>CM040471.1:10616176-10703204 GCA_022758105.1 Pangasianodon gigas | reverse complement strand
TTTTATTTCTGCAAGTACTCTCTTTGACTCCCAGTCCTCTGTTTGTTGAAAAACCTGAAGACATGGTATCTGATTTTATTACTCCTTCATTTGAGTTTGTCCCATTTACTGTGTCTGAAGTCAAAACAGCCTTGAGTCAACTTGACCATAAAAAGTCTGCAGGCCCGGATAACCTTCAGCCTTACTATCTAAAACTTGTTGCTGAATTTATTGCTGAACCTTTGGCTTATATTTTTAACCTTACTTTTACTAAAAATGCTATTCCCAAAGTCTGGAAATCTGCCTATGTTCTCCCTCTCTTTAAAGGTGGGGATTCTTCAATTATGAATAACTATAGGCCTATTTCAAAACTATGGGATGTATCTAAACCTTTAGAAAAACTTATAAATGGACAATTGAAGCAATTTTTGGAAAGAAATTGTACCTTGTCTAATTTTCAGTCTGGTTTTAGAAAACAACGTAGTACTATCACTTCTGCAATTAAAGTGACCAGTGATATTATAGAAGCCATAGACAGTAAAAAGACTTGTTCAGCACTTTTCCTTGATCTTTCTAAGGCTTTTGATATAGTTGACCATTGCATTTTGTTAAAAAGGCTTCATATTATTTGGTTATCCAATCAAGCTGTTGGTCGGTTTGCTAATTATCTTTCCAACAGAACCCAGTGTGTACAGATAGAGGGCTTAAATTCTTCTGTGTTACCAGTTGTCAAGGGAGTTCCTCAAGGGTCAGTTTTAGGTCCAATTTTATTCTCTCTATATAATGATATTTATGATAACATACCTAATGTTCAGTATCATCTTTATGCTGATGATACAGTTACTTACTGTTCTGCATCTCCTGCCTCAAAGGCATTACAAAATTTACAGTCTGCTTTTGATCTAGTCCAGTTACGTTTACATAAATTTAACTTGGTTTTAAATGCAGATAAAACCTGCATTTTATCTTAAAAAAAGTAATGCTTTTTACAAATACAAAAGTTGGGTCATCAAACCTTACTGATATTGTAGCCTTTCAAGGCAGTAAAATTGAATTGATGTGGAACAACTTACTGTACTTCCTTCACTGGTTGAATTTATGGCACTTGTAAATACCTTTGAGTATAGCCATATTGGAAGTTGTTTTTGCAATATTTGATTATATATTATTATGTAAATATCTACTTCTGTTTGATTTATTTACGTATTTTCAGTAATTCTTAATGTGTTAGCTGTTGTTGTGTCTTTAATTCTTGTTGTGTTTTTTGCTGCCAGGTCAAGTCAGGTCACTCTCAATGAGTTTTGTATCCTGGTTAATTAAAGGTTACATACGTACATACACAACATGCTGCCCCATGATTGTGCAACATCTAGAAAGGAGAGAGAAACAATGGACTATCTACTTATACTGTATCTGTCAAATTGTAAACATTGTTTTAAATCATTGGTCACTCAAAAGAGGTAATCCAACAGAGTTTAAAATATATGGAGTTGTGAATGATGACTTTATGAAGATTAACATTAGGCTCTGCCCCACCTGCCCCTAGGATGCGCCACCACTGGTTTCAATCTGTCTGTTTTAAGTAAATTGGTACGAACTTTAAACTTCTGCATAAGAAAACTTGGGCAGAAACATAAGATTAAAAAAGGGGGAAAAAATCAAAATTGATATATTTTCTATTTTCTGAAACTGTAGTTCTTTTGACATAGGGAGTGATTTTTTTTTTTTGCACACTATTTTCATCATTTTCATACTAGCAGTTGATAGAATCAGATAACAATTCCACTTTTCAGAAATTCACAAACATTCTAAATATTGTGTTAAAGAAACACAAGCTACATGGAAACATTCCTCACCCTGTGTTCAGGCCTGGTTTGGATGCCATGTATGGGTCGACACATACGCCATGAGGTAAGAGGCATGGAGATGTGCTGGAAGTGGCCGCTTCTGTGTAGCCTCTGATTGCATCTATAGGAGCATGCTGTACTGGTGGCACGGTGGTCTGAATGCAGTTCTCAGCTGGGCTGCTGTATTGATATTGTAAGGATGAATCACACATAACCTGAGCTGTAGCAGGTGATTTGGTCTTTATATGTGTCGTGGAGTTTCCCAAATCATACTGAGAGGATGGTGGAGCTTTAAGATGACAGAAAGGAGCAGGAGTCTGTCCTGCTGGGGCATGCAGGCCAGGACCCAGCTGCTCAGTGGATAAGTCAGAACCAAAGTGGACATCTGGAGGAAAAAAGGGAAAGGCAGCATGACAAAGCAGTGTTGTGCAAGAAAATGAGGACAAGTCCAAAGAAATCCTATATTTCTCTTAGAAATATATTAGCATGTTTTTGCACCAATTTCTATGATATTGCAGTTTCATGCAAAGTGCAAAGATCAAAGGTTTTTGACTGATCATGTATGTGTGTATATATTGCTTCTGGTTGTTACCTGGAATTTGTGGAGGAGAACAAGGTTCTGAACCTGAATCTGGAGGTGATTCAGGTAACATACTGTAAAAATAAACGTTTAAAAGATACAAAGAAAAATATCAACAATACTTATACACTACATCAAGCCACTTATCTAAAGACTGGGTGGTGTTTCTTGTTTTGTTCCTTGTATTGACCCCTACTCCATATTATCCTATCACTTAAAAAAACAAGGAGATTCAATCTTATCCACAAAGACCAGGTTGGCTGCATCCATAATCTGAGTTACATAACAGGAACATGACCTTGACATTAAACATACTCAGTGAGCAGAAAAGCCATAGTGTTAATACTGAATATTCAACCAATCATTAACATAATCTGAGTGTGTTAACAAATTTATTTACGTTGTTTTCCTGATGTTTAAGTAGTATTAATAAAGTAGTATGACTTTTATTGAATTTCAGTCATTTTGTATAAGGAAACAGTGTACATAAAAAAAGAAAATATACTTAGTACTCACAAAGTGGGGTCAATATCATTGCTCAGATATTGCTCTAGAATGCTGGTGTCGACTGCTGCACTGTCCAATACGCCACTGACATCCTGCCCTGCAAATCAGAAAACACATGTGTACAGACCTTCACATTCAACATAACTCTCATCTTCCTGCTCATCCTTCAGGAAGAACCTCATACAATCTACAGAGGCTCCCATGAAACACTTAGACAGTATATAGCCTTGCGAAAAATACTTTTGTTCAGGTTCTGTTTAACATCATGCCTGTGTGTGTGTGTGTGTATATATATACAAGGAAGCTTTCCAAATTTCCACAATCTCTGTCTTAAAAAAATAAAAAATAAAAAGTTATAGACAGCACCCCCCCATAAAACACAAGGAAAACCCTCAACATAAAACACAATGACTCTTTTGACTCCCACAGCTTTCCCACAGGTACTGTATATTATTGCTGCAATACTATGGCCTTGACTTAATAGCTCTGTGACTGATGGATACGTGGCCTTGAACATGTGACCTTATGTTGCAATTACACCAAGAAAACAGCATCAGATGCTACAGTGTGTTTCTCCACAAGACATCATTCATTCGTTCATTCCTATATCTTCAGTAGCTGCTTTATCCTGGTCAGGGTGACAGTGGATCCAGAGCCAATCCTGAGAACACTGAGCACAAAAGTGGGAATACATCCTGGATGGGATGCCAGTATATCAGTGCGTACCATACACACACTCATTCACACCTCAGTCAGTCACCAATCACTGAGGTCTTCATGCATGCATGGGTCCGGGAACAAAGTCTGGAAGTCTGTACACTGCTTTCTCACCAAAATGGTGTCTATTAATTATAGCAATGCCTGAGTACATCTACAATTAACAGAACAGAACAGGAATAAAATATAGGAAGCAAAGTCACTCCCAGGATCTGATCTACATTCTTTGACTAGATGTACCTTGATCAGCTGCTCCTATAAAATCTGTGCCATATAACAGCTTGTGTGGGAGTTTTTTTTTTTTTTTTAAATCAAACCTGCTTCAGCTTTGGAGCAGGACAAAAGTTAAAAAGTGCACCATTTATTTTAAGATAAAAAGGACATGACAAAAAGAAAATATTAACTAAGATTGTGTCTTTTGTGAATATTTGTGTAGAATTAGGGAAAACAAAAGCACTTGAAGGGTGTTCATTAAAAATGTTAGTGACTCAAGATGACTAATGTATGGACATCAAACTTTAACTATAAAGTTCGAGGTTAGGGTTAGGGATGAGGTGATTGCACCACTTACAGCTTGATTCATATGGAATCCCAAAATTGACTTCGCTCAATTGAATTGTTACAACATATAACAGATTGAATAAACAGCTGGTGAAGCAAAACCAGGGATTGTTGAGCATTAGACAAGAAAAATAATGCACACATTTCTGCACATATTTTAGCAGCATTCATAAAGATATTAAGGAAAGATATAATTGTTGTAATTAACTCAAAAACATCACTCAGTTTCTTGTACCGAGACATGTTAGTCGTAATGTTTAACAGAAAATGATACCGTGACATTATGTAGGTCTCACCATCAAAAAACTGCTGCAGGGCCTCATTTTCACCGAGTACATCCATCGGACCGTTCCCAGACCTGCTGTGCTCCGTCTGCTTTACTCCCACTGTTTAGCACAGACAGTTTGTGAGTCTAATGGTATATTTTTAACCTCCACATATTATAACCTTAACAAAAATGTTACATTTGAAATTAGCAGGAAAAGGAACAAAAAAAAAATCAAAAGAAACATTACTTTAAGGACTAATTTTAACTTTACAGGGCCTATATATGTGTAGCCTGTACAGGGCCTATATATATATATAAACAAACTAAATGTATATGCATTAGCAGCAATAATAGAAGAATACAGAAGCAAAATATCTATCTCTATTCCAGCAACAAAAAAAAAAATTAAAATGTGTCAAAAACACTCAGCAGTAAATCAGTAAATCTGATTTGAGTAAATCACTGAACAGTAACAACATTTAATATTGTGGCCAATCCATCCCCATTTCTTTCTCTTCTTCTTAATACTGGGCCTCATGTATCAGTTTTTTAGCAAAGCTGTTTTTTTTGTAGGCCAACTAACAAAAATTTCAACCAGATTTACAAAAGTTACAGTAACACAAATTGTCTTTATTCTCATGAGTATGTTGATAAATGCCAATCACGCGTAAAGTACAGAGCATGTGCATGACACAGCTGATTTGCATTTAGTGACATGAGGACAAAACTAAACAAAAAAAGGGCTTTTCTCAGAGGTAGAGGGAGAAATTAATTTAACTCATGTCTCTGCCAATAGAAAAAATATATTACATAGCAGCAAATCAGCACCAGAAAAGGCTATAATGTGGAGACAATTTACAGAAAAGGTGAATTATAGGTTTCAGTTAAGTGAGATGAAAAGAAAATGGTTTCACATGGAAATGGGGAGAAAAAAGATATCTTCCTAGGTGATCATGGACACCAAGGACATGCAAACTGCTATGTTTAATTGTTTAATGTGTCTAATCTGTTGGACAGAACTCTTTCATGGACACCAATGCTCCTTCCCCATTACCAAGTTGGAAAAACAGGAAGACATGTGTCATGAGGAAACCTGACGTATCCAGGAAGAAGCGAAGATTGGCACGCAGCACATTAGGGATTGTACGGCACATTGCAGCTTGAGACATACCAGATCGGTCACTTATCAGTCACTTAGTCCTGGCTCTTATGTGTTGCATAGCATTAAAAGAAGATGCTGTGGCAAACGGAACTGACTTACACACCAGCTGGGCCAATGCAGTTTGTCTTAATTTGACGACTGGTCTTATTTTTCTTTAAAAAAAAAACATTTTACCACATTACATGTATGTAATATGTATGTGACAAATAAAGAACCTTGATCTTAATTTACACTACACTAAATTACCCATAGGTGTGGATGAGTGTGTGAATGTGTGTGCATTGTGCCCTGCGATGGACTTGCGTCCTTGCAACTTGCTCCCAATCTTACCGGGATAGGCTCTGGATCCACCGCGACCCTGACCAGCATAAAGCAGTTACTGAAGATGATCTGTATTAAACAATTTGAAGCTTGATAAAACTGGTCGGATATTTTGGTTAGTTCTTCAAAAATCTTCATTCTTTATCTCATCTGATCATAGCGTTAGGAGTAAAATATTGTCTATGCTGTATATCTTTATAGCAAAATGGTCCCTAAGACTGTTGTTTGGATTCTTGCAGTTAATGCAATTATCTTTTTTACCTTAGTATTTGCTTTATTTGGTTGACATTTTAATTAATATTTCATTTCTGATCCAAGTGTGACTAGTTGTTTTATCTCATCATACATAGCAATATTATTTAATGTTAATGTTTAGATCCCCTCTGGCATATAAACTGTTAAGGACTTCTCATCTGCCTTCATTGTTGGGTTACTGTCTATATAGTGTTTCTTCTCCACACAGGATCAGGACAGCTGCATTTTTTATTCCAATATAGTAGGAATTAATGAATTTGATTGTACCTATTTAATTAATTGTCTCTTGTATAACATGTGCTTCTGCTGGGTTGGAATGTAGCTACAAACCAGTCCTTCGTAGATTGAATTAAGCTTCCCTGGTCTGCAGTGTATTTCACGTGAGATGTCTTTTCCTTTTCTCATGTGGATTCCAGTTGTGATATTTGTTTGCTCAGTATGTGACCAGTTTTTTCTCATTTCTTTTTAAAAAAATATCTGTAGAGTCTTGGTTAGCAGTTCTCCATAGATCTTTATTCCTGATGTTAGTGAGACAGTCAGCATTGTAGCTTTACTGATTCTGTGCTCTCCATAGAGCTTGAAATCATAGAGCAGGACTAATGTGATGTTTCTCTTGAATATTCTTGATTTACTCACTCTCTCACTCACTTTCAGTAACCATTTTATCCTGGTCATGGTTATGGTGGATCTGGAGCCTATCCCGGGAACACTGGGGGTGAGGTGGGGATTTACACCCTTGATGGGACACCATGCACACAAATCCGCACATCTTCAACAATCCAACAACTGGCATGTCTTTGGGAGGTGGAAGGAAACCCACACAGACATCAGGAGAACAAAAACACCACACAGACAGTAACCTGAGCTCAAACCTGGGACTCTGGAGCTGTGAGGTGGCAACCCTAGCCACTGCACCATGGTTCCACCCATATTCTCAATTTAATTATGGTTATATTATATTTACAGACTTTCTAAAACATGTTAAATTTCTCTTCACTGGTGTTGATAATGCTCATCAGTTATATAGAACATTGAACCTTCTCCAATATATTTTGATTCATTTTGCATGATTGGCAATGCAAACGATTTAAATTATTTTCGCTTCCCTCATGTGGTTTTAATCCATCTCTGAAGGATAAGCACTACTTCCTGTTTTCTTTATGTGTTAGTAATTTTGTCCATAGCTCCCACAGTTCTGCTCAGCTGGTAGTAATAGTGAGGTATAGAGAAAGAACAGCAGTGAACACCACTGAAAAGCTTTGCAAGAATAACCCTGCACTGCACATTTGGATATGAATTCTTTATGTTAAAAGCCTTTTCAACATCTACACTCCTGGGCAAAAAAAATGGGCCAAGCCCAAAATGGCAAAATATTATGTTTTTAATGGATTTAACAACAAATCATTGGTCAAGAAATTAGCAAGAATTCAACAAATAGATAAAGTAACTTACTATGGGATAGCTTTTCCCTGTGATTTCTTTAAATGTTTAAGCTTTGTGGACAAACTTGCGGACAGCTTTTTATTTTTTATTTTATTTATTTCCCTGTTTATAGCGTTTCCCCAAACGGTTCACTGCAGCAAAAGTAAATGAGAAAACGGTGGCACAGGAGGCCTCAGGAGTGCTTTTGTTTCATTCTTGCTCATTTTTATTTCAATGATTTGTTGTTAGGACCATTAAAAGCTTAATATTTTGCCATTTTGGGCTTGGCCCTTTTTTTTGCCCAGGAGTGTAAAGCTAAGGGATCTATTCTATACTGTTAAATCACATTTCTGATGTAGCTGTTTGGTTGCCATATAGCCAGTACCTTCTGAAGCCAGCTATTTAAAGACGCTTCCTGTTCAGCCCTTTTCCAGTGTTATTCCACTGTGGTTCTCGCATTCACTAAGACCTTTCATTTTAATGATTCACACTTTGATTCATCATTGTGGCATTTCCTGTCTTTCCCATATGTCTCCGAAAGGTTTCAAGTGGGAGGCTTGATTTCACGTATAATAACCTTTCATGGACTGTTATATTTCTGTTTTTTTTTATTTATTTTTTTACATTTAATCCCTAGCTCTTTCTATATTGGAAGGAAGCTTGGTGATGATCTGTCCCACACTCACTAGTCTGTACTTCCTTGATAATTCATTAGTATTATATTAGTTATCTTCAATCCAGCATGCATGGCAATTTATTGATCCCTTTGTTTAGTAGTAGACTAGGAGTCAATAATTTAAACTGAATTTACAAGCTGTTTCCAGGAATCATAAAAGTCACAAGATGACATCACCCCCCTTTAAAAGCAAATCACTTTAGTGCTAATCAGCAACAATTTGCTAGTTCTTAGAGGTATACCCCACACTTAGTTATGTAAAGCTAAGAAAACCAAGTAAAGGAAAGCACTAACTGTATGGCTACACTGATACTAATCTGATAGTCTGTGTAATATAAAAACAAATAAATCAACACCAAAAGCTGACATTAAAAAATACAACAAAAACCACTGTGTAAAAATAAAGAATTCGATTAATTAATCGAAAGGACCAAAACATCTGGCCGAATGATGTAGATTTGATTGTGTTAAAGACAGATCTCACCGTTTCTTCACAAGAAAGTTTCCAGATTCTGTTGAAGTTTTACCAGTCAGCTTCTCATTCAAGTGTAATCCAACATCGTTGCAGACACCGGTACATACTCCACTTACACCATAGGCAGACAGTGTTCCATGTAATGTTCAATTGCTAAATATTTTCCATTGTGAATTTACATAGTTCAATGGAAATGGCGGCTGTTGTTGAATCTAACATGTACTTTGTTCAGTGATCTCTGAGGCAAACTCCATCCGCCTGTCCTGCGCAGGCGTACACCTGTGTGTATGTGCAGGAGGGGTCAGTGTCCTTGCTCAGGGTAATAAATGTGGAGCTTTTATGGCTTGGATTAGATGGGAAAGAGCTATGCTGTAGAAAACCTGGTGGTAAGAGTTGCTTATCTAAGACGGGTCTTATAAAGCAAACAGAGCCATGTCATCTCAGAGATACAGTCTGTCTGATCTGTCTAATGAAGCAGCACGGCTCCTGTAGACAACCGTTATGGTGGTGGAAATGACCATCTATTCAACCAAACACCAAGATTTTATGAGTTTTCTGAATAAATTGAAGTCATGTTCTATTTACTTTCTCAGCAATAGCTCTCACTGACCCACACCACCTCTTTAGATATCAATATATTTGTAAAAATGTATATGTTAAATTATCTATTCTATATATTAAATATTATATTCAAACAGAATTCTTTCACATGCTTGGGGATCCCCCTGATAGAAGGTGTACATATGACTGTGTACACATTCGTGTGTTGAAAGCAAAAGGGCAAGTTTTTGTTTCACATTTACAAAGACCAGCCACTGAACACTTTTCTTTCCAATGGTTAACATCAGATCAAAATCTCCAGACTTTAAAATCACATTTGTAATGTTAAATACAGAAATAAAAATCACATCAATTACATGTTGGAAAATTCAGTTCTACTTCCTTATGTTTTGATCCACCAGGCTAGTGGAAAACTAGGCGAGTATTCTCATTTCCTTGCTGAGTACCACTAGCAAAGTCATCACCTTGTGACCAATAGCCTATAAATGGTCCCCACTACATCACACTTGTCTTCTTTCCCATTCTTGTGTTGCCGAGGAGTTCAAGAGGTAGGTTCGAGCTGCTAAATTTAGTGCTCAAATCCTTTGCTTGTTAATTTTGTTATAGCTAAATCTGCACCGTCAAAGGAGTGTTTGTCCATAGCTCCCACAGTTCTGCTCAGCTGGCAGTAATAGTGAAGTATATTTTGAGTGACAATAATTCTAGTGTTTGACATTACTATTCTCACCATGTCCTTAGAACAGTCATATAGCCTATTGTTTGTGTCAGCATGTAGCAGCATGGGCAGAGTAACTAATTTCATCATTTTATGAATTCATAATTTCATAACTTGCTGTGAATTGTTGGCCTTGATGGAGTTGGACAATGATCAAAATCCAAATTGTCTGTGACTATCTTCAACAAGCACTCATAGAGCCTTGCCCTAACTGCAGCATAATTTGCATAGTGATGTGTGAAGCATGCAGGCTATGGAAATACTGCTGACTATTCATTATTTTTCCCATGACACTGCATGGTCACATCAGGGATTGAATTAAAAAAAGAAAACAGCTGCAAAGCCCTTCAGGAAGAAAAGGTTAACTCCTTTGCTGTGTTGTTGCGGCAGGAACAGAACTCGGCAGAATGCTCGGCTGCTTAGCCCACTGGAATGGCAGGAGTGTTGCTGCCACCATACAAACAGAAAACTATAAAGGTTAGTCAAGGCGTGACCATGATTCTAGGTCATGATTCACTGAAAGTGCAGAGGCATATCTGAAAATATGTGGTTGCTTACCGATTAATTGTTGGCCCCCACTAAACACAGGACAAATATGAGAGACCCATGGCAATAGGATACGCTGAAATGTCGTACCTACTAAGGGAACGAACGACTACAAATTTCCACTAGCTGACAAGTAATTGAAAAGGTTGTTGACTATGTGTCTTTTCCATAGTTAAAGCAAGAACTGATTAGGACATCTCTATTTTTAGGCAATTTTGTTAGTGCAATTAAATGCTGATAAGCAACAGCAAAGAACTCCATTTCAATTCAGGCTACAAATTATACCTCCAGCTTCAATGCTTCTTTAGGCTACACTATTAACGACAAAAATGAATGTCAGTGACATACTATTACGCACACCTTACACTATTTTAAAGCCATTAGACATTTAAACATGGAACAGTTAAGCAGTTGTGCATCAGGACTGAGATCTGTGGTGTAAATTACTTATTTGTTTATATGTTTGGAAATACTAAGTTCATTAGGAAATATAGCGGGTGGCATTGGTCAGAATTCCTTCAGCAGTGGTCAGAATTCTTTCTAGAATGGACATAAATGGGATAACAGTACATTTAGCCTGCTTTTTTTTTTTTTACATTTCTCCAACTAGACAACAGTGGCGACTAGTGAATTCAGTAATTGACTAGTCTATGCAAATAATGGGCCAGATTTAGTGCTCACATATTATTATTAATATTATATATATTATTAAATATTGTTTTATTAAATATTTTTATTGGCATAGTAGTGTCAAAATAATTTACACTGCTGTTTTTCAGGCTTTACCGTGATGATTTGAGTCAAAAAACTTCCATTCTGTTTTTCAGGCTTTACCCTGATCAATCGTTTTTTTGGCTCACATCTGTCTGTACACTTTAACTTCTATGGAGATTTGTGGGCATCACTAAATGCAAATCAGCTATGCCGTGCACGCACTTGGTAAATTACGGGTGATTGGCATTCATCAAAATACACACGCACGTACGAAGAAAATCAGGGTTTCTGAAACTCTGTAAATCCGGCGAACATGTTTAGTTTGGTTTGGTTATGCAAACATTTACACACAGCTTTACTAAAATATTGATAAATGAGGCCCAGTGTGTGCTTTGCAGAGCACAATAAAGGCAGAATAGTCCACTGGGTAAATAAAGTGATGACACAGGCATACTTGTTAAGAGGCTTTGCAAGGAGCATCACTGTTGGACAGTTGTGAAGCAGCGACATGGTGCTGCACCATTCACCTTTGCCAGATTTTACAGTCTAAACGTTGCTTCATTGCATCCCATGTGCTCAGTGGTAGGTTTGGGTGATTCTCAACCTCGGTATTCTTAAGATAGAAAAGTATAAGCAACCAGAGGGATTCTTATCATCAACATTGAACAATTTCAACACCTTGAGCAATTCTTATCCTCACTGGAAAACAATATCACTGGGTCCCTGGAGGACCCTGGCCTTGAGAGCCACCGCCACAGCCCAGGTTTGATTCCCGGCCAGAAAACCAACCCCAGCCAGTGGGGTTGCACACGACAGTGCACTGCCAGTGCCAGTCCCAAGCCTGGATAAAATTGAGGAAGGTTGCATCAGGAAGGGAATCGGACGTAAAAACTGTGCCAAATCAAATATGCAGTCCAGTGATCCACTGTAGCAACCCCTAACAAGAGCAGCCGAAAAAAGAAGAACAATAACAACTGGAAAACCATATCAGCATTTTGACCCATTTTCATCAGTAAATTACAGTATCAACACTTTTTTGTGCATTTATGAATGCTGTCTGTTACTGTCTGGAGGTGTGTACTATCAGGACATGTTACAAACCTTCATGGTCACTTAGATATACCACGCAGTCACCACTAGTTCTGAAAGATCCCGTCCTGCTGGTCTGGGACATAGGGAAGTAAAGCAGATCGTTACACGTGTAACCATGGTTCCGTGACTAAGTGCTAGACTGCCAGGCCACTTGGGTCACCACGTGTAGCCACTTAGACTACACATGGGGTCACAGTCATAGCAAGGAATGAAGCACATGAGAATGCTCCCCTAGTTCTGTAGGAAACGGCCCTCAACTTAGTCACTGTTTTTTGTTGGTATTTTTCCATTTTAAGAAGTGGTTATTGGGTAAGGCATTGGGTCAGGTCTTAAGACCGTGAGTTCAAATCCCACTAAACATCACCAAGCTGCCTCTGTTGGGTCCTTGAGCAAGGCCCTTTGCTCTCAGCTGTAAGTCACTTTGGATAAAAGCATCATCCAATCCAATCTGTGGTAAATGGTTATTTTGGCCTGAACAGAAAGGTGAAATATATTTGGCTTTTCATAGACAAAGAGGTAAACAACAGATGGAGGTATACAATTTTATTCAGTGTTCCAGAAAGGCACTAAAAATCAAAATGGGGAAAGAGTGATGAGATTTGGAAGAAAAGACACAAACAACCGATAAGACAGTTCCAAGAAAAACAGATGTACAGCACATTCCACACACATAACAGCACAGCAACACGCCGCTAGCTAAATTTTGAATGAACTGAAAGCTCGAGAGGAGTTGATTGGTTGGGGTAAAAGGCTTTCTTTTCTAGAACATACAGAATGGAAATCCAAACCCAGCATAGATTTCTTTTATTCTCCTTCACGTAGCAATCAATACACAAACTGAAATCAGGTAATCATAACTTCAGCAGCATATGTTGTACTTTAAATAGGAAAGGACCTGAAAACATAGACGGCTAATCACACACACACACACACACACACACACATACACGCACACACAGTGCTGGAGTGTTGAGGTGTGAGGAAAGAACTGGTCCCTGTGACGCCTCTTTGTTAACTGCAGAACCCCCCTCTCCTGCACTGCGTATGTTTCTTTGAGACTAGGGTTCCTCTCCCAATGCTGACCGGTCACAGTTCATCTCTGTAGTAGCCCAGCTTGGCGTATGACATCTCCTTCCGTAGCTGCATGACCTCCCAGAACATTTGTTCAGCTGAATAAAAGAAAAACATGCCATAGACATTGATCAAATGTTTACTGATTTGTGTGGAACACTATAATAGAGCCCAGGTCATTTTACATTACTATTCAAAAATGAATACAAAACTTTACTCTGCATATACTCGATATTTGAAAATAAACAATCACTGAAGCAATCAATTTGTTGATTGTTGATGTAGGAGCTATAAATGTTCTGAATGTGCTGTATGTACCTTACTTGTTTCATATACCATATTTGTGACAGCATATTTTTTTTAATTGTATACCATAGTGCGGTTGAATTCTCGAATATGACTGGTCAGAAAGTGTGCATCATTTTTGTTTAACAGCACGGTTCAGACGGAGGCTCCAGCTGTAACATGAACGATGCTCCATATAATCTAAGACTAATAATAAACAGATTTTAAAAATGGTTTAACCAACACATTTGTTAGGAGACATTTGTTTAACATTTATGGAAGGGGTCTCAAGCGTCGACTCTTTGTAACAATCATGGCGCTTTGCAAAGTTTCCCAGAATGGGAAAGTCTTCAGGAGTATATGCTTTACAGTATGCTCCAAGAGAGAGTAAGAGAGAGACAGAGAGAGAGAGAGAGAGAGGGAGAGAAGGATACACTGGTGAGGGGACAACTGTTTATTGCAGATAGAGCATAATTAAGAACAGGAACTAACTTGTCTCTCGGACATTTCACAACATTAAATCTGACTATCAACTGTTAAAATGTGCAATGTGTGGTTTATTAATAAATTAAACATTGTAATGGTTGGCAATTCGCTGTGGTATAAGCAGAATGACACACTGCAGCCCGAGCTGTTATACGATGGCCACAGTTCAGCAGCTCTAGTTTTCTAAACAAGAACCAGGGCAGTTTCTGTAGTACATCCTCTGTTGTAGCGTATACAATAAATGATTTAACCAAAGGCAGCTCATCGGACGAGAGACGAGTCACAGGTCAGAAAAGAATGAGTTTTCACAGACTTTCATAGATTTTTCCTTTTATTTACCCTCTCTGGTGTGATTAGCAAACTGCTTACATGTCTTGTTTAAAGAAAAATAACATGACGAAAACAGGACATTTAAGGTCGAATTCAAAAGCTAGTTTAGCATGGTGATGTGAAGCACCACTATGAAATTATAGCTTATTTATAGCCATGGTTAAGCTTTAAAAGGTAACTGTGTCGCCATTCACACATGATAGCTGCTTATCTGGATGTTTGTAAGCAACAAAATTTATGTAAATATACTTTCATAGTTGAATATCCCTGATATAACCAACCTTTTTTTCTTTAAAGAAGTGCAAATCAAAGAAATCAGTGTTTCCGCATTGTTTTGTAACTACTGAAGGTGAAGATTAGTCTAAATATACAGCTACCGTACCATACCTTACCCTACTCCTAACACTGTGTTAATTGAACCCTTTTCCTAGCAATTAGCACATGACATTGACTCAGATAGTATGTTCTCTGTATGTTATGTATTACTGAATGCATTATGTCATGCAATATGGACGTTAACATTTCGTGACAATCCACCTGTTTTGAGTGTGTAGCAAAAGGTTGTTCCTTATTAATGCTATTGCTTGTAAAATCTTTAAGATGACTACATAATGCATAACATAATAAGGATAATGTATGTAATAACGTATACTGATATTACTGATTTTTAGTGCGAATAACACATACCTTGAGGTTATATGAAAATAATCCATGCCGGGGTGGTGTGATATGGCACAGCGCGAAGTGGAGTGCCATTACCACCTTAAAGTGGACAGCATGGTCTGGAGTGTGTTATTCTGCTTATACCACAGCGAACTGCCAACGATTACAATGTTTCATTTATTACTGAATGACACATCACACATTTTAATGGTTTAAAGTTAGATTTAAGGTTGTGGAAAGTCCGAGAGACAAGTTAGTTCCTGTTATCACGTGTACATTATAGCCGTGACAAACAGTCATTCCCCTCACCAGCCTTTCATTCTCTTTCTTGCCCTCTCTCTCTCTCTCTCTCGCTCTCTCTCAAAAACCACAAAACCACACAAGACCAAGTGCTGCTCCATAGCTTACACTGCAGAAGTGTGTGTGTACGTGGGTGTGTTGTCAGTTTAGCTCACCATCCTGCTGCTTGACCAATCCTTGGTGGATGTAGCGAATGTAGGTAAAGAAGTTACAGACAGAGGTGATCTAGGATAAGAAAGGAGAGGTAACTTGATTGCAACAACTAAAGCCTATATGAACATAACAGTACACCATTTTGTGTACTTTCATTTCCAACAGTTTCACCCTCTTCATCAGTCTGCTGCAATTCTTTATGTGTGCAATTGACATGCCTTGGGGACATTCTGGAAATAACTGATTTCGCTTATGTCCAAAGGTTAAGTGAGATAAGTTGTAGTAAACAGACTACTGTTCACAATAGTGCAAAACACAGGACATGAAATTAACCTGAAGACATTAGTTCACACACACATAAAAATACTCATTGCAAAATTATCATGAAATGGTCTTCATCCGGCAATGTATATGATGTATTGTTTAGGAGGTTTTAGTATGCCAGTACCCATCATAACTTGGTAAGTTTCTTGACAGGGATAGATTTTAAACATCAAGCAACCTGAATACATTTGTTTACTTCTCAATAAATCATATACAAATTGTGAAAAACCAGCCTGATTCTTCTTTAAAGCTTCCTCTATATTCAAGGTTATAGCCATAGTCATGTTCTACTTTTTACTTATTAATTAAGGGTGTGAATATGATAGAAGTGTATAATATGATACAAAAAGCAATACAGTTAAACAAGTAACCATTCAATACACTTCAATTCACTACTGATCTGATATGATTAGCTTCAGGTACAATCCTATAACATAGAGTTTAGTTAAATTTAACATGTATTGGTGTTATTCTAGTTTTCAATCTGTAAGGAACAACAATTTCAAACATTTCTTCACTGTCTTTATTTTGTCTGAGAATTAACACTACATACATTTTCTTTACTACATTAATTCTCTGTTCCATATTCATTTTCTCCACAAATGTAATTTTCTTCATACAGTCGATACATGGATGCACGTTTCACTAAAATGCTGCTGGCTTGATATTGTGTAACTGGGTTCCAGAGTAGCTATTATGTGTCAAAATCCTCTACAGGGGCACATATCAGATTGCTTTAACCAGCTTGTCCAGATAGCAAGCACTCAAAGAAACTTTTAACATTAGCGTCACCTGTTGCATCTTTAGCTGCAGCCTCCACTAACTTAAGGGTTAACCCTCAGAAGTCTATGCATATTTTACAAACAAAAACAACCAAACAAAAACCCTGAGATACACACAAATAATCAGTAACCTTAGACAAAAATTTCATAGTGGTAGCTCTTGCATGATGTAGCCTAGCAGTGCCTCTTTCCTGCAAAAGAATATCTACAAAGAAACTCAGAAAGACTGACTTCAGAGAAGGGATAGGCTCAATACGAAATTTGAGAACAGTCTTTTTAACTGTTTCTAATCTTCAAACAAAAATAACACAGGGGAAATAGGAACATCTCTTTCTGAAAGAGAGGACAACAGGTCTGCAGCAATTTTCCAGAGGTGATTGACTGAGGGACACTGCCAGAATACATGGACAAAGGTACCAATAACATGTGAGGAAGATTTAGAACAGAAATTATCTTCTTTGCATATTTTTGTCTTTGTAACAGTCCATAAAAATGCCCTTATTTCAAACAGACATGGTGTTTTCTATCAGTTTTCTTTTCAGCACACACAGATCGATGACACACAAAGACCTTTTGATGACATACCAGACTTATAATTGGTATAGGGACTGTCTAACCAAAGTTTCTATTGAAAGCTGTGGGTCTTGAAAGTCGAGCAGCAAATAAATAAAAAATTGCTGGTTTATAATCCAATTTTTACTGCTAAAGTGTAAAGCTGATTTGCAATTGTAATTCTATTCTCGTGAGGCCACAGATATTGTCACCAATATAGTGACAAACAACCAGAAATGTTTCAGGGAAAAAAAGAAAAAAAACAAAGAACTTCAAATACCCAGCTTGCTTAAATGTGCACACCCTTTTAGAATCAGGAATTTGGTTCATGTTCATTTGATCAACCAATCACATTCAAACTCATGTTAAATACTAATTATCATACACTTGCCATCAGTTAAAGTGACTGATTAACCCCAAATAAAGTACAGATGTTCCTATAGGATTTTCCTGACATCTTCTTGGTAACATCCAACTGGAAAAGCCATGAGCTGCAAAGAGCTTACAAAGCAGGTATAGGATCTCATTGTTGAAAAATATCAATCAGGAGAGGGTTACAAAAAATTTCCAAGGCATTGGCCATACCATGGAATGACAATAATACTAAGAACAGGACGTCCCTCCAAAATTGATGAGAAGAACAGGAGGAATTGGGTCAGGGAGTCTGCTAAGAGTCCTACAGCAACATTAAAAGAATTGCAGCAATTTCTCACAAGTACTGGTGTGACAGTAATCTCCCGAATTCTTCATAAGATAAGTCTGGGCTATGGGGTAGGGTGGCATGACGGAAGCCTTTTTTAACCAAAAAAAAAAAAAACATCCAAAGCTGGCCAAAGTTTGAAAAAAAAAAATAAATAAATCATCCAATCTTCCAAAACCATGTGGAATAATGTGTTATACTTTGATGAGACCAAAGTTGAACTTTTTTGCCAAAAATACCAAAAGATATTTTGGCACCAAAAAAAAAAAAAAAAGACACCACATCACCAAAAGAATACCATCCCCACGGTGAAGCATGAAGGCAGCAGCATCATGCTTTGGTGCTGCTTTTCTTCAGCTGGAACTGGAGTTTTAATCAGGATGGAATAATGTTGCTGTTGTTCTTTCAGCTGCTCCCGTTAGGGGTCGCCACAGCAGATCATTGGTCCGCATGTTTGATTTGGCACAGGTTTTACGCCGGATGCCTTCCTGACGCAACCCTCCCATTTTATCCGGGCTTGGGACCAGCACTGAGAGCACACTCCCAGTGGCTGGGTTGATGGAGGGAATAACAAATAGCTCCAAATACTAGTCAATTTTGGCACAAAGCCTTAATCCTTCTGCTAAAACACTTAAGATGAGGAGGAATTTCACCTTTCAGCATGACAATGACCCAACGACCAAAGGATGCTTCAACTAACTATTAATTTAGGGGTGTGTACGCTTATGCAACACTTTTTTATTCTTTAAAAAAGATTCTTATTCTTTTTCCCTTTAATTTATAGGTTGCAATTTCACAATAAAGGTAGAAAAGGTTCTGACATGACTCATCTTGGTTTCATTTTTTTTACATCACAGAAACCTGCCATTTTAACAGGGGTGTGTAGACTTTATATCCACCATATGGACATATTCATCTTTGTCATATCCAAATCAAAAATTAAAAGAAGTTTAACTTTCCATTTCAGGTGATGGATAAGGCAGATATTGTTACTACTCAACATTAGCTAACTGCACTCAGAGCACTGAAAGCTGCCTGTTATGAAAAGCAGCAGGTAGACACTCACCCGATACCGACAGAATGGAGACACGTAATAGTAGTTGCTGGAGTCCCCGAATTTGATTCTGTGCTTGCAGGTTTTAGTCTGGCCACTGAGGGCACACTTTCTGCAGATTGGAAAACATTTTCTTCAAATAAACATCCAAGAATCTGCTAACTGTTGACAGACAATATATAAATAATTTAGCAAATTAGTCTATACTATTTATGCATTGGCCTACACTAGTAACACCAGCTAAACAGACCTGCCTCTTATAAAGAGAAAGGGAATGTGGGTTACAAAGCTAACAAGCAAGAGAGGCTGCATGGAGACTGAAGTGAGAGAGCGAGAGAGAGAGCGAGAGAGAGAGAGAGAGAGAGAGAGAAGGTACACTTACGTGACTATTTCAGACTTCCTGCCACTAGGGGGCGGCAAAAAAAGAAAGAAAGGAATAAAGAAACAGAAGAGATGGAAAACGCTGACAAACAGAAGCAGCAAAGCTGACATTTGATCAAACAGAAACTTATGGGGAAGGTGGGTCAAATGTGGTGGAGTGAATCTTTATCCATCTTTTATAAATCACACTGTCCTTGTGCTTCTTTGTAGAATCATCAATCATTGCGGATGTGTTCTAAATATAAACTTATTTAAAAAATAAAAAATTAAAAAAAAAAAAAAGAAAGAAAGAAAGAAAAAAGAAAAAAAAGAATTGTTCTTCTATGTGAGAACATTTTATTTCATGAGAGTATGTGGGTGTGTTAATTAAAGCCCTCTGACCTGACTACACACAAATGATTGCTTTTCCTGAGCGTGATTCAGAAAAGCTGAGATTCTCAATACTAACACATTTCTTTCTTTTATAAAACCACAGGTACATACCAAGCACTGTAGCCTATACACTGTAAATACAATATACCAAGAATAATGTAAGCTCTCTTATATATACAGTTTTTATATATATATATATATATATATATATATATATATATATATATATATATATATATATATATATATATATATATATATGTGCCCTTTTGGTGAACACAGTTTCAGAAACAAACTTACTAACTTAACTTTCTTACTTCCTTTACTTACTAACTTAAATACTTTACTTTCTAACTTACTTATTTCTTACTTAACTTTCTTTGCTTACATACTTTATTTACTTACTTAACTTACTTAATTTACTTACTGACCTTTCTAACTTACATACTTTAAATTTTCTAATTTACTTCCTTACTTCACGTACTTTACATACTTTATTTACTTAACTTTCTAACTTACTTTACATACTTTACTTACCTGCTGTGCTTACTTCACTTTTCTCCTTAACTTTCTAACTACCTTAACTTCTTTACTCAACTTTCTAACTTACATACTTACTTTGCTTACTTTTTCTTATATACTTTAGGTACTTAATTTACTTACTTTAATTAGTTAATTAATGTATGTATTTATTCATTCATTTATTTAGTCATTTATTTGTTTATTAAAAAGGCCAATCATCAGTCCTCTTCACAACATGCCTGCTGTTGTTGGGTAGGAAGCATGTGATTGGCATTACTCACTTGGGCCCTCCACACTCCACGGCTGAGGCTTTGACTACTGGCAGCGGCTGGAATCCCACTGGCTCCACACTCAGTGTGTTTCTCTCCACAGCCTCCAGGATCGCTGAGCCCAGCTATAAAAACAAATAAATAAATTTCATTATTCTCATATGTCAGTTTCTTGGTGCATATCATTTTATATAAATTGCTTTTCTATATGACATCTTAATTTTTATCTTTCTATACAAAATTATAGAAATATCAGAGGTTACAGTGTGCACAGGCTCACTGAAACTGACCAGACTGGAAAAAGACCAGGCGATATTTTTCCAGATTCAACCTCAATGTTTGACGTGTTCTGAGATACTTTTCTGTTCCCATGGTTGTAAAGAGTGTTTAATTGAGTTACTATGGCGTTCCTGCCAGCTTGAAGCTCTCTCACTCACAAGGTTTGTATGCTCTAGAGACTAGAGAATGATGTGTCTGAATATCCCAGAAGATCAGCAGTTTGTGAAATATTCAAACCAGCCAAATCACATTTTTTCCTCAATTCTGATGTTTGATATCAACATTAAATGAAGCTCCTTATATATATATATATATATATATATATATATATATATATATATATATATATATATATATATATATATAATGTGCACAGTATTTGTAGTTATACACACTTATTATCTAAGTAGTCAGGAAGAAATAAGCTCATATGTAAAATGAATTCTCCCTTCCGTCCTAGGGTATAACTCATGCAAATCTGATGGCACAGGTGATCATACTGAGGTTACTACACCCACCAGGTTCCAACAAAACATCATGTCACATTTACTCACGGAAGTTCAGGTGTCTAGTTAATGTTTTCCTAAATGTGCCCAAGGTGTGCAATTTACACTGTAGCAGGCACAAATATTTCCTTTACTTATCAAGGTACATATTAACGTACCATTAGAACACTACAATTAGTGTGCGTATTAAGAGCTGCTCTGTATACACGAAACGATGGTAAAACAGAAAAGCAGTAATTTATTAGTAATTAATCTAATATTTTGTATTTGGCCTTAATACATAAGCAACACATTCCATAAGAATGAAAATCATGTCTCTAATACCAACAGGATGACACAGGAGCTTTATCATTTAAGGTGGGTGCACATACCTCACTCTTGCAGAACGTGAGACATGGGTAAATGTCCTCTCTGTAGATTCGGTCCAAGAAAGAGCAACTCCTCTCCAAAGTGGGTTCCTCCTTCCATGCCTTAAACTCACTGAACAGAATGGAATCCACCTACACGTGCAAGCACACACACAATTAATATTATATAAAAATAATATTATTACACTACTACTACTACTACTGTCAAATTCTAACATATTTGCATTTATAAATATATGAAAAAAAATATATATATATATATATATATATATATATATATATATATATATATATATATATATATATATATATATATATATATATATGAGGGATCTCAGAACAATTTTCACTATTTGAGTACTATTTGAATTTTTATTCATGCCTTCATTCCAAGAAATATTCTTAGAAAGTCTACATCAGAATTTAAGATCACATGATTTACTCTTCTAGCAATGCAAATCTAAACATTGAAACACACATCTCAGGAGTGGACAAATGATAAGTTCACTAGCTAGGCCACCGGGCAAGGGAAAACTTTCCTGTACTCTCCAGATTCATGTTTTCTTTGCCCAGAAACCTAACTGTCCGGGCTAAAAAGTAACAGTTAATGTAGTGTAATAACATATGGCGAGCTACTGAAGTGTAATAATAAAAAGAGACTAAGGGAAACAAATGATTAGCAGTATTCCATCTCCTCTTCAGAAAAGTTTCTATTCTATTCTTGATTCTGAAAAGATCATCCGTCATCCACGCAAGCAGTAACAGTTTAAAAAAAATAATAAATCGCTCTACCGTCAACCAGATGTGTACTGTGCAAAATTACAAGTAGTGTGGTATATAGTTTAGGGTTTAAGGCAATTTTTTAATCTATTATTGATAACATTAATAAAGAGTTAACAATTAATGACTGAAACACAAGGCAGCACACAAGACCTATAACAAAGAAAATACAAAACATATTTTTTCTCCTAAAATATACCTTTATTGAGACTTAAAAAAAACCTAAACAAATTCACTGAGGTATAACTTCAACTTAACATGCATAGGCTAATCTGCACTCACCAGCTTGTAGCTTTAGTTAATTGAAAAAGCATTACGGGAGGAACATCAGAAAAGTCTTGTGTTGAAAGCCAAAGAGCAAATCCATAGATATAATGGTTATTATTTAAGAAAATAGGCATGTCAGTGTGTGCAGCCTGATTATGTCAGGTTTTTATTTTTTCTTTCGGTATTTGCTGGATGAGAGAAGAAAATTCGCTGGTGACTAATGCCTCAGCAGTCTCCTGAACCTGAATCTGTCTGCTGGGTAACTCCAAATATCTGCATTTCCAGAGCTTGTGAGCTAGTGATTTGTCTCTGCGCCTCTGAACATTTTGGCCAAATGACTCTTGCGTCATTTGATATGAGAAATATACACTATATGACCAAAAGTTTGTGGTCACCTGACCATCACACCCATATGTGGTTCCTCCTCAAACTGTCCACAAAGTTGGAAGCACACAATTGTATAGAATGTCTTTGTATGCTGTAGCATTACAATTTCCCTTGACTGGAACTAAGAGGCCCAAACCTGTTCCAGCATGACAATGTGCCTGTGCACAAAGCGAGCTCCATGAAGACATGGTGTGTTAAGGTTGGAGTGGAAGAACTCGAGTGTCCTGCACAGAGTCCTGACCCCAACCCCACTGAACACCTCTGGGATGAACTGGAACACTGACTGCACCTCAGACCTCCTCACTCAACATCAGGGCCTGACCTCACTAATGCTCTTGTAGCTGAATGATCACAAATCCCCACAACCATGCTTCAAAATCTAGTGGAAAGCCTTCCCAAAAGAGTAGAGATTATTATAACAGCAAAGGGGAACTAAATCTGGAACGGGATGTTCAACAAGCACATATGGCTGCGATGGGCAGGTGTCCACAAACTTTTGACCATATAATGTATGATGAATGTGCAGAGAGTATAGAAATTGAAGAGGTTTCTTGCCTCCTTGCAGTCACGTATGATGGGCTGGGGAACGCTGAGCTCCTGCTGGCTGCCCAGCATAGCGCTACTGGTGCTCTTGTTGCGCACGTGGCCTTTCTTAAATGGCACCTTGGAGCCCGATGGCAGCTCCTTACATGGTGACGTTGGAGACGTGGACAGAACAAGAGTTTTCAGCGCAGCCACTTCGGCCTGGAGAACATCAATCTGTAAAGAGGTGGAGAAAAGCAGAGGAAAGGAGGGAGGAGGGATAAAAGATGGCACTTGTTCGTAATTTATCTTATTATTATCATCTGTACTGATGTTCAATTAGTTTAGTAGAAAATAAAGTACATTTTGTCATGAATCCAATGGTTTATCATGTTTAATCATGTTTTTAATAACATGAGCATCATGAAGGTCAACTAGATTTAAACTAGTCTATAACAGCCTACAATATTTAAGGAGTATTAAATTGTATTAGCTGCAAATCTTATTTAATTAATTAAATCTTAATTAAATCTGATCATTAGACAGTTTATTTTTCCAGATGCAGTTTTGTGAAAAGAAGGCTTGCACTGAGCAATCTACTCCTAGAAGCGACTCTCATAGCGCTGAAGTATTTGACACAACTTCTCTGTTGCGATAAAAAAAGTTTCTACGCGCTCAAGCTAACATTTTCCTCCAAAACTCCAACCCACAGACCAAACACCACCCCCAGCGTAACCGCTGTTTCTCACCTTCCCGAGGGCTTCCTTCAACTGCTTCTCTGCTGTGGCCTGCTTCACGTTCGCTTCTCGCACCATCTTATGAGCTTCCTGTTGAGACAGCATTCACGTCAGAGTTGGATCAGCTTCCCTAGTGTCCCACATTGCCATCATTTTCCATGATTCCCCACACCGAGAGCCAACCCAAGCCAGTCAAGCTTGCCTCACACACATACGCACACTCAAAAGAGAAGCGAGTTAGCCAACATCTCTACGAAAGACAGTGGAGACACAGGAGAGGTATGAAGCAAGTGATGTGAAACAGAAATAGAGGTGTAGTAGGACGGTACATGAAGCCAAAAACCATGACAAAGGAAAACATGAATATAGAAAGACAAACAGCTACTCAAGCAGCTCATCAGCACATCATGATTCTCACAAGTGAATCTTTTTTTCAATCAAAACTATTTTTATCAAGATAATTCATTTAACTATAATTTCTTTCGCCATATCTGGTAGCTGTTTCTTCATTATAATGTCCAACACAGCTATAATTACATAGATATAATTACACAGATATTGCAAAATTGCATTTTTTTTTGTTCATTTATTTGCTGGACATGAATTAAACGACGTCATCCATCCCTACAAAGTCTGTAATAAGCTGTAGATGTGCTATGCAGCTGCTGAGAAGCTCTGTATCTTGGCAAAAATACCCACTAACATAGTAAAAACACACCTCTGTGTTCTTTTTTTTTTATTTGACCAGGAAGGAGAAGAAACCAAACAAATGACAACAAACCTCAAACAGGCTAGCAGTGAGTTCCTCCAGCTCCTGCCCCAGCTGGTCCCTGACTTTAGAAAGTCTCTCACACTCCTCGTCTTTTAACTTAAGCTCCTTAAGGCAACAAACAATGAAATGAAGACAAAAAGAAAATGGGAAAAATAATAAATGAATGAACAAAAAGTGGGTAGGGAAATGTGGATTTTACTTTTCTTTTCAGTGGCCAGGAAAAGAAAAAAGTCATGGCTGTATCACAAATGAGTGTCATCTGAACACACTCATAGAGCAAAGTGTATTTAGTTTCTCAGTAACAGTGTCCACTTGATAAACAACTTCACTTTCTCCAGTTTCACTTTCTCAACGTAGAGCAAATGAGTGTATACAAAATACATGAAATGAAGTAAGATCAGGTTCATTAATGAGATGAGAATGTTACTGATACAGTGCTGTGAGTTCATTTTAGTAATACAGACACTCCAGTGGCACTAATTCAGTGCTTACCCACAACATACAGTGACCACTCATACAGCTAGACAACATTCACACAGGCAGTCAGCTCCAGAATTATTGGCTCCCTTGGTAAAGATAAGTCAAATTCAGTGCCAATGGAGTCGATTGGGAAGTCTCCGCTAACAACAAGTCTAGTCCTTTTTGTTACTCATTTGTATGCCAGCGCTACCCTTAAAATATCCTTCAAACAGGAAGGAAGCTACTGAAGAAAAACTATTTCAGATATTTGCCCTTGCTGTTACCTTGACCCAATCTGAATCAATTTCAGAATCTAACAACTCATTCTTGAGATATCGGGCTAACTAGAACCTGAGCGTGAGACACATGGATGGACGCACTGAGGGGCCAATGGCAAAATGGCTTTTAGTGTGCAAGTGATGTGGGCTTTTAATCAGCTGTCTAAAACACTGCATCAGCATCAGACAGATAGCTTTGTTACACCAGCCACACAAAGCAAAAAGAATACATGAAAGAAAAGCAATACGAATGCATAGCAGTTATATATCAAATAGGAATAAAGTGCTAAACAGGTGTAGAACCTTTGTAGACCAATCTGATACAAGTTACACACATCTGATAGCAGTGAGCAGAAATTACTTCTTAAAGCACTCCTTGCTACACCGTAGTTGGATCATCTTACTACAAAATCAACATCTCAAACTGACCAATATACCATGACGGTCGTCAGTTTGGACACCAGTCTTTTTACTTCACCATCTTCACATCCATCCATCTATGGTAGATTCTCCCATAGCCTGTTGGCAAACATGTTAAAGCTTTTAAAGATGGGACTTTTTCCAATCAAATTACTATATCTTGCTCCAAAAAAGCTCATTGTTTCGTGATGTTCATTTTACTTCTGAAAACTGGTGCACGGTAGTACAGAGAGCCAATCTGATTGCAGCCTTCATGATCCTGAAGGTTGTGGCCAGAAGAGTGTACAAGATACCCTATATGGCCAAACATATGTGGACACCTGAAAAACACCTATAGGAGCTGGTTGGACATCCCATTCCAAAACCATGGGCATTAAATATGGAGTTCCAGAGGCAGTTTGGAACTCTACATTGCAACAGACAATAGGCGAATTTTACACGCTACACACTCAGCGACCCCAATCTGTGAGCTTGCGTGATCTGCCGCTTCATGGTTGAGCTGTTGTTGCTCCTAGATGCTTCCATTTCACAATAATAGCACTTAAATTTTACTGGGGAAGATCTGGCAGGGCACAAAATTCACGAACTGACTTGTGGAAAAGGTGGCGTCCTATGACAGTGCCACGTTTAAAGTCACTGAGCTCTTCATTACGGCCCATTCTAGTGCCATTGTTTGTCTTGCATGGCTATGTGCTTGATTTTATGCACCTGTTAACAAATGGGTGTGTATGAAACACCGAACTCAAAAATTAGGAGGGGTGTCCACATACTTTTGGTCATATAGTGTACATTAGACACGCCACTGCCTGTTAGGGGAGCATCTGAGGTGAGACTAAACAGACAATGTAGCACGTCACTGATGCTGTCCAGTCCTGTGAGACTGTTTATTTAATCTCACTATCACTCACTCTTGAAGGAATTTTGAGCAATCCTGCCTGCTCCCACCCACATGAGAGTGAAAACCGGCTGAGACTTTTTAGTTGTGTCCCATGGGTCCCAGTATGATGCACACCTTCAGCTCTCTGTGTAATAATGTTGCTATTCATAGCAGTCTGTAATTGCTAGTGCTTGTGAAGATAAATATAACAACCAGTAATTCTGATGACAACTGTACAAGGAGACAGAACAAACGCTGTAGTGTTGTGTAGTGAGTGGCTGAGAGAGATATTATGTATTTACCAGTTGAGGGATATGAAACAGTCGGATTTAGCTCAGTGGTCATTTCCAAGTCCTCCTCAGTTACCCCCTCAAGCATATTCTTGAAACTGTTTATCTTTTATTATACCACCTTCATTTTGCTCCATTCTTCAATAGGAATCTTTTCTCTCCTTTCATTTCTTCCCAAGCACATGCATATGCCTCATCCAGAGCATCACTAAAAGTCTTAGTCGCTTCCTGTAACACTCCTCACCGTCTTTCCAGTGAACAAAATCAGATTGGTATATTGTGTTAGCAGTACTAGGCTATAATCCGTTCTGTCAGGTGTTGGCAGAACCGTGGAACAATAAGCTTCACATTGTCATAGAGCAAGTCCTGTGTGCTTTCAGGCCATGGTGATGTAGGATTCTCTTAATGGTGGATGTACATACTTTGGTACCTGATGCCTTCAGCTCCTTTACCAGTTCCTTTACTGTTGTCTTGGGGTTCAGTTGAACCTTTCGGACCAAAGTTCGTTCACCCTTGGCAGTTAATTTGTTCCTTCTTCCTAAACGTCTGTGTGGTCTCAAGATTTTTATATTTGCATACAGTTGTTTGTACAGATGCTCATGGTACCTTTATTTGTTTGGAAATTGCTCCTGAGAAGGAATCGGACTTGTGGACTTGCCTTGTAGCTGCTTATATTTTCCCACATAAACCCACTGGAATTCTGATATAGAATTAAATCTGAAATAAATCTGTCTCTAATCAATTGCTGCAAATGACCTCTGATGTGAACAAAGTAGATGCTCTAATTGATTTGCAAATAAAAATGTATAGTAACATGAAATGTGTGGAGTTGTGAAAAACTGAGACTGAATATCTTTAGCCTAGGGGCATGTAAACTTTTGGCCTCAACTGTAGCCATGAAAGTACCAAGGAGTTTGTCAGACTGTTTTTCAGAGTGGATGCGAGTGAATTTCTGACTGCTTCTATATATAGAGGTGAGATGCAAACGATTATAATAATGTCTACTCCTGTTGCAGTCGGAGTTACAGAAACATTCCTTCAAGCTTTACCCTAAAGCTTATAAGACACATTCTTTATTATATCAATCTGAGTAAACTGGTAAATGTTAGTGTGACACCGATCTCCTCCTAGCACATTTAATGGTTTCTCTCCACACAGAATAACACAAAGCCATCAGTGTTAGGGTTTGCATTGGGACTGTGTTCCTGCAGCCAAGTCTCAGTGAAACACATAAGACTACTCTCTCTATATCATCTGTCTCTCCTCAGTACTGCTTCCAGCTTCACCAGAGATATCACATTCTCCATCATGCTGAAGGCTGATATGGTTTAAATCTCCTTCTCCTCCTTCCTATATGTTAACACCTGCCCTACATCCACAGTGGATCCTCTCATAATCTTTGGGGATTAGGGGCTTACTGTGAGTAAACACTGCTGTGCATCGTGTAGCAGCCAGCAGTCCAAGCAAAAGAAAAAGCAAAAAACACGTCTCGGCATGTTGATGCCACATACGGAGCGTAAAGGATAAGGATAAAAATAAGGGAGATCACAACAACACTTTAAAGAAAAATAAAGGACAGAAAGATGATATAACCGGCTGACACGATTACACCACCATATGTAATAATAATGAAATGGAAAATGCTAAATATAAATGCAAAAAATCCAATATAGATAGAGGAAACAACTAGGAAAACACAGCTTGAATGCAAACTGTCATGTATCTCCTATATATAGGGTGCTGAATCACTATCCTAAATAAAAACAGTCCACTTGGTATTGGCTTCAGACTTTTACACCAAACTGGAGTCTTCCTGACCTCTCGATTTCTCTGTCACACTCACTGACTTCTTCCTTTTCTGTTCATTTCTGCAGCTGTCTTTTTAATAGTCTGATATCTGTTGCATTATAATCAAGAAAGAGACTTTACATTATATACATAAATCCATCATCCAAGCTTGGAAACACACACAGCACCATCTCTAAGTACCAGCAGTTACCATAGTTTCCACTGCAAAAAAAAAAAGACATTTTAGCAAATGAAGATACCTCGAATGTAATCAAATGTATCTAATATTTCCTAATATAAGATTACAATAAATCAAAGAAGACTATTAAACCTGTTTCTAGACATTTCATGCTTTCAGTTTTTTTTTATTCTTTTGGCAGATCATTCAGGTTCTTTCTAGAAATACACACTAAAATATAGCAAAATAATCTGCTAATAGAATAAAATTATTTCAAGCTTGAAATGAGGAAAAATGGCTAGAAATAGATTTAATAATCTTATATTTGTTTTAATAAGAAACACTAGATCAATCTGATCTTATTAAAGATATTTTCATTTGCTAAGATGTCATTTTTACGCAATGTTTACACTGTCAGTCTGGATTAACAGAGCAAGGCTGGAAAATATGGTGGCTGCGGGCCAACTTTCTGTCTTTACTGACCAGCTCTTCGAGTCTGAGTCGTTATCACACACAATTCCTATTTGCTCATTACTGTAAATAGACACATGACACTAGAGCTTGCGCAGACAAACGGGGGAAAACGTTTTTCTCTACACAGCACTAAACGGACACGAATGTATGTTAACGTGCTCACACGTAGTAAAGATGCGTTTACACTCAAACATTAATGCACCCAATTAAAGATAAATGTAAAATTAAGCTTGAAATAATTCAATATCAGGCTACATTAGAATCACTTTGTGATTTCACTGTTAAATCCATAGTCAATAAAAAGCTGTGTGCCTGTTTTTAAACCATACTCAAACCGTGTCAAACCTAACAAAGGACATGAAAAGACGGAACTATAGCACTGACAAATTGTTGTTATAAGTTATAATGTTGTTATAAATTATAAATCATTTTGGACAATGCCACACTGCTCTTCAGTGACACATTTTGTTCCAGCTGCTGGTGCAATAAAAAAAAAAAAAAAAAAAAAGATATTTCTGCATCATCCTACAACTTTCTAAAAGTAATTTGAGTCTCCAGGAAAACAAACATAGCAAGAAAACTGTTATGGAGCCAGTACCATGAGCTGAATTGGGTGAAAGGTACACACTGTCTAGTTTTAACAGAAAGTGGGTAGATGAAGTGTCTGCGCTTATCGTAATGACTTATCCTTTTATTTCACAGCCAAAACCTGACTTTACAGTTGAGTCATTCTTGTTTACATGGAAGCCTTCATGCATAGGCAACAAAATGTGGGACACTTACAGTGTCCAAAAGTCTGGTCTTTACTCAGATTACTCAACTTTTACTCAGATTACATCATTTATGCTCTTAAAAAAAGTCACTGTATGTAAGGGAAATGTATCCGAATATCCAATTATTTTGTAAAACTTGCAGGGCTGCCACATATTTCATTCAAATGGTATCATGTACACTTCAGTGGATCCGGAGCCTATCTCAGGAACAATGCAGGGCACCATGCACACACATTTGCACACACATTCACACCTAGGGGAAATTTAGCATACCCAGCAACTACTGGCATGTTTTTGTGAGGTGGGTGGAAACCGGAGAACCCTGAGGAAACCCACATGGACAGTAACCCAAGTTGCTGTGTGGCAGCAACACTTACTGACTGCTACTGTTTTCAATCAAACACTTCTAGCATATTAGTGACAACTGTGTAATTTTATTTTACGAAATATCATTTTATACGATTACTGAGATAAAAGCAGTGCTTGGTACTGGACTCAGACTTTTTAGACTGTAGTGTAAGGTTATGGATATAAACTACAGTGAGGATGTTTACTGTTACAGGGATAATGAATTGGATTTAACTAATCCCTCACCCGCTGGGCTTTGGCGAGCTCTTCCTTCAGCCTCTCGTATCCTTTTTCTCTGACTTCCATCACAGAAGGGCTTCTGAGTCGTGATAGGCTGTCTGTGCTCAGGCCCAAGGGGTCCTCTCCCTCTTCACCCAATGAGGCGCTCCCATCAACTGCCCCTGCCTCCTGTGAGGCGGAGCCCTCCAGCCCGGGCAAGCTGTGGAAACAAAGAACACAAGGTTCCCACAAATTAATAATCAGCATGACTGACGATTACCTGGCTACAATCGAGACAATTTTATAATGCAGGTTTTCAAAACTGTGAAATGTTTTACAACTTCATTGACACAGTAGAAAAAATTTACATTTGAGAATATGAAAGTACTTCGAAGTAATCTGTCCATGCAGAAATGTTAAAGGTTTTTAGGCTTCAGCATAAAAACAAACGTACGCTCACTGACAACTTTATAAGGAACACCTGTACATTCATGGCATTAACCAATCAGCCAATCATGTGGCAGCAGCACAGTGCATTAAAAAAAATCATGCAGATACAGGTCAAGAGCTTCAGCGAAGGTTCACATCAAATATCAGAATGGAGTAAAAATGTAATTTCAGTGACTTTGTAATTTCAGGGGCATTGTTCTCAGTGTTAAACAGGCTGGTTTGAGTATTTCAGAAACTGTTGATTTCCTGGGATTTTCACACACAACAGTGTCTAGAGTTTACACAGAATGGTGTGAAAAACAAAAAACACCCAGCGAACGGCAGTTGTGTGGACAGAAACGCCTTGTCAATGAAAGAGGTCACAGGAGAATGATTCGAGCTGACAGGAAAGCTACGATAACTCAATTAAGCACTCTTTACAACCATGGTCAGCAGAAAAGCATCTCAGAACGCACAAAATGCTGAACCTTGAGGCAGATGGGCTACAACAGCAGAAACAAGAACAAACAAGAACTGGAATTTGAGGCTTCAGTGGACACTGGAGCACTCAAACTGGATAGGTGAATATTGAAAAGAAAAAACAAAACAAAACAGGCAATAATGAAGGTAGAGTTAAGACATTGGACTTCTGATCCAAAGGTGGACCTCTGAGCAAGGCCCTTAACCCTCAACTGCTCAGCTGTATAAATGAGAAAAATGTAAATCGCTCTGGATAAGGGCATCTGCCAAATGCCATAAATGTAAATGTAAACGAAGGTAATTAATTAATTGCAGAACACCCTATTAATTTTAACCATTAAAAATAAAATTCATGTTTCAGACCCAGCTTTAAAACTTGCATTAGATGACTGAAAAGTCAAGATGGCAATTTAACCACATTAAAAAACACAAGTGTAAATGAACCTACAACACTGGAGCGTGTCTGCGTCAGGCTTACCACCTCCACAGATAGTCTGGCTTGCATAGTGATCAGATCTCTGGCTTGTGTTAAATGCAACATGTTCACATCAGCCTGCAATTACGAAGAAACGATCCACCCACAGGAAATGGCATCACATTATTATTTTTTTAATCCTAGGGGGAAAAAAAGAAGACTCCGCAATTGCTGCAAACAAGGCACGTCGTTGTTCATGTCACCTCCTAAGACACAGCAGTCGGAAACGACCACATCGTTGGCAGAGGACAAGAAAGTACAGGCTGTACAATAAAACAAGCTCTCATGATCCTACTCCTGCCATGTTCACAGCTGGCTGACTTCCCACTTATTTGCATACTGCGTGGGAGAAATCAGAGTTAATCACCATGTGTACACAACCATGTGTGCTGTTGAATTCACCAATCTGATCAGAAGATATTGATTGAATTTATGTCAATCAAATCACAGGTTTATTTTATTTATTAATGCACTAATTTTAATACGTTATTGTTTCTATAGTAACAGGTAATTCGCAGTGAGCTGTATAGAAACGATCCACGTAATCCTCAAAGCATTATCTTTAAGACAGAGGCTGTTGAGGGAACAAGTGTTTATAACATAAGTGATAACTTCCAGCACAAATTTAAATGTTACAGAAAATGTTTGCATGTCAGTAAAGAAAGCAGCATATTACGTAACAGACCACTTTTCAGACAAAAAACATAATGAGGGTATGTGTGAACAAGCTAGCTGCTCATTATTACCTGCCGTTGTGTGGCTCATCGTTGTCCAGGTCTCTGGGAGCAGGGTAAACTGGCTGGGTGGGTAACTGGTCGACATAGAGAGTGTTAGGAGGACAGGGGTTAGAGGTCACGGAGTGTGTACGGTACAGGGTGCTAGGTGGCGCGCTGAGCTTCGGCGTGTGTGGCTCGTTGACGCCGTGCAAGTCCGGGGTAGTTGGTGATGCCAGGTTCACCTCGTGGAAACCTTCGAGGGGTTCGCTGGCCATAGTCTCAGAGTCATAGTATACTCATCTAAGCACAATGAGAAATTCAAGTTAGGAAAATGACTACTACGTTCTGGAAAGATGTTAAAATCTGAAGATTTCAAGAGCAACTTCAGGAAATTTAATTTCTCACAAAAATGACCAAAAAGTCCAACAGTAAGTAAATAATGTCTGTCTGTGGTTGACTCTCCCCAGTGAGAGAACAACAGGAAAAAACTTGCTGGAGTTGCTTTTTATGGATATTAAGCAGAACGATGCAGAACATAAACCAGGAAACACTTTTTAGCCGGTTTATTTTCACTTGCCGTGTAGCTACATTCATTAGCCATTTTGTCAGATAGAATTACAATATCGGTGTACAGTTACTAACTGCATCCCATCTGTTGCCATGTAGTCCATCAGGGAAAAAGAACCGACTCAGGAACACCGCTAAGCGGATACTGTTTGGGTGATGGATTATTCCCGAACACGTATGGTATGATCGTATAGGATGCAGGTCCCTTTTCCTCTGACGCACAGAGCTGAGGCATGCTGACACATTGTGCAAAGCAATAAATGATCTACAGTCGCTAACTGTATACCATTCTATGATACTTTGTATAAGTAAGGGAAGTTGTACATTTAGATTTGATCGATGTAACACACTATCAAACTCTTAAACAGCAAGAAATGCTCTGTGTACCATTCTGAAGAATGTGTGTGTAATCCTTGAGACATGTCTCAGCAGTGCAGAAGGAACGACCAGTAAATGATGTGATGATGTCCTCACCCGGCTTTCTCACTACCTAAAGACAAAGGAATAAACAGAAAATCAGACATAAAGTAAACTACCAATTACTGAGATGCTTCAGACACCCTTGATAATACCACACACACACACACACACAAGTCAAAAGACTCAACATCGCAATTCAATATCTGAACAACAGGGCAGCAGAATGTTAATAAATATTTAACAAATAGTAAAAGCTGCACAGCACTTGACATACCATTAACGTTTAACAGTAAAGCAGCATGTGGGAGTGATGCATGACTTCCCATACACACATTCCAAACATGATGTCACACCCAAACGCACGTTCCAAAGGTTAAACTCACTACACAATGACTAAGTGTCTTTTATTGTTGCATTTACTAAAGAAAAAAAAAACCTAGCTGGTATGCCTGCTTTTGAGAATAGCGTGGCCCACTGTGTCAAAGTGGTTGCTGTGGCGACAGGCTTGCCATTGGCCAAGTGCCAGTCCCACCCCTGACACCTCAGCTGTGTGCGTTACCAGACCAGACTTTACCACCATACCAAGTGTCGACATCTGTCTACATTATTGTGAGAATAAATCAGATTTGTCTACTCACATACAGTGAGGGGAAATAAGTATTCGGACACTTTTGTTTTTGTTATTTAATATATTTCGAGTGTACAGTACTGCGCAAAAGTCTTAGGCACCCTATTTTTTTAGTACAAACTTTGTTATAGATTTTTATTTTATGCCTTTTACATTATCGAGTCAGTATAAAAACATTATAGATTTCCAGACTACAACAGCATAAGACCACATTGGGTTCCACTCCTGTGAGCCAAGAACAGGAATCTGAGACTACAGTAGGGTAGTGCTGGGCGCTTTTCACAATTAGTTCAGTTAACGTGATTTTTAAAATGTTCTAACTGAGATTGTACATGTCAGTGAGACTGTGCATGTATGTGTATTTATATATATATATATATATATATAAAGAAAACACAGCCTTCTTAACCTGACAAATACCTCCTACAGCCTGCGCTACCTTCAAACACTGTGCGCTTAGATTAAAAAAACCTGCCAAGATGAACAGGCAGCACTTCGCCGAGGACTGAGCTCGTAGCAAAGAAAGGTTCAAATATCACTTCAGGGATATGAATTGGTACAGGTTTGAAAAGTCAAATGAACAAGTTTATGTAAAATATAATGCTGCATTACATGTAAGTGGTAATTCACTGGTCGGAATTACGTCGTTTTCGACCTCGGCACGTTCAACAAACAAAGTGGGAAAATTGACACTCCCATGTTTGTATTTTTTTAGCAACAAGCTAGGCAGCTAACTCAGATGAGTGGTGTATATTTTCTTTCTCAAATAGTGAACTGTATAGTCAGTGTTACAGATTTAACAAACGAATATGTCTGTATGTTGATGAATCTAAAGCTAATACTTGTATATAGAGTATAACTCATTTAAAGGTAAGAAGTTTTATTTTGTTTATTTCTGATGCTGTGTGCAGCCATGTTGATTTGACGTCACTCCATAAACAGGGAAGGAACTTGGATTTGAGAAGAATACCCCAAGTTTACTACGCAATTTTTTAAAATAATTGCATTATGTAAAAACAAAGTTAAAAAAAAAAAAAAAGAAATTTTAATTGAGAATCGTTCATAAATTTGAAAAAATTGAGATTTTTTCCCAGCCCTACAGTGGGCACAGGCTCACTCCAACTGGACCAGGCGATGTTTATCCGATCTTCAAATGTCCTGTTTCTTTACCAACAACAATGTTGCAATTCCTACTATTTCTACACACACATTATATTTATAGAAGAGGAGAAGATAAAGCTGGTGAGGATTCTGCTGGTTGTGAGAAGGCCATGAGAAAATGTCAGTGTTCTGTCAGAGCAGCACAGCATAAAGCAAAAGCAGACAGTCTGTGGAATACTAAACTACTCTCGGCATGCAGCATATCAGAGCACACAGAGATTAGATTCAAACTAAGCTCCACACTGATTATGCTAATAACATGCAGCGCTAAGCTGTCGTCTTGTCGCTGCCACACCCAAAAGTCAGCCACTCCAACAGAAGTTTCATTTACACTTGAACTACATGCCAGGGCTGCACGATATTGAGGAAAAATGCCATATGCGATAACTTGTTAAATAATGCAATATGCAGTACGATAATGCTATAAGCGCATAAAATCAATTTAAATTACATTTATGTATATATTTATAAACTGAAAAATGACATAACCAACAAACGTTTCATGTTCGTTTGAGGAAAGAACGTCACCCTAAAACTTTGACTTTTCGTAACTTTTTGAAGTATTAAAATCGTTGTTATTGCAAGCCCTTGCGATATGCATATCGCGATATTTACAGTTGCAATATTTCGATAATTTCGATATATTGTGCAGCCCTACTACATGCTACCATCATTTTTTTTTTTTTTTAAGTGTCACATTTCTAAACATCACATACAAAACTTTTTTCTCTTATTTATTAAACAAAAAAAAATAAAAAAATCATGGGGTTCCCCAAAGCCAGTCAGCATAAAACTCTGTTTAACACTGCCTCAAAAACAGTGACTAAATCCTGTTTTCAATGATGGACAAGGACTACACAGAATCAGAATTATGCTGAATCGCCATGTGTTATTACATTATGCTAGCTACCACTTTTAGCCTAGTCAGGTTTCCAGGCAAACAAAGCATGGGACTGTTTCCAGTTTTGAAGATTTCACTCGCCTGATGGACTGGATGAAGTTGGGAGGTTAAGCCAAATAAAGCTGTTCTGCCCACACTCTTAATTCCAAATGACAACTTTAACAGGCAGCTGTCGCACAACATCACACAACAGACGTCTTTTGGATAATACTATACAACAGCAACTGATGCTGGTTCTAATTAGTCAGCTATAATCACACACCTCAGTAAATTTGAGAACTTTCTTTAGCAGGTTAATGCGAACAGCAAAACTCTGTTTAAACTTGGCTAAGATTTTAAGCAACCCCACCGTCCTCTATACATTAACACCAAAAATAACTTGGAGTGAGCAACTTTAGGTTGTTTGTGATGCTTTCATTTTGTTTGTTTGTTTCTGCATGGCATGGTGCTGCCTTCAGCTAAATAGTTTAAATAGTTTAATAAATGCATGTGATTGGCTGCAACAAGCCGTAATAAAGGATCTGCTTTAAAAGCTGCAATGGTGCAAATCTAGAGTCACTGAACGACAGCCAGTTTTTTTTTTATATCTTAATAAGCACTGCTACAGGAATTTTTCAGTCCACTGTAATACTTTGCTGCGTCCGCATGCAGACCACAGTCCACCATGAGACGACTCCTGGTCCATGTAATCTAATGTGCACCCTTAATATGCAGTTGTAAAGTCACTAAAGCCAAACAAAGGAAGGTCTGTATACTTGTTGAGGCACCACAATAAAATCCTCATTTCCTTAGGACTATGAATGATTTGTTTATAGGCACCACTCCCAGGCAGCACAAACTTGATCCACATCTGTGCATTACGCTCTACTCGAATGCAGTAACAGGAACGGCTAACAAAGCACAACACTAAAGGAAGGACGTAGCCACAGTTATCTGTAGCGCCTAATCGGTTTTTCAGCTCACCACAGCGCTCACGTTGGCATTACTAACTCTAACCAAGATCACGATCACCTTCAGTGGGCAAAGTCCGTTTATGCTCAGTGTTATCAGTCCAGGCTCTTATTAACTCTTCATATTGGGTTCCGAAGGTATGCGGCAAGCCTCGGAAGAAAGAATGAAAGAATGAAAGTGTGAAGCCTATTCGCTCCAAAGATGTTTGAAAGTACGCAAATGCAATGGGAGTTTTTCTCCATGAAGATGATGTAAAAACACTACCATCTTCCCTTAGTTTGTTCTAGCTGCCTATTTGTCTGTGGTTATTTGTATTTGCTTATGGAGCATTCTACGGCTTTGGAGAAGGCATTATATAAACGAACATTCGTATTTATTATTAATGAAAGAGCTGATGCAATGGATGTGTCCCCCACACAAATGACCCGGCTTAGAACTGAGAGAAGACCGTACACCATCACATCACATCACACACACACACACAAAACGGGAGTCAGTTCACCCCACAGTCCTGTACACAATCCATAAGGACTCTGTATTGGACATTAGTACTTGTACACAAGTGGTTTCCTGTCTGTTGATTTGTTAATTAATGATAAAAGGTGTATTGGGGGGGGGGGAGGAAAAAGTAAAACCAAACATTTTCATTCTGCACATTTCAACTGATCAAATCGAGTCCTAAGTGCATCCTCGATCATCTAATTCGTGAGGACGGTTTAGTCTTCACCCTCAGAAATACTGCTGACTGAGAAACCCTTGCGCTGGCCATCAATTACCAAGATCACATGTTGAAGATGGGGGAAGGGGGGAAAGCAGCAGTCTCCTTTTCACTATTGTAGACAGTTCTCGATCAATAAATAAATAACATTTCATATGCATTGCTGAAAATGATCAGAGAGTATTAGGGTAAAGGCAAGGCCTCCTCGGTGCAGGCCTGTCCAGATCCGCCGTACAGGAGCAGCGTGGGATTAAATTCCCTCTGATCATTTATTTATTAAGGCTTAAAAGCAGAAAGGGCTATTAACATAGCACTCTAATACATTTGATTACACACACACACACACACACACACACATATATATATATATATATATATATATATACACACACATATAAAAGCATGCACCTGTGTGTGACACCAGATAGAGGTTTGACAGGTGCATTTTGGATAAGACTCATTTCCTACACAAAACCAAGGAAACATCTTATTTTATTTAATCTTATCTAATTGCTGTCACTGTCAGAAGGAGGTGTTTTAAACCACAAGCAAGCTCCCTTCCCCTAACCTTAGTACACTTGCTGGCTGAATTGTTATTTAGCCTCCTAGCTAGCTGAACATTTTAGCCGGCTTATTAGATGCAGATTTACATAACAAGGGCACTGGATATTGCGTGGCACAATCATTTCGCTTCAAGGAAACGTTTACTATTATGTTTAAACCTGAAATTTAAAAACAACAACAACAACAGGCGTGTATTGGTTTATATAAAACCGTGGAATTGTTTAAAAAAGAATCAATATTGTGCGTAGTTAGCTAGCTGTCTCGCTAGCCGCATCCATGCACGAGCCCAAATCCCACAGCGGGACACTGCAGGAGGATTAGCTGTGCTTTCCAGCGAGCAGTGCTGCTAGTTAACGCTAAACCAACCAGCTAGTTAGTTAGCAACCTTAGCTGTCTTCACAACCGAGCAATTCTTCTAATATAATGCAACTTAATTCATTAAACATTACCTGCAAGGCGTTGGCACGCTGCAGCGTTAGTGCTCCTTAAAAATCCCCAAACCCGAGAGATATTTAAAAACAAAAAGGAAAAAATATTTTTAAGGAATCTGCTTGAATTGTGCAAATCCTTACACACACAGCGTGTGGCTGCTAACAGTAACTATAGTACCAAGCGAGTGATACACAACCTATTCAACCGGCCACTTGCGTCACTCACACACACACACACACACACACACACACACACACACACACTTGTCTTACTATCCATCTGAGGACCTTCTAAGTCTAACCCCATCCTGAACCTCAGTAGTCTCCTAAACCCTTTTTGTTTTGTTTTTTCAAATCCCTTGTCAGGAAATTTGGTCCCCAATGAAATATAACACACACACACACACACACACACACACACACACTTGTCTTGCTATCTTTGTGAGGACCTTTAATGCTTTAATGCTAATTCAGTGCTAAATCTAAATCTAACGCCATCCATAACCTCCTAAATCCTTTTGTTTTGTGTTTGTTTTGTTTTTGTTTTCTTTTGTTTTTCAAATCCCTTGTCAGGATATTTGGTCCCCACTAAGACATAAAATCTTACTCACACACACACATTTTTCTTTAAGGTGCACTCTTAAATGAAAAAACAAAACAAAACACAACAATATAAACCCTCATAGAATTTGTAATGGTTTTAATGGTTATAATGGGAATTGTATGGGTTGTAATGGAAACTGTAATGGTCCCTGTGGGTCTCTACTGGTAATTTGTTGCCTTCTGTTGGTGGCATGTTATGTCTAGTGGAAACCATTAAGGACCAATAATAGTAATGGTTTTAATGGTTAGCTGATGGTTTGTAATGGTATTTGGAGTGGAAACCATTAGAATTTCTGTGATGGTTTCAGCAAGGCTCGTTTTTTTTGGCAGGGCTCATTGTTGGGAGTTACGTCTCCACATGTGTGTGTGTGTGTGTGTGTGTGTACATGTCCACGGTTTGATTTCTGTCAGTCCTCAGCATCTCTCATTGAAATCTCACTTCTTCTTCAGGAGCATGCTGAAACACATAACCATACACATCTACATAAAGTGCAAATACACAGCAGAGGGCAACAATATACAACAAATCCACACCATGATCAATACACAGGACAGTGCAAGCAAACTAGACACAACAGAAGCACAACAGCACTGAACAATAATAATAATAATAATAATAATAATAATAATAACAATAAATACTTGTCTGTAAACTCTAGGCTCTATTATGCCTTATAAGGCCTTAAGGCATCATTTAATAAGATCAGTGAAAATTATTTTAAAAAAACATTTTCATGTGTCCTCCAAATGAACAAATAACACAGTTTATCCAGTGAGCCTGAGTTCTTATTATGTGGACAACAGCGCCATCAGGTGCACATTATTAGGTCTAATATTACTGCAGTGAAAAAACATATAGTGCATACACAGCAGTGCATGCTTTTACAAACCAGCAACTTGGTTATGGGAAAAAAAATTAAACCGACACAAAATTCCTACAGTCAGCTACAGTTGTTTGGTTTGCAAATGCTGGTTTCATTGCACTGGAACCGTGAGTTGCGAAAAGATAAGAGAGTTAGAAATGCTACTGCCAAACAGAAAGGGTATCATGAAAAGCTGATGTGTTGTTGTCTGTCCCTGACTGGACGCTCTGTGTGTGCAAGGAAAGTGTTTCAGCATGGTTATGGTGTATAAAGAGGCAGAGAAGCCTAATTCGACAAGTCATCTGTGGTCCTGCCTCAGGTAGCAAACTGATGTTAGGTTTCAACCCCGAGCTCTGCTACAGGGTGTTCACTGGGTATCCTAGCTAAATAAATGTAATATCCTGATTTAACAAAAGTTTCAGGTTCTGGGTTTAATACATGTGCATGACAGGAGCTGTACAAAGCACAGTGGCGGTTCTGGGCCATTTTAAAGCAGGGAAGCAGGCTGGAAGCAGGTCCTTGGCCATTGTCTAGACAAGAGACTAAAATGTATTTATATTAACAACAAAAAAAATTTGAGCATTAAATAGATAAAGACAGTTTTACAAGCCCATTAGGCTTACAGTACCTGAACCCTTCCATACAGAATCATGTTCAGGTAAAGTTCATTGATCATAAACTGCAGAACATGCCATAGACTAGGCCATAGACTCCATATGCCTTTGTATTATTATTATTATTATTATTATTATTATTATTATTATTATTTAGACATTGTTCTCTTCAGTTTAGGGGAATATTTGAACAAAAACAAACTGAAATGTGTTTGAATTGAAAGCTAAAACATTTTTGACGTCATAAGGATGAAACCCAAAGACCGAAACATATCAGCTGTGGATGTACTGGTGCATGAAATGGTGCCCAAGATTTATGCACTTACTTAAGAATACTTTTTTTTTTTTTTATATTTCCCCATTTTGTCCCCTAGTTTGGTCACCTGCAAATTCCCACCCACCAGCTAGCTTTCCCCTATCATACAACAGCTACCATCTGGGAGGATGAAGGCTAACATGTGCTTCCTCTGAGACATTATAAGGCAGCTAATCACACTTTTTCAAACTGCTGCTCATTGTGTCACAGGGCAGCGTAACACCCTCTGAGAAAAGCGTATCTACCCTCTTCCACATACACAGAGCTCACAGACACCCACGATTGGCTAGTGTTACCGTGATTGACGAGGTAGAGAGAATATGCCCCTCCCATCCAGAGAACACAGCCAAATTTACTCCCTTGGCTCCAGGTCATTGGTGGTTGTGGCATCATCAGGATTCGAACTCACAATCTCCCAACATTGTACAACTACACAAGAATAAAATTTGCAAAAAAATTTTTACCTCTCCCTGTCTTAATGAATCGAGATGTTACATCTGACCCCACACCATGTTACAACCAACCCTGCCCATGGGGTCATTGTAACAGTTTCTTCCTGTGATTTAATTGTATACAGTATGTGCTTTGATATTAACATGAAAAATGGTATTTGTTTATTATGGGAATATCAAACAATTTGTTTATTGTAAAAACTGTTTATTAAGATTTACAAATTTATATACTATTTCTATATTTATATACTGTTATAATAATGAGAAATAACAATGTTTTTTTTTTAATGAGACAATGGTATTTGTTTAAGAGTTAAAAAAAAAAAAGAAGAGAGAGAGACATATGTCACAACTGACCCCGCTCTCCCCTATGTGTTACTGCACAACTGCTCTCTCCTGGAGCAAATCAGATACTTGAATCATTCAGTGCACAGTAATACCACAGAGGATAAATTTAGCTTTCTCACACTTCATGTGTGTCTCTCTGTCTGTCTGTCTGTCTCTCTCTCTCTCTCTACCTGTTTATCTGTCTGTCTGTCTTTCTCTCTCTCTCTCTCTCAGTCTGTTTTTCTGTCTGTTTATCTGTCTGTCTGTCTGTCTGTCTCTCTCTCTCTACCTGTTTATCTGTCTGTCTCTCTCTCTCTCTCTCTCACTCTCAGTCTGTTTTTCTGTCTGTTTATCTGTCTGTCTGTCTGTCTCTCTCGCTCTCTCTGTTTATCTGTCTGTCTGTCTCTCTCTCTCTCTCTCCCTCTCTCTCTGTTGATCTGTCTGTCTGTTCCTCACAAACACACAGGGGTAGACGCCCCTCCACAGCCCCTCCACAGGCTGCAGTGGTGTGTGTACCGCGAGGGTGAAACCTCTCAGGCAGACATTAGGCAGTGGTTGGAGAGGTAGAGCTGGTTGAAGAGGTAGAGCTGGTTTAAGAGGTAGAGCTGGTTGAATAGGTAGAGCTGGTTGAAGAGGTAGAGCTGTCACAGGTCATTAAACGAGGTAACCACAGGAAACTGATTGAGGACTGATTTAAGATGACAGTGACTTACTCCAGTAAAGTGGCTAACGCCACCTTCTTCGGTTTCCACAGACTGTTACTGAGGTGGAGAGGCAGCATTTACAAACTGCTCTACCGTGAATTTCTCATTTTTGTTCTTCTTTACTCCATCCTTAGCTTCATCTACAGGTAATCTACAGCATCTACATGATCTCTTCCAAGATCACAAAACATCATTTTAACCGTGTGTTTAATATTTTAAATCTTTTCCCTCTATTTTGTGCTGTTATTGCAGTTCCTAAACATTAGGCTCTTTTACATGTCATTGCTTCCACCAGCTTGAATACTGAAATTGGTTTTAACTGTTGTAATTGTAATTAACTATATTTACAGCATATATTATAATTTTTTTTTTCACATAGAAATGCTTCAGTAGCTAGATGTCTAACAAGGAATTATTATTTTTGCTCTCCCAGCTAATGAATGAATGACCACAGATGCAAGGGGGAAAAAAACCCTCATAGAATTTGTAATGGTTTTAATGGCTATAATGGGAATTGTATTGTTGGGAATTGTACTGGTAATTTGTTGCCTTCTATTGGTGGCATGTTATGTCTAGTGGAAACCATTAAGGACCAATAATGGTAATGGTTTTAATGGTTAGCTGATGGTTTGTAATGGTATTTGTAATGGAAACCATCAGAATTTCTGTGATGGTTTTTTCTATTGTTTTTTTTTTCAGCAGGCACAAACATAACGTCTATTGTATGTTAAAAAAAAAATCATTTGGTATAACAGCATTAATCCTAACAGCATATCTCTATCACCTTTAGATGGGTGCTTACAGATCCTCAGAAGCGTTTCTTTGAAAAACTCTCTATATACTGTGATCGATATGCTGAACAGATCCCTGTCACATTTGTGCTTGGTAAGATTTGGCTCTTTTACTCCCAAGCTGTAATTTCTGTTTGTATAGACATGCTGAATGAACTTCATGAACCTTTGGAGCAATTAGACAAACATACCAGATATGTTCGTACCGTTTTACTAAGTTTCTACTATATTCTTACTAAAAATGATGCAGAGAGTGTGTGGAACCAGAAATGTCATGTAACCATGCGAGCATTAAAGTAAGAAGACTGCTTACAGCTTTCAATAGTTTATCAGACAATGTTGAAAAATTGTTGTCTTTTATTTGTACGTGATATATTTGCTCTATAAGAAGTAGACAAGTCTGTTTTAACATGTATCACTGGCATCCCCGTGATATTACGTTCCTCATGACAGCGTACCATCACGTTTTTCACCACACCCCAAGTTGGTGCATTTGGTCTGTTGACTGCTTTTGGGTGCATGCTGAATGTCATTATTTACTGAATGTTATTTTGATCACTGACTGATTATGAATATTCAATCACTGTTCAGTCACTGCTGAGTAAACAAAGCATAAGCTATGTTTTCTAATCATTAAATAATAAACAGACTAGTTACATTTATGCTAAGAACTAAATAACAGCTTTAAAATTCTGGAGAAATTACAATTATGTCATACAGATGAAATATGCAAGCTATGCAGTCATATAGAATAATACCACTGCTTTGTAAATAAATAGTTTATTATACAGTCGTTAAAGCTACAGCTGTGTACAAATTATGTTCCTGTAGTAATATGTGAAATAATATAATTTCCTAATCAATTTTTAAGGCTATAAAACATCCTTTTGAGGTAAAAGAAAAGAAAAATCCAAACAATTTTAATTCTGAAAAGACTGATGTTTCAGTTTTTGCTTTTTCTGTTGAGGAAACTTGTTTTATTAATGATGTATTACAGCACATTCAAGCAGGATGTAAGGTTTATTAAGGAATGTAACATATCAGGGCATGCTGTTATAGTATAATCAACCAGGAGTGGTGTAATGCGAAGTTTATTATTTTCCAAAAACAGCACATCCTGAAGTGTTTTATTCCTCTTATACTACAGCAGTTTTTAAGAAAAAAAAACTTGCAAAAAAGTTAGTTCATGTTATCACTTACGTTTTAGCAGCTGTAAACTGTCAGTCCCTCACCACAGATCAGATCAGCTGTAGCGGCTGATGGGCAGTCGTAGCTCCGTGGTTATGAGCTTGGCCTTCTGATTGAAAGGTTGTGAGTTCAAATCCCAGCACTACCAAGCTGCCACTGCTGGGCCCTAGAGCAAGGCCCTTAACCCTCAACTGCTCAGTCGTATAAATGAGATAAATGTAAGTCACTCTGGATAAGGGTGTCTGCCAAATGCTGTAAGTGTAAATCAGCTTCATTTTTCTCTCTCTTGAAGTTGATAAGTGAGAAACTGGAAAGTGCAAAGTCCTTTGTCCTGAAGACTCTCCCATGGTGGAAAACCTCACACGCTGACATGGGAGACTCCTTCCATAAATGTTAAATTGCATCACTAGCACAGTATTTCTTAAGCAGCTATGATATGAGTTAACATATATAGCATCACTCTGAGATCATGAGCATTTCTTTTCTGCAGGTTTCTACGTAACGCTGGTAGTGAACCGCTGGTGGAATCAGTTTCAGAACCTGCCGTGGCCTGACCGGCTCATGTTCCTCATTTCGAGCTGTGTTCAAGGTCAGGACGAACATGGACGGTTGTTGCGGCGCACACTAATGCGCTACGTCAACCTCACCTCACTGCTTATCTTCCGCTCAGTGAGCACTGCAGTGTGCAAGCGTTTCCCTACCATTGACCATGTGGTGGACGCAGGTAAGCATAAAACACACCTTTCAGCGCTTTATCATATTAGCAAGGCTTTGTAGAATGAGGGGCAACTGGGGCAAGAACAAGAATCCAGTACCTTCCATTAAACAACATAGCAGCATAGTGGCAGCATAGTAACAGCTACTAATTGGACACTCCAATAGATGTGATGTGACTTTGTGCATTTTTACTGGATTTCATTTTAACAGATTGTTTTTTTTCGTACAGTCATGCACAGGCTTATTCATAATCCATCATTTCATTATTATTATTATTATGAGCTGCACAATGAAAGCTAAACTGATGATCACAGTTATATCAAAGCACTGCTGAATTCTTCCTTCTGACTGATGTTGATTCATTTTCTTTAGCAGCACGGCTCTGATAGTAGTGTAAGCTGGAAAGCTAATCATAGGTTTATATTAATGTACTCATTATCATTTTCTTTATCGTTTCTATGAGAACAATTTACACAGGGACTTGTATGGTGGAGTGTCCACATAAACAGATGTAATAGTAATTGTAAATCATAATCGTTGACATGGTTAAGCTTTCTGTGAGCAGCTGTTTGTTTAGCATTTTTGGAAGAAGTCTTCAAGCTGTAAGTTTACGTTTTCTGGTAAGGGAACAACTGTTTATAGCTGTGATACAATAAACATGCCATTCATTAATACATTAACCATGCAGTTTATTAGAAACACCTGTACACCTGCTCATTCAGGCAATTATCAAATCAGGCTCATAGAAACTGGACAGGAGGAGATTGGAAAACGACCAGGTGACGTTCTTCCAATCTTCAGCTGTCCGGTTTCAGTGAGTCTGTGCCAACTGTAGCCTCAGATTCCTGTTCTTGGCTGACAGGAGTAGAACCCGATGTGGTCTTCTGCTGTTGTAGCCCATCTGCTTCAAATTTTGGTGTTTTATGTGTTTCGAGATACTTTTCTGCTTACCACGGTTGTAAAGAGTGATTATTTGAGTTACTGTAGTTCTCCTATCAGCTCAAACCAGTTTGGCCATTCTCTATTGACCTCTCTCTTCAACACCCGCAGAACTGCCGCTCACTGGATGTTTTTTTTTTTTTTTTTGTGTATACCATTCTGTATAAACTCCGTAGACTGTTGTGCATGAAATTCCCAGATCAGCCATTTTTGAAATACTTTTGAATATTGTTGATACCAACAACCATGCTACCATGAAAGTCACGGAGATCACATTTTTTCCCCATTCTGATGTTTGATGTTTGACATTAACTGAAGCTCTTGACCTGTATCTGCATGATTTTATGCGTTGTGCTGCTGCCATGTGATCGGCTAATTGGATAATGCATCAATGTGCAGATGTGCAGCAGTTCCTAATAAAGTGGCTGGTGAGTGTAAATAATAATTGATTATTGTGATATAAAATGAAAAAAAAAACCACTTCATCAACTAATCTAGCACAAAAACTGTGCCAAATCAAATATGCGGACCAATGATCTGCTGTGGCAACTCCTAATGGGAGCAGCTGAAAGAGGAACAACAACAACATTTTGTTTACTGGAAAAAAGAAAGCATGGTGTAGATAAAAATCAAACAGAATTGAATCAGATCGAAGAATACTTAGTGCTGTTTAGCAAATACTAAAACCACATCCATCTGATCATCGCTGCTGATGTGTCTGATTGGGGTGAGGGGCTGTTTCAGCTTAGTCTTTGTTTGATACTTTTCTTAGGCTTCATGACATCAGAGGAGAGGAAGATCTTTGAGAACCTCAAATCACCACACCTCAAATACTGGATCCCTGTGGTGTGGTTCACCAATCTTGCCTCCAAGGCAAGGAAAGAGGGGCGAATACAAGACAGCGTGGATCTTCAGACCATACTTACCGTAAGCCTTAAAGACTGATGATTCTATTCTGATCATGGCGCTAGTGCAATATCAGGTTCTGCTTTAGTATTAGGTAAAACCTGTATGTCATCTATCATTGGCTTGAGACAAACAAGTGCCCTTGAGACACTTTAAACAGACTAACAAGTCATCAGATACGCACCTCTCCAGTCTGGTCATCAAGGAAGAATTTTAACATGATACTGCTGCATTATGTGTAGCGGTTTTACATCAGGTCATTCTTAAAACCTCTGCTTTGACATCTTCTAAGATAAACAGACAATGGAGAAATTAATAAACAAAGTAGTTGATGCAAAAATGATTTATGTTTATAAAAGTTGGGATTCAAATTACAGCAGTGACCCATTTGCATTGTAATAATCATATTGCATCAGCGCAAAGAGTAGATTTGTCCCCCTAACAGGCTGTGTATGTCAAAATGTTGGATACATTCCCAGAGTGTGGCCAGTCCAGAAAGGTAGAATGATAGCAGAAACCCATTTGACACCCATTTGTCGTAACTGTGTGCATGGTTAAACCATAAGCCTGGGTTTCCACTAAAGGCTAATCTCTAAGAACTAGCTCAGTCGCAAACGTGATCGGGTTTCTGCAAAGCGGAAACTTTTGTGGAATTTGTGGAACCTTAGCTGAACAGGGATCTAAAGATAGAAGATGACTAATGAACTGCCTGTGGGGTTAAAATCAGTCACCAGACTTTAACATTAGCCTGCAATATGAGTAGCCATGAAGACTTTTCTGTTTGTGTGTTCCTTCAGGAGATGAACAAATTCAGGACCTGGTGCTCTACTTTGTTTGGATACGACTGGGTTGGGATCCCCTTGGTTTACACACAGGTGAAGTTTTTCCACATAAACAACTCCTAATTTTTCCATCTGTTGCAAATACTCTGTATATCTCAGCCAGCCAGAGACAGCACACATGAGCACTCTGTCCTTGTGAAGCAATAAACTTTCAACTCTCAGTGAAGCCGAGCTAGATCAAACCAGACTAACAGAATAATTTGTCCTGGTGGCCACATGAGACATTGCCCTTTCCTGAGGACAGGTCTTAAGCCGTTAAGGAGAAAGAAGCATTGCTAATTGCATAGTAAACATCCATTCATTTACTTAATTTGTTCAAGACAGAACCGTAATGAAGTCATGGACAATAAGAGCAAAGAAAAACTGTGGATCTAACTTTTCTCCATTCTGTCTCCCTTTCTCTCTAATCAGGTTGTAACATTGGCTGTCTACACATTCTTCTCAGCCTGCATCATCGGCCGACAATTTCTTGACCCCGCTCAGGGTTACCAGGGACACGACCTTGACTTTTATGTGCCCATCTTCACATTGCTGCAGTTCTTCTTCTATTCGGGATGGCTTAAGGTCTGGCAGACACACCATATTTCTAGAATTTTCTTTCCAATTTTGTTTGCTGTGGGAAGTGGTAGCTCAATGGTTAAGAGCTTGGCCTTCTGATTGGAAGGTTGAGAGTTCAAATCTCAGCACCACCAAGCTACCACCACTGGGTCCTTGAGCAAGGCCCTTAACCCTCAACTGCTCAGTTGCATAAATGAGATAATTGTAAGTTGCTCTGGATAAGGGCGTCTGCCAAATGCCATAAATGTCTGATCAGATCAGAAGTTTGTGTGAGACGTAAATTTTGGAACAGATAAAAACACAATACCAATGCTGCCAAATGAAACCAAAAAATGAGTTCCCCAGAGGGAAAAAAAATAGTCGCATCCACTAGTAGCTTCAGCTTATTGTACTATGCCATATAGTCACACACAGATTTGCACACTACACCCGTCATCCTGGAATGTGGGACATGAAGCACTAAATATTCAAGATAGTTTCTCATGCTAAGATGTCATTTTTTTTACACTGTGATCCAGAGGTGCTAATTGGTGTGAAACCAGTGGGTTAAACACACCAAAGACTTTGTACATAGGCAAGAGATGGTGCTGCAGTCTTCTCTCTCTGTTTAAAGATATTATTCCAGCTTTTATGAGTTGTGTGCTGAAACATCCTGTATTCCTCACTGCACTGGACTGTGTACACTGCAAAAATCTTAGCATGAGGGAATATCTTAAATATAGTCATTTTTACTAGTATTTCCTATTATAAGAAATTCTAATAAACATAATAAAAGATTATTAAACCTATTTCTAGACATCATCTCAAGCATGAAACAAGCAAGATGAAATAAAAACAAAAGTCTAATTAGTCCTGCTAATTTTAAGCACTAATTTCCAGAAAGAAGCAAAATCATCTGCCAGTAGAATAATAAAATGTTAAGCCTGAAATTAGTAAAAATGTCTAGAAATAAAATAATAGAAATAATCTTATATTTGGTTTATTGTAATCTTATAATAGGAAATAACAGATAAATTTGACTACATTTAAATATTTTCACTTGCTAAGATGGAATTTATTGCAGTGTATGTGACAAATCCAGTCTACTTATCACCTCAAGACATTCAGCATGACCTGAAGGACTGAAAACATTCACAGGCATATTGCTTTGTAACCAGAATTGGATTTTGTGTTCTGTGAAGGAACATTACCTGTGAAAACATCCCCCTCTGTTTCCTCCACATGCTGCTTCAATTACTGCAAATGAGATGACAGCAAACAGAGCTTGAGAGGCAGACATACTAGGCAGACTCACACTGAAATAATATAATACACTCAACAAATCTGTCTGCCTAAAAGTGGTTTATGGAAGCTCTCTGGACAAAAATTAGTCATGTATGTCATTTATTCTTTTTTACTAATACATAGTTAAGCCTTCTATAGCCTTAATAACACCACCAATACTGTCAAGTAAGAATTTCACCAGTGTCTTGAGATCTTGTCAGATTTTGTCCACTGAGTGTGTGTCCAATTTCCCTGGAATTTGTGGTGTTTCACCTGCTATTCCAGATAATTCCACAAATTTTCTATGGAATTGAGATCTGTAGGCCAGTGCCCCAGTTCTCCAGAATTAGCCCTTTGCACTATAACAGTCGTCTTCCTGGAACATGGGAGTGTCAATGTTTTGTTTGGCCATGAAGTACAAAGCACAACTTCAGTGCCTGACCAGCAACTTACAATCAGTTCTTGAATTATATTCATCCAGACGTGCAATCTATTGATGTGCAATAAGTCGCTGTTATGTTTTATGTTTATGTTCAGAAGCGCAAGACAATTATGTAAGCCTGGCATGTAAATACAGTACAGTGCACTAATTAATGGGTGTATCTATATTTTTACGTATCAGGTAGCAGAGCAGCTCATAAACCCATTTGGAGAGGATGATGATGACTTTGAGGTCAACTGGTGCATTGATAGGAACCTGCAGGTTTGTCACGTGGATGCATGGTTGGCATTAATGTACTGATATACTGATATGTTACAAGGACTTGACTTCGAAATACTATGAAGTTATTGAAGTGCCAGATCTACAGCCTTGGTTCAGCTGAAATTTTTGGTATACAAATATATAAAAGTTAAAGATACTGTTCTTGTTCTGAAAAGGTAAGGTAAGGTAATCACAATAGCTGTATTGCTGGTAGGTGTCTCTGATGGCAGTGGATGAGATGCATATGAACATTCCCCACATGACTAAAGATATTTATTGGAATGACCCTGATGTACGACCACCATATACCCTCGCTGCCGCAGACTACTGCATCCCGTCATTCTTGGGCTCCACTACTGACATGGGGTGAGCAGGAATCTCCCACACACCTACAGATACACTATATGAGTTTGTGGACACCTGACCATCACACCCATATGTGGTTCTTTCCCAAACTGTTGCCACAAAGTTGGAAGCACACAATTGTCTAGAATGTCTTTGTATGCAGTAGAATTACAGTTTCCCTTCACTGGAAGTAAGACGTCCAAACCTCTTCCAGCATGACAATTCCCATGTGCACAAAGTGAGCACCATGAAGACATGGTGTGCCAAGGTTGGAGTTGAAGATATCGAGTGTCCTGCACAGAGCCCTGACCTCAACCTAAACCCCCACTGAACACCTTTGGGATGAACTGGAACACCGACTGCACCCCAGACCTCCTCGACATCCCGACATCAGCGCCTGATCTCACTAATGCTCTTGTAGCTGAATGATCACAAATCCCCACAGCTACGCTCCAAAATCTAGGGGAAAGCCTTCCCAGAAGAGTGGAGGTTATTATAACGGCAAAGAGGGACTAAATCTGGAATAGGATGTTCAGCAAGCACATATGGGTGTCATGGTCAGACGTCCACAAATGTTTGGCCATTTAGTGTGTATTTGCATGAACTATCAAATACACCAACTGTCTGGCACAGAATTAAGTTATATCATTTCATAAATAGGATGTATAATCATATTTCCGTCACAGTCTCTCCGAGATATTACAGAGTGAGGATGCTGATACCAGCAACCTACGGGGGCAGGCCACAGTTCTGGGCCGCATGCGTCGCTTGCTGAGCGTCCAGGAGCCCATAGATCTATACAAGCGGCCATCTTTCAAACGCCACAGCAGTGACAGCCCCAGCTTCGTACCGTTTAGTCAAGACCACCATTTTCACTCCAGAGTGGAGGAAAACATGCAGACTCACTCCAAGCTAAATTCCAACGCACACTTTTACCCTCTTTCCACTGTCAACGAGGTGAACAGCACCACATCTTCTCCTGAAGTCTCGATACACACCCCTTTTCCCAACAACATACCTTCAGTAGTGGTTAGTGAACCCCATCTAGGAGACTTCAGTGACAGTGACAGTTTTGTACAGGAGCGCACAGGACGTACACCATCTGAGGAGTCTTCATTAGAGTCAGCTCAGGTCCAGGAGCATTGTGACAAGCATCGTGGAGAGGAGGTGAACACAGCAGAAGGTGTTACAAACACAGAATCCAGGAGTTTTGGCCACTTTTCTCCAGCTAGCAAGAGGAAAAGGAATAAACTGTCATTTCAGCTGTCGAGACAGAGCTCAATGAATTCCACAAAGACATTTCCAAGCCCCAAAGATGCCCTAAGAAGGAAAGATCACCTTGTTAACCAACAGCAGGAAACTCTGCAGTTTGATTCCACACATCCAAAACAAGCATCTGAAACTGTAGACTCAAGTAGCCAAGAGAAAGAACAGAGAAGAAACCAAGATGGCTGAAAGCAGCTCTTTGACAATTCAAACTGGAATGTTTGACCCAAACTCAGGTGACTCCAGCACTGGTTGGAACTCTGATCTGGATTTTCGCTGTGCAGCCTGTTGGAACTCTTTGGAGTGCACATACTTTTAGATGATATACAGAAGTCAGTTATCTTCACAGGATCCCTGAACTGCAAAGTGTGAAGAAAATTGTTTTCAATTGCTATATCAATATTTTTATTTACTAAGTTGTTATTTTGACTTACTAAATCATTATTTTCAAAATAACAAGATACTAATTCAAAATAATTTAGTAAGTGAAAATAATGAGATACTAAGTCAAAATAACAATTTAGTGAGTCAAAATAACAAGATACTAAGTCAAAATAACAATTTAGTAAGTGAAAATAATGAGATACTATGTCAAAATAATGAGAGGCTAAGTCAAAATAATGAGATACTAAGTCAAAATGAGATACTAAGTCATAATAATGTAATAATAATGACTTAGTAAGTGAAAATAAGATACTAAGTCAAAATAATGGCTAAGTAAGATAATAAGTCAAAATAATAATTTAGTAAGTCAAAATAATAGATAAGAGTAAAAATTTAGTAAGTCAATAAGATACTAATTCATAATTTAGTAAGTCAAAATAACAAGATACTAAGACAAAATAACGAGATACTAAGTCAAAGTAATGAGATACTAAGTCAAAATAATGACAGTAAGTCAAAATAACAATATATGAAGTCAAAAGAAGATACTAAGTAAAAATAAGATACTAAGTCAAAATAACGAGATACTAAGACAAAATAACAAGATACTAAGCCAAAATGAGATACTGTCAAAATAATGACTTACTAAGTGAAAATAAAGACATAGAACTTGAAACAAAAATTTCACACCTTGCGGTTCAGGGCATCTGTAATCTTGTACTTGAAAGTTGTGTGATATAAACCATGTCCATGTTGTGGCCTAGCCATGAAAATGCTTTATGTGACTTGAAAATTTCAGTGAGCATTTCAAATGGAAGTGTGTGAACATTTTCCTAAACCATTCTCCTGTTTTACAACGTGACTTGATTTAAGTGTTTACTTTCCATAGCTCAATTCACTGTTAATATCTTCCAAAGAGAATATTCATGTGCAAGAGGATTAAACAGCATTAAAAAGACTGACATGATTTATAATGTATTATTTGTTGATAACATTAATATTGGAAGGGTTAAATGCATTTTTGGCAAAAATCAAAGGCACTGAAATGAGCTTTCCAGTCACACCCAGATGCTGGGATTTTAAAGTTCATATAATAAAACTAATATCATAGTAAATATATCTTGAATATAGGCAAATTTAACTAATATTTCTCTTTGGTAGATTGTTCCTAAACAAATAGAAGATTATTAAGACTATTCGAGATATGTTTATTTATTTATAGCTTGACAAGACTATTTCAGGCTTGAAATTAGTAATATATATATGTGTGCGTGTATATATATATATATATATATATATATATATATATATATATATATATATATATATATATATATATATACACACACACACACACACACACACACACACACACACACACACACACACACATACATATATACGTTTAGAAATAGGTCTAATAATCTTATATTTGATTTATTGTTATAATAGGAAATACTAGATAAATTAGACTATACTCAATATATTTTCACTTGCTGTCATTTTTTTGCAGTGTATGTCAGAGTAGAGGTTCTAAGGGCAATTCTTCCGTACATAACTCTTGTAATCGACGCTGAGTAGTTTGGGTCTCGGGTGTGTTGAAATGAGAATGACCCATAACCTATTAGCTATGGATTATAAATCCTGAAATCTGGATATTCATTTTAAAGATTCCAAATAACATCTTAAGAATTATTCACCATTTCTTCCCACGTGTTTAACATGCAAGTAAATACCAGACAAACATGTTGTAACTCAAGTACGTATTAGTAATAACACAAATGACAAACTCAAGAATTCTGCTTTTCTAAGGAAAATATTTACTTCGTATAAAGAAAAGATAAGACAGGTTTTTTAATGCTGGAACTGTAATAGAACAGAAACGTTGTTTACGGAACACTCTCGCTTAACTGGAGTACAGTATAATGCAGTGTGAATTCATAGATGGCGTCCAAAGTCATATCCAAAACATTTTTTCCATATAAAAATAGTTGCATCAGATCAAGAAATAAAGGCATGTGGCAGCAGGTTTAAAAAAAAAAAAAAGAAAAAGGATTGAACATGTTTTTAAAAAATAATAAATACATTGATTCTTTGGAGATACAGTGCAGGTGAGATTCTGGGCATCACATCATCATTCGCTATCTGGACAGCTGACAAACTCTCCCAGAACACATCATTTAACCCAAAACAGCTAAAAACAGTGCAGGCTGTGATGGTAAAGGAGAAAAACGTGGCCACATGTCTTTAGAAGGCAGAAAGCAATATATATCTATAGAATTATTAACATCTATTTGTGATCAGCTTTCACTGGTCCACTCCATGACAACCTCTTTCAGTAAAATTACTTTAAAGCTCTCACTCTCCCTCTCGGCTAAAAAAAACCCAGAACAAAACATTTACAAATCTTCATTATTTAACACATAGTCCCAACAACAAAGATGATGAAAGCAAAAGTGAGTTATGCTTCTTGTTTATCAGAATATGAGAAAAGTTCAGAAACTCAAAATTCAAATACATCTCTTTGGTTTTTTTTTGTTTGTTTTTTTTTTCTCAGTCATCTTGACCAACAGGAGTAGCCATCTGAACGGACAGATGAGCAGTGACACTCATTTGTTTGTTTTTTTCATGGAGTCTGGGGCACCACAAAGGCTGCAGTTTACGCCGATATTTTACTGACAGTGCTGTAATTTGAGGAGAATACTGACAGAATGTGTTTCAATTATTAGAATAAGTGGTCTGATTTTTTAAAAAGAAAATGTCTGACTATCTTTAAAGATGTGTTAGACAAGATTTGTGAAAAGTAGGTCTCTAATGGTAAAATGGGTGGAGTTGAATAAGATTTAAATGATTTTTTTTTTTTTACTTTGAGCCCACCCTTCCTTCCCACCCATGTATACAAAGCTCAGCCCCCAAAACTGATGCTGATTCATCTAGAGTTAGCATTAGCAAGGACTGTCATGATATCATTCAACTTCCTGAAAGCCAAGTTACAACTCATGACATATAAACATGCAAAATTCTCTTCATAATGATTTAAGAGAGATGTGAAGATGCGTTGAGGGCGTGTCTATAAAATGACTGACAGGAGGCCAATCCAAACACAAACATTCCAGACCTGAAGGCAGGTTTCCAAACTGGTTTTTTTTTTCTTTTCAAGCTGTGTAATACACTTGTTCTGAGACAATACTTATAATTGTCTTACAAAAAGACAATACTGCTTTAACTGTTATTTTTTTATCATACATACAGTAATTTTCTACATTATTTGTACTAGTGAGAAATGAAAAGTATTGCCTGTTACAGCTTTAAGGAGATATCAAGCTGAACAGAAAATAGTTCAGATGCTGGGAGTGCTGCATCTAGCATGGATCAGAGAAAAAAAAACTGTACAAACTGTGTACCTTAACACAAAATATTCATCCTGTTCAGTGTCAGTGTCTGCTCCTGCGACATTTTCATACCTCAGCAAATGTAAACACTTGACCTGCCTGGGTTATGTTTAGCATAGACATGGATCTGTGCCAGTTTAAGAGGAACTCAATTCTGCCAAATGACAGGTGCACCATGGGTATAGATAAGAATAACTTGTACTACTCACTCCCTGCTCGCCTATAACAGAAAAACTTTGATTTGTTTAAAGTTGTTGCTAAACCTGTGTTTCCTGAACCTGGTCTTAAAGCATATTTTAGCACACTCACTTTAACCTGAAGCCAAGACTATTACACACGATCCTGTAACACTGTGAGTCTATACAAAGCGATAGCCAAACTGCCAGCAAAAAATGTGATATGAAGGAACTACTGTTCTTGATCAGCATGATTTTATATAATAACCTTTATATCCAAATATTAGACATTTTTAGATGGTGACGTGTTTCAAAGTTCTCACGTTTCATATTAGGTTTTTACAATAGCCTGACTGTGAGGGAGAGTGAAAACATGATTTTTTTTTTTTTTTTAAAATAAGTACAGGCCCAGGGGTGTGCGACGTCAGACCAAAGACCAGAAGGACACCATTTTGCTTTTTAAATTCAAGGATCGCAACATATGTACATTACACAGAAGAGGAAAATGTGAAAAAAAAAAGCTTTAAAATATAGTATCAAAATTTAATATATAATGGTGGAATGATATAATATTGCTTTTTTCTTTTTTAATTTTTTTATCATAAAAAAAAGAAAATAGTGAAAGGAATACTTAAAGGAGGTCTATAAATACAGAAAGGGTGTGTATCTCCTCCTGCCCTTGAGGTGCAGGTGAGCTCGAGGAGGACCAGCCATCCTCACGACGGCTCGTTCACTGTTCTCTCCAGCTCAATGACTTTTGGGCTTTCGCTGGATTGTGACTCCACTGACCTGTGGAAAGAGAATTGGATATGGAAAGAGAATTAGATTTGGAAAATATTGGATGAAACACCAGAAACCAGTGAGCAGATGGCCCAACAGTGGCTCTCTGGAAGTCCTGAGATTTGTCTGCCATATTTCGAGTCTTTCTCAAACAACAATCTCAAACTGATTCACTGACTCACTGAAGAGAGTCGGAATGAATGCATTATGTCTGTTAAATATTCTGAGGAGTTGCGTTACCTGTGTGTGTGCAGGTCAATGAGAAGGGCTTTTTGTGTGTTGGTGCCGTTGTTCTGAATGAAAGGTGGGCTGGGTTCTGGAGTTTGAGGCGTGGCCTGTTTGAGTCTGCGTTGCTGTTCCAGGCGCCACATCGCCATTTCGTTAGTCTGCGCGTCCCACTCTGGATATTTTCCGCCCAGCCCGGACAGGCGGGGCTCGTCACCTACACCGTGCTCATCAACAGCCAGCAGGTTTCTGGACTTCACTGGTGGACAGAACAGTCAGTTTCAGACACTGGATAAAAACGGATTTATACGTAAATTGTTTGTATGAGCGTTTACACAGGAAATTTGGTATTCATGAAAATCCTGTAAATTCAGAAAATGCATTCGTATCCTACTCATCTTCCCAAGTGTGTGTAAATTTATGCAGAAACAGACTAACTAATGAAGCTGACTAACTAATGACTTCATCAAATCATATCTTTTTTATGGATTACTGTACTTTTAGAAATAAAATATACTGTCAAGCTTATTTTTATTACATTTACAGCATTTAGCAGATGCCCTTATCCAGAGAGACTTACAGAAGTGCTTTGGAGTCTCTATCAAAAACACATCCTCATGCTAGTTCACTAGGTCAGGAACTAAGAATACCCTCGAGAACATTCAGTGAAAACCAGTCATTTTATATTATTGGCATTAATTAAAGAATATGAAAAATAAAGAAAGAGAGCCAACACAAACCTGTAAATTATAACAAAAGAAATGGCGGCGTATAAACGGAGGATGGGCCGGTCTGTCTGCGCAGAGCCATAAGCCGTAAACAAACACCTCAGCTGACAGAGGATTTAGTGCTCACCTTTTATTATTAATATTATTAAGTATTTTTATTGCCAAAGAAGTGAGTCAAAATAACTTCCACTTCTGTCTTTCTTGCCTTGCCTTTACCCTCATCATTCATTTAGTGCTCCCAGCTGTCTATGCACATGACCTTTTATAGAGTTTTGTGGGCGTCACTACATGCAAATGAGCGGTGTCAGGAACGCACTTTGCACTTTAAGGGCGATCAACATACGCACATGAATACAATCAGCCTTTCTGAAACTTTTGTAAATCAGGCCGAAAATTTTGGTTTGGTTTGGCTTACGCAAAAATGTACACACAACTTTACTAAAAGATTGATCAATGAGGCTTGTTGTGTTTGCGCGTCTGCAATACCTGTAGTAGTGTAAGACTCCTGCATGGTGAGCTCCCTGGATAGGTCAGGCTTTGCGATGGATGAGCAGGGGCTCAGGCCTTGGTAGAAGCTCCCCAGGAAGACAGCGAAACACAGGACCAGCGCCTAAAGGACGACAGCAGAGTGCTTGCTCAATAATGCTGCTGGTCAGGATGCAGGCTGAAATTATTAATGGGCAATGTACAAACAAATATTAATCAAAACATAAACATAAAGACAACGCTAAGTACATGACAGAGTTATCTTGCACTTGTAAACATATTCTTCATTCCAGGATGACTTCTTCTGTAATTCTGTAGTGACAGAGTTAGAGGACTGCCTTCAGCAAGGACATGTCACCCTGCCTTTAAATGTGATGTCAAACGCTGCCCTTATACAGCCTTCCAAATGAAACAACTTTTATCTCATGTAATGAAAGTTGTATGTGAAGCTAATCATATTGAGCGTAGAATATGTAAAAAATAAAACACTCAATATGATTAGCTTCTATAACGTCATACTGTTACAGGAAAATAATCAACAGTGAAGTGGTGTGATGTGGTCCGATGTGAAACATCAGGAAGCTGATTATTTTCCTAGAACTCTAGGAAAATCCTAGGTTTATTCCTCTTATACCACAGAACACTAACAAATTTTCTATTTAAATACATGAAGAATGATATGTATATTTTTAACCGTTTATAGTTACATTTAAATTAGTTCCACTGTTATCACTTATCTCTAAACAGTCGGTCCCTCATGTTCTGTTGACGTCAATAAAACAAGCAAACAAAAAATCTTAATGTTACAGCATTTCCTCTGACTGGTACAAAGCGCTGACGCTGGAGACTCCTTCCCTAAACATTAAACAAAACCTCACCATATCAAAGATTATACGTTTTTCTTTGTAACGTAGAGCGTCCACGAGACCAGTCCCTATGAATGAGCTGTTGCCATAGAAACAATAACATGTTAAAACGAGCGCATTAGTAAAAATCTGTGATTTGAATTCATGTTAGAGCTTCTGACCAATCAGATTTGAGAATTCAACAGCACTGTGGTATAACGTTGTGTGTCGTGTAACTGTTTATCTGAATATTCCTACAACAAAAAACAGTACCAGTTCACTACAGAACTACTGCACAGGACAGATCATCTAGATAAAAGCCTCACATACTGCTGGGGCCTGCATCCAGTGGTTATGGGATTAAAACAGAGCATGTGGATGTGTTGTGTGTTATTCTTACTCAACAAAAAGGACAGGAGTCAAGAAGTCAATGATAACCCATTACTCAATCAGAGTGATTTAATGCGATGGAAGCATGATACTAACACTGATATCAGCAGTGTAACACAGCCATCTCGAAACCTATTAACTAAATCTCACAATCTGTGTACCACACACACGCTCCTAAAAGCTGCACTCTTGTTTTCATAGGTGTTCTTCACTCTGTTTCTCTTTCTCTAAGCACACACACACACACACACACACACACACACACACACACACACACACAAGCGCACACACTGGTGTTCTCACCATGAGGCATGTGGAGGTCTGAGTGCTGGCCATTTTGCACGAGCGAGGGACCTTTCCTGCCACCATGGCCTGCAGGGAGTGCAGCTGCTGCAGCAAAGACCTGTGATAAGAATAAGAATAAGATCACGTTTAAACATTTAACACATTTATGTTTTAAAGCCCACTCCACACACCCTTTTAAAATCCCTAACTGCAAACCACAACCTGATCCCATTTCTCATTTCTACACAACCAAGTTCATATATTTTTTTATTTTTGTTTAAAAAAAAAAAAAAAGGTAGGATGATCTGACTTACTTGTTGGTACTTTCAAGGTTCTCCACTTTCCTGCGTAGCTCACTGTTCTCACTGGAACACGTCTCCACCCTGTGGCCAGAAACACCATTGCAATATGAGCACTAAAAAGGTTTGCTAGCTCAGCTTCACTTTTCATAATGCAATGCAATATTCTACTGCAAAAAAACAAACAAACAAAAAAAAAAAAACACACATACAAGTGGATCTGACTGGAGCCTGCTAGACCACTGCATCACACGTCTACGAACATTAGACATAACACCCGCTTAAAGAGACGCCTACTCATGGACGCTAAGGTGGTTTTGCTATTCATTTCTACAGTCATTAGGATTATGCTAAGGTTAAGGTTAACCCTAACTCACTGGCACACAAGTGCAGCATGTCTAAGGTGGGCGTGTCATGTAGTGAGATGCCTGTGCAGTGGGTGTGTCATGGAGTAGGCGTGTCATATAGCGAGCTGTCTGTGTAGTAGGTGTGTCATGTAGTGAGCTGTGTGTGTAGTGGGCGTGTCATGTAGTGAGCTGTGTGTGTAGTGGGCGTGTCATGGAGTGAGCTGTCAGTCCGATCGTCCGTTACAGTCCGACCCTTCTCCAAACACTTACTTTTTCTCGAGGGCATCCACGTATTCTTTTTTCTTCCTGCGACTTTCCTGAGCAGAAATCTGAGAAACAGAAATCATGACATGGCATTAGAATCATTTTCATATCGCAGCATGCAGAGCAGAGTCAGGGTCAAAAAGCTAGTTCTACACTACAGGACACACAGCTGATCTCTCTCTCTCTCTCTCTCACACACACACACACCTTATTCTTGATTTTCCTGCGGATCTTTTTCAGGGCTTTCTCCTCAGATTTGGACAGAGGCAGCTTAGTGGGAACGGGGTATCCCTCTGCGATCAGTGTGCGTCTCTCCTCTTCCGTCAGCAGGAGGGGCCCGGAGCCCTGCAACTTCTGTCAGAATGAAAGGAGAGAGAATGAGAGACAGAGAAAGAGACGGAGGGAAATATTTCACAATGTTTCATTAGATATTCCCAAAACTCATGACCCAGTGAGCAGAACTCATGAGCAGAAGCTCGCTGCACAGAAACTGAAGCAAACTGTGATAAGGGAAAAGTGTATAAAAAGGTAGAGACGGCACCACGATACCACTTTTCCTTTTTTACGATATCAATATTGATGCTGACACCGTGAGCATCAGCCGATACTGATACCCATCTGATTTTTTTTCCTTTATACACTACTATATTTTTAAATGAAAATATTACATAGCTAAAAACACAACTTACACAACATGGCAGCCTTCACACAAAAATCATATATAATATAATTATAATAAAATTCAATCCGAAAAAAAAGCCTCTTCATAGGTAAACATTTACAGTCCCAAAAAATCCCATTTTGTTACAAGATCAGCCGTTTTTTCTTCCAGCATTTTTTTTTTTTTTTTTACTGGTATTGATTCTGATAATGATCCAAAAAGGTCACGAAAATGGCAACATCGTCCTGGGTCCACAGTAATGTGTGTGTGTGTGTGTGTGTGTTCCTTCACACTCACATGAGGGGCGGTGAGCAGGGGCGAGTTGGACAGCGAGTTGGGCAGTGAGGCGGTCGTGCGCTGCGCCACTTTGAGGACAGCTGGGTTCTGTGTGGGGCTGGCAGGAGCGCAGGGGTGCACAGGGCTCTGACTGCCCTCTGTGTCACTGCCATGAGAGCTGGGAGGAGTCGGGGGCATCTGCAAAGCCTCAAGCTCTGCACGCGCACACACACACACACACACACGCACACCATATATAAAACAACAGCCATAACTGTATGAGCTATACTAACACAGTCCACTATTTACTAAAACTTTTACTACTCTGAGCATGCATGGCGCTCCTGTGGGCTTGTGTTTGAGAGCCGTTTGTTTGCCCGTGTTTAGTTTATGCTCTCAGTAAATATTGGTGTTGTAACTGGATTATTGACAGGTCGCCCTACTCTGTGCAGCTTTTACCTTTAGGGGAGAGGTTCAGGAACTGATCCACCTCATGTGGCTCCAGTTTAATCTGCGGGCTGAAGCTCTCAGCCTCCTTTACCTGCAGCGATCACACAGAGACAACATGGGAAATTCACTCCATGCCCATGATATGACAAACAATGACCTCATATTTTCCTTCAAACTTAGTATTGAGTATATAGTATTTAGTAATGAATGTCTCATTCACCCGGGCAAATATCTCTTTATAGCAGCACACAATGGTAAAATATATTTTTCATTACTAAGTTGTAAAAAGTTGAATATTAGCAATGTAAACAATATTTATACGATTGTACACATACAGTCAGTTCACAGTGTATGTTTGGGGATGCTTCTAATAAGCGTTAAAATTAACAGACATTAAATTCTAGGTTATTTATTTATATACTGATTTTTAGAAAAAAAAAAAAGCTTTACTGCACTTTATCATTTTAGCTTTTTAAATCAGCAGAGACTAGCCTGCATTATAAGTCTTGTGGGTTTCCCAAAAGCATCATAACATTCATAAGATTGTCTAAACGAGCAGAGAGAGTACATGGGGTCCTGGGGTAAATTTCCTTATTTTACAGGTGCTACTCTGATTATACGTCCGTCCGGATCGGCCATGACGGTGTTTTGATCCATGATCCTTGATCCACGGCCATGATCCTCCTCTGAGAAAGTTACAAACTCAGCAGCCACTCTGATCATTTTTAGTCCTGGGTGGATTCACATGTCTGTGATTTTCTATGCAGATGTCACCTCAGTTCGAAAAAAAGATGTTTAACTGATGCTACTTGCTGTATTTAGTCTCGTAGCACAAGTATCAGTGCCCCTCCCCCAGATATTAAACACTTCCTGAATCGCGAAACTAAAAATGAATGCTTTAGAGGAGACACTGAACCATATACTTGGTCTGGGCGGTAAAACCTCGACAACACACGCTACTTGGGAAAGCATTTTCAGGAGGAGAAAGAAACTAAAATCATTAAGAAAAGCGAGATCCTGCAGGCTGATGAAAGGATTAAATCATCGAAGGGGCCGCTGATGATTAAAGGACAGCTACAGGTATTAGTATGTAACTTTATATTCACAATTAATGTTTATTAATATTAATATTCCATGCTGTGAACGGAGCGGGATCATATGACCATGTAACAGAAGCACGTGGGTTCGTAGAAAATACAGTACAACCCACTGTCGTCATTTTATTGCTGTTCGGATACATGATACAAGAGTTTTATGACTGACTAAATTTTATTACAGACATAAAAACCCCTGATAAACTAATCCAATCCAAACAGGGCTTTAGACACATTAATCGAGTAAATCTAAAGTAAATAAATACATTAATATTCCTCCATAGAAGGCAGTCAGAGCTACATCAGTTTAGTAAGCTTTAATTTTGTGAGTGTATCCCAAAGAAAATGCTGTCGTCTGCAGCCATGTGTTTGTGGCCAGAAAAGTTTCACTGATCGTGCATTAAATCACAAGCTTCCCATTCTTACTGTATGTTCTAACTAAGTTCCATGTTCATTTTAAAACATTGAGGACAGTTTTCGATTGAACAAAGTACAGAGGAGGCAGACCTGTGTGGTGAGCTGTGTGGTGTGTGAGAGGGAAGCGGTGGTCGCTGGGTCTACTGTGAGCGTGAGAGTCACTGTAGGCAGCAGTGCTGGAGAATCACAGAGCAGAGGCTCCATCTTCAGGTTTAACCTCTCCTCCTCCTCCACCTCCTCCTCCTGCTGCTGCTCCACAGGCCAGTCCTCGCTGTCTGACTCTCCTGCACACAGCCAACGGATCACTCACTATAGCACTCATCAACATCATCAGTATTATTATTAGTATTAGTATTATTATTATTATTATGGAACACAAAAGATTACATTAAAGCCAGCTTTAATGCCTGTCGCAGGCACAATCGCACACCGTAAAGCATAATCTTTGGTCAGGAGTGGAGATCTGTGGATCTTATCCGAATGCATAATGCGACACAACATCAATTTAGTGCCACTGTGACCAAAGACCGTCAATGACAATATTTTGGCAGTGTCTGAAAATTTTGATTAAAATCTCAGAGTGTGAGAGCTGCTACAAAACTCGTCTAAAAAAAAAAGAAAACAACATACAGGAAGATGGCGTAGGATTACAGAAAACTCACGGGACAGCTACAGATGGCGAAATGTAAACAAAACATATGGGATTTAAGGGGCCGTTTACACGACAATGTTTTCAGCCAAAAACGGGAAACTTTTTATGCATTTTGCCTGTTTGTTTACACGACAACGGCGTTTTGGGGACTGAAAACGCATATTTTTGAAAACGGGTTTAAAAGTGCAAGTTTTTGAAAACGCCGCCATTATCGTCTCCATGTAAACACCCAATACGGGAATCTTTGAAAACGGTGACGTCATAGTAGTACGTGTTAGGTATGTAGACATGCGCAGTACGTGTCTATGGTAAAGGCAAGCGCGAACAAACGTACACAACAATGGTGGAGTACATGGTAGTGTTGTTGCTGCTCAAGAGTTTGCTAATGCTTCTTCAGCAAAGTGTGGATTTACTTCACCAATATTACAACCAACTAACAAGGTGACAGCGCCAACTACTGGCCTGGCATACGTAATACAGCGTTTTTGGCCGTTATCGCGGATATGTGTAAACGCGAATCGTTTTGAAAACGTTGTGTGTATACGTGAAACTTTTTGAAAACGCAAGAGAAAAACTTTTCCGTTTTTGACTACAACGTTGTCGTGTAAACGTAGCCTAAAAGAAGAGTGGTTTGTTAAATTGCGGCAGCAGACAGAACGTCTCTATAATGTCTCATCACGGTTATATCATGACAGGACAATATGAGACATGGCATGGAAAGAAAAAGAGAAGGAATTACAGCTTCCAGGTGTGTATCTAGCTAATTAGCATGAGTTTATTTACTATTGTGGTAACTTTCCTGCGTCACTGCGCACTCAGCATGGCAGAATATAGTCATTTTATTTAATCGTAGGTCTAGGATCTTCATCGTATAATCTGACATGAACACGTCGCACAATCTGTTATAGAATTCTGCCAAGATTTTGGGATTGTGTCGTACAGTGCGACAAGGAATAATCGTAAAACAGACTGACTTAACCCTCCCTATCTAAAGTGGCAGTAACCTCGTAATTTCCAACCTTTGACGTAATTCCAAACAAAGAAAACGTTCCCTCAACTCGGAATTCCTACTCTGGAATGCGGAACGGTCTCCTCAAGCCCGAGTTCAGCAAGTGCTGTTAAATCAAAATGGCTGCTTGCAGCATGAACAGTAAACAAAGCAACTCTTCTTACCTTTTAAAAGAGTAATACTGTATGTACAAATATTTGCTTTAGATTAATCAACATACAGACATATTTGCTTGTTAAATCTATACCACTGATTATACAGTTCACTGGTTTGAGGTAAACATATGTCACTCATGCAGCAATAGGCTACACTGCAGAAAATAAAGGAGGAGGGGTTTAGGAGACTGATATCAGATTAGAACTTTTGTTATCTGCCTGAGCGAGGCTTTTCCCCGCACTCACCAGGCTCGCTGCTGGTTTTCTCCGTGGTCAGATGGGAGAGGGGCGACTGAGGCCGCGAGTCTCCGCTCAGCGAGTAGCTGTGCTCGGCCTGGATGTGAGGAGGCGGGGGAGAGGCCGGGCTCAGCTCCTCCTCCACATCCATCATTTCGCTCCTCCCTGACAGGAAGGGGTCGCTCAGCAGCTGGCCCAGCAGGGCCTCCTGAGACAGGTCATCCAGGAGCTCAGTGAAGTGCTGCACGGGTCAGATCAAGAGACAGAGGTTCAGAAACGATGCAAGGATGCACATACAGAAACAACACAGCCACCTGTTTGTGAATTTGCAAACAGGAATAAAATAAGATGAGATAAGAGATAAGATTAGGATTTATTTGTCACAGAGGCAAATTTCTTGGCAGCAGTTTACAGAAATGGAAGTGTAGAAAAATATAAAATACTAAAATGTTAAAAATATGTAAAATATAAAAACATAAGAAATATGTAGTGTTAAAATTATTAAGTGCTGAAGTGAATGTGAAAGGCAGAAATTTAATCAGTCGCCTATAAAGAAAATGAATTACACTTGGCTGAGGTTACAATGTTGGACAAAGACAAAAACTGAAAAGAAAAAGATTTTATGACAGCGAGTGTTTCAGCACTTTGAAATCTTTGCCAATGCAGGCAATGGAAATGGTAATTACTGGTTATATTTTACCATTCTGACAAAAAAACAAACTCTAAATTCATATTCATTGCAGCATTTTGACTAAATATAAAGCTCATGTCCGTGGCAGGATCTACATCAAGTATCTCTCCGATCACAAACCAACAAAAGGAAAAGTAGGACAATTGCACAGCAACACAGAAAAGGACCTAAGAACCCGTCTTAATTGTAGAAAATAATGTGATATCTACGTTTGTTAGGAAACTGCAACACATCCAATGGGTAGTTTAATTCATTTCTTAAATTATTAAAATTTCTAAATGTGAAAATGAGCTGAGAAATTAGAATGATCTTAATCAGTTCTCTGTAGATTCTCGTTGTTATCTTTTTGTTGTACTTGTTTGTAGGCAATTGAAAAGTCTGGAAAACCAAAGAAATCTAGCTGAAAGTTTGTTATTTAAAAAAAGTATGATTTTATTTTTTGGGCAGGAAATGATGTAATTACGTAAAGCATCAAAAGCTTATGACGGTGTGTGTCTGGTGTTGTGTCTTCATGATATACACCATAATTGCCACTTTCGTTCTTCGAAAGTTCAGCAAACACACCTACACACCTACAGGGGTTCTCCTGACCCAGTTAACTGCCTCAGGTTCAGCTGCTGAGCCAGGGGCTGGTGCTTATTTAAATTACACCCTATACAAGTGGTTAAACGACTCTCAGCAGGATCCTTTAGATGTCACATTTCACAGCCGGCATACCAGAGTCAAAGCAATGCCGCAACCCGCCGTCGAGACAAGCCGACTTTCACTCCACCAATCAGAGGCCATCTAATCTCACTCGGTACAATCAGCAAGCTCGAGCTCTTCCTCAGATATCTGGCTGGAGGGCATATAGTTTATTCCTCCCCTCCCTCTCCCTCTCTACCTCCCTCCCTCCCTTCCTCTCTCCCTCTCATCCTGCAAAAGCGTTTGCTTCCCTCAAACAAGTCAGGACAAGCTGAAGCACCATCATCCAGCTGCTGGTTCAAACCCCAGCCGAGTTTTGCAGCTGTGCACCTCAGAACTCGTCTGTTTGGTGGACATTTTCTCTACATTCCTCCCACAGAGTAGCCATCTTTGCCAGCTTTCTCTGGTAGACCATCAAGGCCAAGTCACTCAACCTCAGCTCGATTACATAAATGAAAACCTCAGCAGATTTTTACGTCATCGTTGTACAGGCAAACTGGGGAAGGAATAGGTGGAATTCCTGAGAAGGGATGAGTTCAGCTGAACTGGTTTGTTAACTGAGAACAGGCCTTTGCTGCATGTTCAACTAATCATTTAAAAATAATCCAAGAGGACTCGTGACTTGAGACAGAACTGCTTAAGATTTACTTCTAAAGCTTCAAAAATGCAGAAACTCCATTCAAGTGAATTACAAATCTATGTATGTAATGTTAAACGTCATTATGGGTGAATCCTGATGATGCCACGGCCATCTGTAGCCGAGAGAGCAAAATTGCCTGTTCTTTCTGGGTGGGAAAGGCATACTGTGTCTCCCCTGTCAATCACAGCGACACTCGCCAATCATGGGCGTCTGTGAGCTCATTTATGCAGAAGGGTGCGGACAGCGCTTTCCTCCGAGTGTGTTCCACCGCCTGTGATGACCCTCCCTGGTTTGGTAGCCGTCATATGATATGAGGGAGCTGGCTGGTGGATGGGAATTGGCCAAGACAAAATTAGGAAGAAAGTACGGGAAAAATCCAGACAAGTTATGGTGGAGATGCTATTACAAAAGCAGGACAAAATACATGATTATACTGCATACACTGCATGTTACATCCCTGACAGTACTGCAATGCCCCAAGCGAATTCTCTAGTCTGCAGTGAAGACCGTCATTTAACAGAAAGTTAAAATCCCTGGCATGCCAACTGTATGGCTCTGCAGTAAATTTTACTGCTGAGCCATACATCAGGAAAATAAACTCAAAGGGTTACTGAGTTCAGCAAAATAAAAGGCATATGTGACAGGATCTGCGCTGCCAGATGTCCATTAGTGGATTTCTCCTATTTAAAAAAAAAAAAAAAAAAAAAAAAAGACCAGGATGCATCTTTTCTTGAAGATAGGATCCCATCATCTAAAAAGCCGAGAAGAATCACTGCTGAGTGTGACATTTAAAATTCACTGCCGCTTGTGTAAGTGGGTGGGTGTAATGGGGTTTATTGGCCAGGCCATGGATATGTGTGTGTGTGTGTGTGTGTGTGTGTGTGTGTGTGTGTGTGTGTGTGAGGGGGTACAGTAAACAATAGCAGATTGATTGGTCTAGCTCAGGCCACAGGTCAAACAAAAGCGCCTTTTACCAGCACAGACCTGCAAACTCGACTGAGCGATGCAACACACCCACTGGGTCACTGGGTTCATTGGGAAATAAATTAAGAAATTAAAAGTGTCGCGTTTACAAATCAGGTTGTGTCACAGATGCGATGCTGTCAGGGTCCAACTTGTGTAACATTTTACCTCTCACACTGAAAAAGTATTGTGTTTGCATGCAGGGTCTAAATACTGAGATTCAGGGGTAAGATCGGTTACGGAAGGAGAAACAAGACACCAAGGCAACGTTCTGACAAACAAACAAACAAATAAATAAATAAATGTTTCTTCTAAGAAGCCTTAAATCAGAAAGAAAAAAAAAACTAAGGGAATGGGAATGAGGGGAAATATTGAGAAAGCCGCAGAGACTTGCAGTGAGCTGTAAAAGATGGCAAGAATTCAAACATGTGGCTTCAATTACAGGCTGAGAGAGAGAGAGAGAGAGAGAGAGAGAAAGTGGAGAGAAAGAAAAGATTTTTTGTGTAGGATCAAGCACACACACGTGTGAGCTCAAGACTGTCAGAAATGCTCTGTCTGGCTTTTTCCAGCTTTATCACGGCTCACACACCAGACCTTGTAAAAGCAGCTCTGTCTGCGCAGACAGACACGCGCACACACACACAGACACACACACACAGACACACGAAATCTCCAGCACACTAAGAAAATATCTGGTCGTGTTGTATGTATTAGCTATCACAGCCGTATCATAACACAAGCAAAATCCTTCTGAAAATCATAACACAATACTCCTTTTTGGGGCAACATACTGTATACATCATGCCTTTAAATTTAAACTGTTAGCGTTGAGTAAACGATATAATAATATATTAGCCGGCAGGTTCCTGAAAAGGTCTGTGGTTCCTAGGGGTGAACAATCTGACAAAAAAAGTGTCACATCTTGATATTTTAAGACACGATACAATAGATAAAATGTATGAAACTATTTCATAGAGATTTAGCTAACATATTGGCAACAAATTAGTGCATAATTATATAAAATATATATTATTTAAAGTATTTAATGAGCAAAAGGCGTGAAATTCAAACCATTTTAGGATACAGTTACTTGGTTCAGTCACTAATGCTGCATTCGACTAAAGGAAAAACTTTCCCTCAAGTTGGAATTCCTACTCGGGAACTCAGGACGGTCTCCTCAACCCCGAGTTCAGCAAGTGACGTCAAATCAACATGGCTGCTCACAGCATGAACAGTAAACACAGTAGCACTTCTTACCTGTAAATGAGTTATACTGTATATACAAGTATTAGCTTTAGCTTCATCATACAGACATATTCGCTTGTTAAATCTGTAACACTGACTATACAGTTCACTGTTTTGAGGAGGAAACTATACATCATCACAGTATTTGGACAATGAGAGAGTTTTTGTGATTTTGCCTTTATACACCACCACAATGGATTTGAAATAAAACAATCAAGATGTGATCGAAGTGTAGACTTTCAGCTTTATTTTAAGAGGTTCCACAAAAATCAATTACAGCCATTTTCAACAAAGTACCTTCATTTTCATGGGCTCAAAGGTATTTGGACAATTGACTGACAAGAAGTTAATTAACCAGATGCGGTCCATTCCCTCATTACTTCAAGACAAATGAAACTCTGTCATTGTCCAAATACTTCCGGACCTGACTGTACATCACTCATCACAGCTAGCTGGTTGCTAACATGGAGGCATCCATGGGATTTTTTTTCCAACTTTGTTGCTCGAACTCACAGGTTGGAAATGACATAATTCTGAGCTTCCCACTTCTGAGGAAAGGCGAATGCAGAGTGACGGTGGTTTGCTTGAGTGATGACACTCAGAAATGTGCATGATGTTCGTATATCACAGTATGAAAATAATATTGCCGTATTGCCCAGCCCTAGTGCTCGGTTGTTTGCAAAGTGTGTGATAGATAACATCTTCCTGTGAAAGTAAGCGGTTCTTAGCCACAATGACGAGGTGTGATACACGATTTTCAATTAGAAACTTAAACTTAAGCAAAGTAATCAAGATAAAGCGTTTCCTGAAGATGAAAGAATGAACACTGTGTGTACGACTAATCTGCTGAAACCTTTCTTTTTCGTCTGAGCTTCATGTCTGTTTGCCCACTCCTGCCCACATGACAGTAAAAACCGCTGGCTTTTTGTTTCATCCCACAGGATGCCAGTCCAAATGCACATGTCTATATCTGTAGACTGTGACTACGAACTCATTAACCACTCTAAAATGATCTGGCAGACTGACAGCAGTAGTAACAGCAGTAATTCCCTAATTGTGAATAACGGGATATAGCATTATGAAGGGAGTTCTATGTCATACAACGATATAAGGATTTTAAACGGATGGTCCTGTGTCACTACAATGGCTACAAAGGCTGGAGAACTCTATCATTACAGGATCGCTTGTGAATGAGATCTGTTATTACATGCATACTGACGGACGTGTGGTAAGACAATTATGGTGAATTATCCTAAAGTGCTGGGCGGCCCTGTGTGGAAAGAGGCTACCCCAGACGACGGAAAGCTCTAAACAGGATGTCATCGTTTTCCTTTTAAGATATGACAGATATAGAACGCAGTGTAAGTCTCTTAAAAAAATGCTGATCAGAAATAAAAACTGTGCTCTACTTTGTATAAATAAGGCTTAGGGCAGTGGGTTAGTGGGTTCTTGAGAGGTGTTGGTTGAACGCAGGGAGAGAAGGCTTCTTTGTTCATGGTGTGTGAATAAGAAAATCTGCACAAGGGAGCGTGTGTCTGTGTTTGGAAAAGCAGAGATTTCTTATACGAAACCCATCTGGAGAGGCCATGGCAGCCATGTTACTGTTAGTGGCAGAATTCAGAGGGCAGCGTGTAATTTCTAGCCACCCTGGGGTGTGTGTAAATGTAAGCCGGAGGAAGCAGAGTGGGGGAGGAACGTGCTAACTGGGTTGATGCAAGAGCAGAAAAACAGATGAGAATGAGATACTCTGCCACAATAAGTGGGCAGTAACACACACATGCACGCTCCAGGGGCAAAGGTCATGCCTCTTGTGTGAATTTGTACCTTGGTCTTTATTCGTTCTCTGACCTGGTGTAGTGATATGGTCCAACACGTGTCTGTTCCATTTGGATTTCAACAGCAGTTCCTAAACGTGTGAGCTAAAACCCTGCCTCCGTTGCATCATCCCAACTCAGGCAGAGAATCTGTCTGAGAAATCTCAGCAGAGTCTGTATTTAAAAATATATATATATATTAAAGTTCGATGCTTTGAGATCTTGTTTTTTCTGGAAAGATGCCTTGTACACATACAGTGTCAGCATTTATTGTTATTGTGTGCCAAGTGGTATTGACTGCTAGCAAGGCCATGTTTCAAAGGTCATAGTTCAGTGGTACTGTTCTTTAAAGAGTCTTGTTGTTTATACGAGTTCCTTGCTGAGATTATTTTTCTTTTTTTGCTGTTTGTTTTGTAGTGTTTATACACTGGGTTGCTCTAGCGATTGAAATCAAGAATACCATGATTTTGTTGAAGGTTAAAGATTGGGGTGGGGGTATGTAAGACCACGACAATTTGGTTAGTTTACTCTGGACAGCAGCTGATGTGTTTGATCCGTATGAGAAGAACCCAAAAGTGGTATTAGGGTTGTTCAGCATGATATCTTACAGTTGAACACAAGAGAATCAAAGGGCAGCAAGAGCTTATCTGAAAGAAGGAAACCCACACGTGACTGAGCTGTCTGGCTGTATCAACGTCCAAAAGGACATGCTGCCTTTTAAAGAAGTGGCCAATGAGAGGATGGTATCTGGAGAACATCACTGCTGTTTCTCTTTGATGTCATTTCTCCTCTGCCCTACAGGGCATGGAAATCTGATGCCATGGTGCAGCATCTTATGGGTGTTCCACCATTTTGGAAGTGCTAATCAGGTATCTAGTCAGGTAGGCAGCCTAGTTAGTCAACAGGTTTCCATACAAATGTGTTCCGAGTGTTCATTATGGTGGGAAGCTATTGTTGTGTAATGCAACGATCTAAACGGCCAATCATGTGCCAACAGTGCAATGCATAAAATCGTACTGTTCAGCTCAAACATCAGAATGTGGGAAAAACGTGATCTCAGTGACTTTGACTGTGGCATGGCTGTTGGTGTCAAATGGTTTGGTTTGAGTATTTCATTAGCTGTTGTTCTCCTGGGATTTTCAAGCACAACAGTCTCTAGAATTCACACAGAATGTGGAAAACAAAACATCCAGTGAGCGGCAGTTCTGTGGGCAGAAACTCTGTGTTGAGGAGAGAGGTCAGAGGAGAATGGACAGACTGGTTTGAGCTGACAGGAAGGATAAAGTAACTGAAATAACTACTCTTTACACCCGTGGTGAGCAGAAAAGCATCTCAGAATGCACAACATGCCAACAACAGTAAAAGAACACGTCGAGTTCCATCCAGTCAGCCAAGAACAGGAACCTGAGGCTACAGTGTGCACAGACTCAGCGAAACTGGACCCAGTTTCTGTGAAGCTACACACTGGCTGATGAGTGTATGCTTAAACACACAATAACACAGTAAGACAAACACTAATAAAATCACTGTGGAGAAATGTGAAGGCATTCCAACTTCGACTGTAACAAACATTGGTTTGTTATTATTACATTATTTATCTGTAAACCGTACATGGGCTTTGAGTGACTTCAAATTTAAAAAATTACTCAAATGAAAATGGCCACACACTAGAAATATAAAAGGAGGTAGCATGTTTAGATCGTTACTCCATTCTGCTTGGGAAGAAAAGACTCATTTTATCCAGATACAGATGCACGGAATTCCTCAAGAGTTTGTGACAATACAACTGGTTCTCCCTTTACTTGTTTTGAAGCCAGTCCTAAAAACAACAATGAAACATCTAACCCTTTCAGCTCTCACGGTGTGTGTGGCATGTAACCAAAGACCTAACCTTAACACAATGACAGAACAATCCCATAGCACCTTCTAGATTCCTTGCTCTTATTCAGGACATGACCCCAGTTTGGCTCAGCCTTAGATGCTCAGCCCAGCCATCGGAGTGTCTGATACCTATTTTACAAGTAAGTTGGCCACAAGCTTCAAAAAATCTTAAACACTGCTATTTGATTGTGTATTTGTATATCTGTGTATACAAATACACTACATGGCCAAAAGTTTGTGGACACCTGACCATCACACCAATATGTAGATCTTCCCCAAACTGTTGAAACAAAGTTGGAAGCACACAATTGTATACAATGTCTCTGTATGCTGTAGCATTACGATTTTCCCTTCACTGGAACTAAGAGGCCCAAACCTGTTCCAGCATGACAATGCCCATGAGCACAAAGCAAGCTCCATGAAGACATGGTTTGCCAAGATTGGAGTGGAAGAACTCGAGTGTCCTGCACAGAGCCCTGACCTCAAGCCCACTGAACACCTTTGGGATGAACTGGAACACCGAATGCACCCCAGACCTCCTCACCCAACATCATTAGCTGATCTCACTAATGCTCTTGTGGCTGAATGACCACAAATCCCCACAGCCATGCTCCAAAATCTAGTGGAAAGCCTTCCCAGAAGAGTGGAGCTTATTATAACAGCAAAGAAGGACTAAATCCGGATAAACTCCTGAACAGCATCCCGTCTTTAAAATTTTGCTTGCAGCAGTTAATGGTGAGTTACTGGGATACCAGAAATATCATGTGTCTACTTGTACAGTGGTCCCACTAAAGGTCTGTGGTTGGTTTTTGCAAAGTCAGCCAACGCCTCTTCCTGTAAAAGCAAGTGGTTTTCAGCCATGTTTAGTGATAAAGGAACCAGACGCCCTTACAACTACTAGAAGTCTGACTTGCTGCACTAATTTGGCTCTGTCCATGAGATTTGTTTGGGCTGAAATATGTGTCATCGTGACTTCCATCGTAAGGAATTTGTGTGCAAGATGAAAGGAGCTCGTAGCTTGCCAGTTCCATGACAAAACTGTTTTTGGAGTCAGAGTACCTCTCAGGTTCCCTTCCCCCTAGCACAGGCAAACACATGGGTGTAAAGTGCAAAAGGAAGGACAGTGGGGGTTGGATGATTTTGGAGACCGCAGGAAATGGCTGTCTTCAGAAATTAAATCACTGCGTAGGAGTTAATCTAAGCAACAGGATGACTGGCCTCACAGGGATGCAAATATAAAGAAGACAGTCATGACTTCTAGGGATCCAGAAAGTAGCGTGGTGGTTTGGAGAGCTGTTGGGTTACTTGTTAACGTTATTGGTGATACCTCTGTCCTACTTAGCTTTTAGGAACGTAATGTCTAAATACCACAGTGGTGAAAGTCCACGCCTTACACATCAAATGCAACACTAAGTAATTATGGATTTAAGGGAGGGTATATTTTGCCTTATTGCAGACCATGAAAGCAGCCAAGGGCATGAGCAAGACTAATCAACCCCAAAAATAACACATCCCCTATTTTCTTGGATTGAAAACATGAGTTGGCAGAACACTGGGAATTTTACCAAACCTATATTATGTTAGACTGACGTAAGACATATAGTTCATTAAAAAAAAGAAAAAAAATTATAACAAAGAAACAAACATGGTTTGTGTTTCAAATCAGAGTTACATAAATAAAGAAAGAATAGAATAGGGACATTAACAAGAGCTCTATTGTCAAATAAACAAGAGAAGCTTAAGCCATTTGATACTCCCACAAGCAATAACCTCTAAATATATCCATAACTCACCTTCCCTTTGCTCATGGTATATGAGAGAAAGAGAGAGAGAGAGAGAGAGAGAGAGAGAGTGAAAGGTGAGATGGTTACAGAGGGCAGGCTACACGGAGAGGAAAATGAGCCCATGTAACAAGGGAATAAGAGAGTGTGTGTGTCTAAAGGTTTGTTCTCATGAAGGTAAAGGGCAAAGCCCTGCTCAGGTTGCAGCATCCTCTCCAATGTTGTGTAGAGGTGCGGGCGGCTACCTCGGGCATGTGCTTGCCTTCCCTATAGCATCCCCAAATCCAGATATCAATATTAAATAAATGAAGCATGTCAGTATTATCGATCGATTCGTTTGCAGCTGCACTGCTAATGTTCAAATCTTTTTTTATGCACACATAAGCTTAAATCTTAAATCATGGCCTTCATGTACTTTTAGTGTAAGCAGTGTCTTTATGCTGGGAAAACTGACAATCTACACATTTACAAGACTCTGGTCTAATGCTGCGTTCAAGGTGAAACTGCAACATGTAATTCCCCGCCTACAAATGGTAAAAACCACTGAAAACACCCCCTCAACTTGAAATTTCACCTCATAAACTTGGGGTAGTCCTCTCAACTACCAGTTCCTTCCCCGTTTACATCACATCAACATGGCTGCTCACACTGTGAACAGTGTAAAGTCCCCCTTCTCTACTTTTACATTAGTTTATAGCAGTATCTGTTTTAACATCAGTTAATATCCAGACAAAGTACTTGGTTAAATCTATAACACTGACCATACTGATCACTGTTTTGAAAAGGTAATCATCAACATTAGTTATATGAGTGATAACTCTAATGTTAGCTGGCAAGCTTGTTGCTAAGCTACTAGCTATCATCCGCTGTTGTTGCTGTGCTGAAATTTCAGTCCACAACGTTGCATGAATGTTTTAAGTTCACTATAGTAGAACAGAACCAATAGCCACTCAGGCCTGTAACTGTAAAATTGCGGTTAAAGTAGTTTTTTTTATGAGCTTTATGTGTGCTGACAGCAAACAAGACACACTTATGTGGCTGCGCCCACGTTTCAATGGTGGGAAAAGACATCACAACTTGCAAATGACCACTGACAAGGTACCACGAAGGCAGCATAATGCTGCATTCCACTAGAGGTCGTAACTCGTAATTCCTGACCTCTGTCCAGGAAAAACCAAAGAAAACGTCCCCTCAACACAGAATTCCTACTCCTAACTTCGGGGTGGTCTTCTCAACTCCATGTCCTCCGAGTTCAGCAAGTGACGTCAAATCAACATGGCTGCTCACAGCATAAACAGTAAACACAGCAGCATTTCTTATCTTTATGAGTTATACTGTATATACAGTATAAGTATTAGCTTTAGATCAATCAACATACAGATATATTCGCTTGTTAAGTCTGTAACACTGATTATACAGTTCACTGTTTTGAGGAGGAAAGTATATATCACTCATCACAGTTAGCTGGCTAGCTTGTTGTTAAAAAAAAGACAAACATGGATGTGTCTGAGGTGTTTTCCCCATTTTGTAGTTTGAACGCACGGAGGTTGCGAATGAAGTATAAGACTGTGACAGAGTATATTCTCTAACATCACCTAACACTACTTTGGAAAGAGTCAGGGAATGTCAGTTTGCTAATAATAATGTGTTGTCGGTTGTAGGTTAGGCCTGATCTAGTATAAGAAAGGCGATCAGTGTTAACCCCGTGTTCTATTTAACATTTTACCACAAAGCACCCCGTATGAAATTTCACATTATAAACATCAGCTTGAGCAATACCAAGAGCATGGACATGGAGAACAGAGGGGTGTGTGTATGTGTGTGTGTAGGGGGCTCTGAAGGACACCAGTGAGGTGCAATATCTCCCAGAAGCCCTGGGCTGAAGGAGAACAGGCAAGGCTGTGTCCACCCAACCCACAGGGAGCGAGAGACGAAAAGACAGACAGCTCTGTGACGAGAGGCCTGGCCTTGCCCAAACACGCAGCATGAAAAAGGGTTTTAATACAAGTGTGTCAGCAGCATGTTCTATTCACCTCCTTCACCATGAACACACACACACACACACACACACACACAGTATTTAATCCCTATCTTTATGAGGATTCATTAACACATTGCTGCAGGATTAATGTTACTATTACACCTAAAGCAGAAGATTGAACTCCACAGTTAAAAAGATTTTGTTTTTCAGGTAAAATACACAGTTTGTATAAATCAAAAGTATTACATTATGTTGAGCTTATTTTAGGCTGAGCCTTTAACTTTGACACAGATTCACCTAGTGACAAACACGAGTGAAATATAAAGAGGCTCCACACACCCTGATATACTATGTTACTGTGTGTGTGTGTGTCATCACATTCTGACATTACTTCAGTGACACTGATGTGCAAACACATTTTTTTTTAAACATTGGAATATCAAATAAAACACCCTCTGGGGTTGTTTTTCAGTTTTCTACGTGCATAATGCAACAGATTCGGGGAAGCACCAAATGGTCATCCATTATTTATGAGTTTTTATAAATTTGGTGAATAAGTGCATAAAGTCTGCGTGATCAGTTTTTCTTGTTTGGTGCAATCCGTGCTACCTGGACATGGCTGCACGAGTGTGTATTTTGTTACATGTGTATTTTTACACCATTTTTACACCATGCCAACTGTGTGGTTTATTTCAAAGCTACAATTTCACTGAGACACTATGACCATTCTGTCCTCTCTCTCAGCCACTTCCAGGCTTTCTAAATCTGTTCAGCACTGTGGAAGACTTGAGGCCAACCCCTCTCTTTTAGCATTTTAACATCTGGCACAAAGTGCCACATCCGTGGTTGTCAGGATGCCATTTTAAAACACTTCCTGCTCTATCATCTTCAGAAGAATTCCTGCATGTGCCAAAAATCGGATGTTCAACCATACTATCATGGAAATAGGGTTGGAGTGACATGATAAGGAAAAAAACATCATGTCACAATATTATTCTACGATTCTATGACACCCATATCGTATGTATCATGCCATACAGGTTTACTAACAAACTGCCAGCAAGGAAGTAGTGCTGCATTACAAAAGAACTTGTTCGATACTTTATTTAATGTCTACTGAAATATTTTTGGATATTAAAAAAAATTATTGATAAAAAGTAAATAAGAGAAATTTAACACTGAAAGAAAAAAATGCATCAAATCACCCGTGTTTTTAATGATTTAAACATTCAAAAATGTTATAAAAGGATATCAAGATATCCATGACATCTCAGGAAAGTGAATTGTGACATAATCTATCCCGATATCGATATTATTTCATCATTTTTTCCAGCCCTACTTGGAAACAACTCAAAATATGTTCTGTTCAGGAAGAATAGTTTCAGGAAAAAAAGCTGCCTAATGAGACAAGTACAGATAAACATGAGTAGTAATATTTTTTCAAACATGAAAAAATACCGTGATATGAAAGTGCAATATTTTTTAAAGTGTAATATATAACTGTTTACAATTTGCTGCCCTTAAACCGAGAGTGAGAGACTGACATGTATGGGTAAAGCATGGATAAAATCGCCCTTATATGATTCTGGTGCAATCAAAATAGTTACAAGTCATGCAAAAAGCTTCAGGGTCATAATTTAAATACCTACACTAAACCAGTGACAATGGTGTTGAACAGATTATGAAAAACCTCTGCTCAGTAACTGGCACCACCGAACAAAACTTAAATATCATAATGCCCCACGGTACAAATATTTAAAACTGGAATGTGGCCTGTCCCCTGGAATAGCCCCTAGAATAATTCCTGTTTCTTGATCCAGGGTGTATCCAGAGGCTCTACTGAAAGGGCCTTGTTTTTCTAAGCAGTGTCCTTCGCTACATTAGCTGACGCACTCGGCATGGCTTCAGCATTGAGTCATGGGAGAATTCGGCAGCATGGCACAGCTGGCGTCCAAACAGGACGGAACGGATTGCAGATAGCAACAGAAGCCAGAGAGTTGTTCCAGGCTGAACTCGTGTCTCCTCAGCAAGCTTACTGTCAGGACCAAAGAAATGCTAAGCACATGCTGGATTTTATTTCCCCTGTTTAAATCCGTACGTAGATCCAGGCACCAGTACGGTATGATACTGGAAGGTGGAGGGTGACAGTGTCTTTCAACAGTCACAGAGCACAAACAACACACCCTTCATGATACTTCTCAATAACTCACTCTGACCTCACTCCAGTAAAAGCTGCTTAATCCAAGCGTTGGGTTTTTAACGCTAGTTACACATGGAGCTGTATTTCTATGAGCACTAGGTAGGTGAGAATTACCTGGATACCTTCTTGTACACAAAGATTATATTATATTAATACTGTTAATACTGTCATATGGTCATCGGATCAGATCCTGGAACCTTCTCACCTGGAGTTCCTGCTGGGTCGGGATTGGTTCTCTTACAGTTATCCAGAGTTATCCAGAGTTACATATGTAACTAGTTACAACGATACAACTACTAGCAACTAACAATTATTTCAATAATCTTTTAATCCATCAATTATTCAATTAATCGACTAGTTGTATGCTATTATTTCAAAACCTATACTAAATACCCAAAAATATTTATTTATACATATTTCTTTCCAGGATTTCAATCACCTCGTACAATGACAGCACTCTTAACTAGGCTGAAGGTCCCCAACTACAATACAATATTCCTGATATTTATCAGACAATCTGTTCATATTATAATAATTTTAGAATATTATCATCTGGTGTTTATGTCTACCAAATCATATGACCAAATTATTAAAGTAATATGTAATTTTTTTTGGTGAGAAAACAACCCAACACACTCAAATATGCAGAAAGAGGTCACAGCTAGTCTTCAGCTGAGGAAAGAATTGCCAACTGAGTAAAAAAAGATAAATAAATAAAAACAATAGCTTGGTGGAAAGAACGAAGGGTTAGCGGAGAAAACTCGGCTTCACCCCCAAGGACAAAAGAGATGATTGGAGTTTATCCACAACGTTGGAAGACTGGTTACGTGTAGCTCCGACTGTAATTACAAGCTGTTACTGTAGCCAAACTTCTACAAGGCAAGAAGAAGAAGGGGAACGATGCCCATGTGACAACAGCATTTATATAAAATATTATGTCATATAGTCACTTCATGACGTGTTGAAGTAACCGAATGGTTAGGAGGGGTGAAATAAACAGCGGTTTAAATGATGCCGGTACCGCCGGCAAGAATAGCTATGCCAGATGTGAAGATCCCAGATGTGAGCCACGTGTGTCATGCAAATGTTGTTACCAGACCTCCTGACGTGTAAAAGACCTGAATTCCCAGGGGGAGATGAATGAGGCTATGGATGAGAAACAACTTGGCACTGTGGTGAGGAATTCTGTGTCAACAAAACCTCAGAAAGTGAGGGAGAGAGAGAAGGAGCGAGAAGGAAAGTGAAGAAAATGTCTGTGCTTGAACAGGACCAAGATCCAAAAACAAAGACCCTATTCTCTACTTCACGGTCCGATACAAACTGATCCACAAAATAGTGCACACAGTTCTACAGAGCGACAGATTCATCCTTCCAAAATGTTTGAGTTTGAGAAGGTGTTGGAGGCATAGAAATCTTTTTTTCTACTCATTATACTGGATTCCTCGACTTCCCTGTGCCTTGGGAAGCCATAGCCTTAAGGCTTAATTTTAGAGAACGTAATTCCAGACCGCTGGAATCAGGACTACTGGCAACATGAAGGCTGTAATTAGTGTGTGCTTTGCAATTTATCATGTTGTACTTTAAAGGTGCGTTGTAAGATTTGTGGGGAAAAAAATAGGTCTCTAATGGTTAAATGGATGGAGTTGAATAAGATTTGAATTATTTTTTTACTCAGTGAGCCCACCTCCATTTTCACTCATGTACACAAAGCTCTGCTCCCAAAACTTACGGTGGGTTAACTAAAGTTAACTAGAGTTAGCATTAGCAAGGACTGGCATGATGTCACTTTCAAGCACGCTCGGACATTCAACTGCTTGAAAGCTGAGTTACACAAATAAACTGCAAAATGATCCTAATAATGATTTAAAGGTGCAATAGTCGTTTGTTTGTTTTTTTTTCTTACATGTACAAATAACCTGCAAAATATGTAGAACACGATAAAAATAATTATCATTTTTATATCATTAGCCATTTTTATGGACACTCTACTTTACGGGCCAGAGGAGCTTTGTGAACATGGGTGGGACAATTAAGAAGTTAAAAAAAAAAATTATTCAAATGTTTAACCCATCTATATAACCATTGACTATTTTTGCCTAATGCACCTTTAAGAGGATGTTGGGGGCGTGTCTATAAAATGACTAACAATCCAAATACAAACATACTTTCCGGACCGGATGGCATGTTTCCAAACTTGTATTTTTTTCAGCTAAGTTCTAAGTTTGTTCTGAGACAATGGCTTAAACTATTATTTTTGATCATTTCTACATATTTTTCCACATTATTTGTACTTAAATAACTGAAAAATATTGCCTATTGCACCTTTAATACATCTCAGGGATCTCCTGCACCGTTTGAACTTTATTCCTCTGGAGCCAAAGGAGCCAGGAACCTCCTCAAGGTATCTCTGGATCCTAACTCGTTTGGCTGCTGGGAAACTTTGGATCTGATCACACATGCATTCACAAACCGAGTCAGGAGTAATCACAGCACTGGGAAACTCCTCCGTGCATCTTTAAACTTCTACTTACTGTGCTGTACAGGACATTGTCGTTGTCTGCCGGCTCAGACAGCTCGCTCAGATTGCGGTCCCAGTGTAAAAACGGCTCACTGCTGTCCAGTATCTCCATGCCGTGTGTTTAGGAGGATTATTAGAAAGAAAATGTGTGTTTGTGTGTGTGATAGAGAGAGAGAGAGAGCGCGCGAGCCTGTGGACTGTTTTCCTGTCAGTACAAACTCCACCACACAGCTCGAGAGGACGCTGATATAGCCAATAAAGGCCACTCTTTCGCTTGGGAAGTCGGAAATGTACTATCTCAGTGTTGTCACTAATTCTCTCCTGGCACTGGTTTAACGTGTAGTGCTGCTCATGAACAGGTAGCTCGACTTCTCTCGTGTCTTTAAGTAACTACGCCTCTCCTCAGACACACAGGAATTTTAGGGGCGGGGAAAACATGGCTGTTCAGAGTAACACAGAAACCTACTCAAACATTTCAACAAAATATATTTTATATCCTTTTCACGAAATATTACCGTATAACATATTTATTTACTTTTACACCACAGGTTAGTGTGTCACTCCTAACTCTGTTACAACAAAGCCATTTTTAATGAGCTAAACAAACAAAACTCGATAACTACATAAAACCCGCCCCCTTATTCCACAACCAATCAGGTAAGACTTTAAAAAAAAAACAGAAGTAAAGCTCGAATTACGTGACGCATTCGTGGAAACAGACAGGAGAGACAGCCAATCAAAGTGTTGCAAACCCAACCGACGCGCAGAAAGCCCAATAAGTGGTAACGCTGCTAAAACTCTTAGCAAACCGAATAAAGCCAAGAATACCTATCGTGATGAACCTCCTACTGTCCATCCCTCAGACACTCCGTTACATTTCAGCACATTTTCATATTGTTTTCATTAAAAATATAGTCAGTTTAGTGGAGCTATACTATTCATACTACTGATAAGAAATGACTGAACTTATCCCCACAAAAAATACACAACAGAAGCAGTGTACACTAAAACACAGGTTTGCTTCCTATTTGGTTTAAATGATTAAAATAAGTATTAAAACCAGAAATCTAACCAAAACATATACACTATACAGCCAAAACTATGTGCACCCCTGACCATCACGCCCATAAGTGGTTCTTCCCCAAACTGTTACCACAAAGTTGGAAACACAATTGTATAGAATGTCTTTGTATGCTGGAGCATTACAATTTCCCTTCACTGGAACTAAGAGGCCCAAACCTGTTCCAGCATGACAATGCCCCCGTACTCAAAGCAGGCTCCATGAAGACATGGTTTGTCAAGGTTTGGAGTGGAAGAACTCGAGTGTCCTGCACAGAGCCCTGACCTCAACCCCACTGAACACCTTTGAGATGAACTGGAACACTGACTGCACCCCAGACCTCCTCACACAACATCAGAGTAATGCAGAGCAAATCCCCACAGTCACGCTCCAAAATCTAGTGGAAATCCTTCCCAGAAGACTGGAGGCTGTTATAGCAGCAAATGGGGTACCACCTCCAAATTAATGCCCATGATTTTGGAATAGGACGTTCAAATACTGATTGAGGTGTGATGTCAGGTGTGTACAAACCTTTTGGCCATGTAATGTAGCAATTAAAAAAAAAATCACTTTGAAAGAACCACAAGATAAAGTCAAAGGTTTGCCTCCAGGCCTGATCTAAAGGCCTGATCTTTGTCTCCAGGCCTGATCAGAAGAAGAGTTTGCGAATGTTACAACTGAGAGGATCCAAATGCTCAGAGGACTGGAAAGACATAGTGGACATTTATAAAGACAAAAAGGTGGGCATTCTACTGATTAATGATTTTTTAAAACCACATTCAGAAAGTGTGATGCACACCTTCGAAGTGATTTTATCATTATATTAAGATACACTATTTGACCATGTTTGTTACTTGTGGTAATGAAGGAACATCTGTGAAACCCAGCACACTAAATGTTTTGCTGGTATAAATTATATTTCTATTTATTTATTTGTATTTAAAAAAAATCTTTTTTATTTATTTAAAATACTATTTATTTTATTTTGAAAAATTATTTTTCATTATTTTTCATGGGTACAAAACAGGCTGTGTAGAAACTCTACCTCTATAAATAGCGAGTACAGAGACAGTACTGAAACCACTGCTTAAAGAAGTTTCCCTGAATAAAATGTTAAGCTTCTGAAACCAGATATACTGAACTGGTAGAACATAAAAGGATTAGAATGGATCTTGTTTCATACAGGAAACAAGAGAGAAACTGTCTCTATACAAAACATAAATATGAGTTTAGCCATCGTGGCAGCACGTGAAGAGTGAACACCAAGTCTCTGAAGACAGGAGTTCTATTTTTTTTTATTACAATACAATGTAGAGTATATCACTAATAAAAGCAAATATGTTTTTTGACAAATTCACTGTAAGGTTTGGTCAAACCTGTCAGCTCCTGGTCATATAAGGAAGTCAGACATAATTATAATAACTTCATTCAGCTGCTGAACAAACTGGCAAACATACAGTCACTCTAAAGAACAAATAGCAAGAATATCATAATACATTATGTATTGTTTACTGAGCTTCCAGGAAAATCCTTCACTCCCGATCTCGTACGTCACTCAAAAAGACAATGTTATCTGAAGAAAGAGAGAAAAGATTTATTGTTGGTCAAGTACAAAGCCACACTCGAACCAGAAACATTATTTTCTAAGTCATAAAGGTGTCATGAACTTCTAAACTTTCTAATGCCTGGTTAGATAAGTAGAGTGTAACTAATATTTAGCAGAACCAAGAGTATTCTGGCTGAGTGATATTTACATCGCTGAGCAGATATATGACATCTAACCTGCAATGATGGTGGTGGCCTGCCGTCTCACGTTGTTCTTGTCCACATACTCTCCATAGTCCAGCTTCCCCTCGACGAGAATCCGAGACCTGAACATATTTCATATTTAGAACATATTTTAGAACATTCAGAACATATTTTAATGTCAAATATCTGACAGTGGAACAAAGTCATCATCATCATAACCATGAATGATGATGACATATGAATATGCCAGTTGGAAACACAGTTCTGTTCTCCTGTTCTCCCCAAATATCTTAACATTACTAACATTACTAGCTTGCATTCGTCACGGGCGAGATTTCAGTTTATAAAACCTTGTCATATTCTCAAATTTATTACATAGTATAAAAAAAAACTTGTCAATATATACCATTACAACAAAAGCATTAGTTCTGTTCAACTATGTTTAATCACTGATAATAACTTTCTTAGCAAAATCTTTTATTAGCTCTGTTAGACTTGTTTCATCACTGACATTAGCTCTGTTACACTTTCTTCATCACTGACGTTAGCTTTGTTAGCTAAATCGGACGTTAGCTCTGTTACACTTTCATCACTGACATTAGCTCTGTTACACTTTCTTCATCACTGACATTAGCTTTGTTAGCTAAATCGGACGTTAGCTCTGTTACACTTTCATCACTGACATTAGCTCTGTTACACTTTCTTCATCACTGACATTAGCTTTGTTAGCTAAATCGGACATTAGCTCTGTTACACTTTCATCACTGACATTAGCTCTGTTACACTTTCTTCATCACTGACGTTAGCTTTGTTAGCTAAATCGGACCTTAGCTCTGTTACACTTTCATCACTGACATTAGCTCTGTTACACTTTCTTCATCACTGACGTTAGCTTTGTTAGCTAAATCGGACCTTAGCTCTGTTATACCTTTTATTTAACATTAGTTAAGTTAGCACACAGGTTCTGCAGCTTGTTGTGTACAAGTCTTTAGCCCTGACTGCTATGTCATGAACTTAGCTGAAACTTCACACTTCCTGAGTCTGTTTTTTTTTTTTTTTTTTTTTTT
>CM040471.1:10523000-10616076 GCA_022758105.1 Pangasianodon gigas | reverse complement strand
GCTTGAACACTGAGATTCTGTGCCATGTCGTCTTCTGACTGACATCTCCTGAAAAAGTCATTCATTCAACACGAATGAAGGATAGGATTATATTCTTTTCAGTACCATACCTCACCCCTGTACATACTATCTATATACATTGCTTTGTTGTTTACAGAGTTGCTAGTTTATTGCATAACCCCATCAGAGATGTACAGATGCTGACCCAGCCCCACCTCTACCACATCCATTAATGAAAAAGGATAACCACAGGTTCACAGCTGACCTACACTGATTCTCAGCCCAGCAGTGACCCTGACATGGTGGTGTGTGTGCTGCATGTACAAGTTTATCAGGCTTTTTTTCAGGTTTCACAGCATATCAGTTTACTCGCAGCAGCTGGTGTGGAAAGGGTTTCACCAAGCTGCATTTTTAACTACACATCTCTCAGGCACGTGGGTTTCAATTAGGTGATTTCCGTTTGCCTTGAAAACTAAACTGAGTTCAGTTCAAGTAGTTAATAATCAGGCAAATTTCTAGTCATGTATTTACTGTCATATGTTTACAGTATGTCATCTAATGAAATTCCTTTTACTTCAAACACCACAATGTGCATGTTACATTTCTACAAAAATCAAATACACTGTTTAGAAAACCCACAATACTGTTTTGGCTACTTAATGATGCCATAGATTTTTTTAATCTCCTCTTGTTTCATTGAATTATTTTACAGATTAATACTAGAAATACTGGAGATGGATTTTGTGTGCTAATATTTTGAAATGTTACCAGGAGACACATTCAGACAAGCCACATGTTATTTTAGTCTTTTTCACTATCCTGACATGCAGCACTAGCGTAGTTCAGCAAAATAAATTTCTCCGTCCATCTCACTGTCCAAATCACATACTTATGTACTACTCTAGACTGTTATTGAGTTCTAACACTAACCTGGTTTTCCTATTAAAGAAAGTATCTGAAAGTATTTGAATTTGAAATATCTCTCATGTAGCCTTCCAACCTACCGAAAGGTCTGTTCTGAGTACCAATCTTCAGAATTTTCTAGATTAGTAAATATTTTTGAGTGTAAGGTCAGAGTTTTTGATTTGAGATGCATGAATGACAACAACCACGATGGCAGCGAAAAGTTTCTTAAGAGAAACAGAGCTCGTCAGTGTGTTTAACGTTGACGTGCAGGAAATCGCTAAAGATTTTACAGTTCAACTTGGAAACCTGACGGATGTTTTGGATCTGACATGACATCTAGTGAGTGTCACCTTTAAATCTTCTGCATGTACATAAAATGTAGGGTGGTTTGGTCTGGGGGGTGGAGGGTCGGTCCATTTGGGGTCATCTGGGGTCATTTGGGAACCTCTGCTTTAGGGCCAAGTCTACATTATTTATGGACTGACTGACTGACCCCTAGTGCATATACAGTATATTTACATATCTGATGTATATGTATTGCACGCTGTTACCTGTCTGTGAGACTTCTCCCTCTCCAGAGCGCCACATCTCATTAGTGGCCATAGAGAAAATAGTGACAGGGTTTCTACCTTCAACCTGTCTCATAACAGGGTCCTGGCCCACACGCCCCAGCAGCTGTACCCGGTTAATGGCTGAGAGGGAGATAGACGATGAGAAAGATGTATTACCATATGTTAGAGCAAAATGTGAATACTGACACCCCTATGTTAATTCAGGACAAATCAAACGATTGAGGCGAGAGAAGCAGTCTAAGAGAGGGTCAGTACCACACAAGTCAAGTCCAGTTTTATATACAAAGCAACGTACAATACCAAACCACTGTTCCAGACTGACCATTAAAACCATGTTACAGAGTAGCATCCTGGTATATCAGTGCAAAGAATATGGAGGAGGTAAATAAACTTGTGTGCTGTTATAATAACCCCCACTCTTCTGGGAAGGCTTTCCACTAGATTTTGGAGTGTGGCTGTGGGGATTTGTGATCATTCATCTACAAGCGCATTAGTGAGGTCAGGCATGGAGCGAGGAGGAACTGGGGTGCACTCAGCGTTTCGATTAGAGAAGGTGACGATCCCATTATTACCGCTGTAGTGAAAACACTACAAAGACAACTGTATGTATTTGTCTTAAAAACACAAACTGCTAAACTTCAACACATCCAGCTGTGGAGTTGAAAGTTTTATTGTATTATTAATGCTGCATGTGACTTACGTGTCGCCGGTGCAAGGAGGCTACAGTATGTGCTTTCTCTGAATAAACATAATGTGCACGTGTCTATATTGGACCATCACAATATTAATAACATGCAATACCTATATATAAGACCAAATAAAGTTTGTTTAAGCTTAACTGTCTGCATGATTAATTTAGACATTACCATTATTATCAGCAGCTGTACTTTAAAATCTACATTTAAACACACTGTTACCTTCTTTAATCACCATGAGAAAATATTTCCATTGTCATTTCCCAACATTGTTGTGTTGTTATTTGGTTTTGTGTTTCCCGATTTTATTTCGGGGTGTTACGCATCTTTCGGCCACTTCAATGCCAGTGTCAATGTCAATATCAAACACAAGGTTAAAAAATATTATCTTCATGTTATAAAAAGTGGTTGTTTTGCAGATCCAGCATGCCCTCACAAATAAAGTGTTAATAAAGTGTTAATAAATTGTCTTTCCGTTAAAATACTGTGATAGTCGTCATGGAAATTACTGTGGAAAAACCTGAAACTCACATCTCTCCAAGATGAGACTGGCATCTGTGGATCTGTGCCTGGCAATCTGCCTGAATAACTGTGGAATAAAACATACACATAGTTAACCATTACTGTATAAATCTATATACAAAGACGACTGAAACTTATACTTACCAGTGCTGATCCACTCCGAAGCATTTCTGTTTATGGATAGATTTCTGACTGGTCAATCTATGAAAAAAAAAAAAGGAATTGACATTCAATCTAAATAAAGTAGAACTGATGGGAACAAATCCTTCACAGATTATTCTGTACACACACACACACACACACACACACACACACACAGGCTCCCTAGTGGTAGAGACGCCAACGACTAAATATATTATTGTGAATCCACGTGATATTACTGCTACTATATGTTATTTACACCAACATGGAGAACCAAAATAAACGTGCTGCTCTTTTTCTTACTGTCTCATGTGATGTTTTTAGGTGAACTGTTTTGTAATTACAGCTCGCCCAAACCTTCCATATCGGCTATAACACCATAATAAAAATAACTACTGGTGAAACTTTGACCTGGAGATGACCCCAGTCCTGAGCGAGACCAAAATGAGTAATCCATCACATCCTGTGGAACAGCAATCAGATTCAACCCAGCTGTGACGCTCCAAAAACAAAGCTACGTGGGGCTCTAGAGAAGCCAAATGCAAACCGGAGGAAATGCTCTCTGGCCTTAAAGCGACAATACACTGTGACAATACACTGAGATTAAACACAGGACCACAATGACAAAACACCAACTCTGTGTACTATTGAGATTGGCTGATATAAAGCTCTCTACTGAGCCGAGATGGACATAGCGTGGAGACAGAACTGTACTTCTTAAGCAAGTATCAAAAAAACAGCCACTTATGGAAAATCTAGTTTAGAATATTTCAGAAAATACTTTCACAATTCTACACTCATACCAACACTGATGAGCTGCACATATTATCAGGAGAGCAGAAGATCAGTACAGTACATGACCAACACAGAGACCTGACTGACCTTTGGGCTGACTGATTATTTATGATGTGCATTAGTTTTGATTCTAGTTTTTCTTTTTTTATTTGTATACAGTTTCATTGTAGATTCAATGCTGTGGCAATGCTGTAACTGTTGTAACCGTCATACCAATAAAGCTCATTGATTTGAACCTGAGAGAGAACGTTGCCGTCTGGCAGCTCTCTGGTTCAATCCTGAGCTCAGGTTACTGTGTGTGTGGAGTTTCACATGTTCTTCCTGTGTCTATGTTGGTTTCCTCAGACTTCCCAAAAACATTCCAGTAGGTGGACTGCTATACCTAATTGCCCCAAGGTGTGAATAAGTGTGTGAACATGTGTGTGTGCATGGTGCTCTGCGATGCACTTGTGTCATCTGCCTCACACCCGGTACTTCCGGGATAGGCACTGGATCCACCATTACCCTGACCAGGATAAAGTACTCACAAAAGTTGAACCGAATTGAACTGAATTGAATTGCGAGAGATGAAATGAAACAGGAAGGAGAGAGCGAGTGATGTCCACGGTGTCCCAAAAGTCTGTATACATACTGTCTATCATATGTAGTTCATATATATATATATATATTTTTTCTTAGCCTTTAAGAATGCCCTTGACAAAAGAAGAACATATTAAAATCATTCTCATGGCTGCTCAGGAAGCTGTCGCAAGGTTGCGATGGACATGTAATTACATGCAAAACAATGTGTTAACACAAGTTCACCAAATGTGTTAACACAAGTTCATCATTACAAAGAAACAGCAATCATGTAGAGGATGTTCTGTAAATAAAGTTACATTTTGCTAAAAAAAAAAAGTGTTAATTTCCCCTATGTATTGAGACTTTTGGGACACTCTGTAGTAAGTGAGCCAGTGATGGAGTGAATGAAGTGATTCATGAATAAGTGTCAAATTATGACATCAGAGTAAGAAACTTTATGCTGCCTTCAAGTCCTTCTCGGAAGTTCGTGCATATGAGTTCGGAGGTGGTTAATTACGACGAGGTGTGTTCAAATGACATGAGGACACTTTTGTATCATCAGTGACAAGAAACTTATTTCTGCCTGATCTCTGAAATCTTACCGTCTGCTGTAGACGTCACATTCATATCATGACTTTTTGTTAGTGTTACTGACACACCCCCATCTCGGAAAATCAGAGCTCGTAGGAAAATACGAGTTCCTGAGTTGTAATTTTGACATTGTGGCGGCGTGTTAATGTGCGTTCACCTCGTAATTACGATGTTTCCGACAGGACGAGACTTGATGGCAGCATACTTTAAGTGATAATTATGCATGTTAACTATTCAGTTCTTTAGGTTCTGTCATTAAGGCAAAATAATATGCTTGTCCTTAATGACACCAAAAAAAGTTTCCTCATGCCATCCTCTTTTTCTGACCAAAACCAATTGAACACACACCACGTTGTAATTACCACCTCCAACTCGTATTCACAAACCTCCGAGGAGAACCTGAAGGCAGCACTAACGCATTAAGCATTTGAGTTTCTATTTTTGCATGATATGCTTTAAGACCACTAAATACAAGAGGATGGTTGCATCATTTATAACAAATGCTAATGTTTTTATGCTATTGATGATTAATACTATACTATAATCTACATCCTACATCCACTTTTAAATAATGATGCACAAATACCAAACTCCTTGTTCTTCTCCTGAGGGTTTTTAAAAGCATAAACCAAAAGTATTCCTGAGTACATGCCAAGGGGAGAACAGCAAAACATTTCCATGGCCTAAAAATGTCCAAAAGTTAACCAAGCAAGTGAATACATGGCTTCTAGAATTGTTCATCTTGTAAATCATAAACTGGGAGAGTAGTACTGCAAGTCAAATCAGGTAAACTAAGGCGGAATCCCTGATTACTGTCTGAAAAAGTAGTGCACTTCATAAAGCTGAAGCCACTGAAGCCATTATTTCATACTATATGTAGCTCCTAATGTAGAGAATAGGGGGTCATTTGAGATACTGCACTTTCTCTTTCCTGTAACCATCCTTACTTCACTAACATGAAGCGAAAGATGCCACAACATTTTAAAAAGTATACATAAACCCTTGTTTGTTTGTGTAAAGCGTTATGAGACTCATCATCTTTAGAATTCAGGCAATTGGCATCCAACGTTATGGTGTAATAGCGCCACCTACTGGACTGGAATGTGGATACAGATGTCAAGGCTAATAGCTTAAATGTTTAAGCGATAAAGAGTTGGTGACAATAGAATTTAGATTAAAGGGGCAATAGGCAGTATTTTTTTTTTTTATTTCATACTTGTACAAAATAACCTGGAAGATATGTAAACTGTGATAATATATAAAGGTTTAAGTTGTGGCCTCAGCACGAGTGTATTAAGTGGCTGAGAAAATCTGTTTGGAATACTGACTTCTGGTCCAGAACGCTTGTTTGTGTTTGGATGTGCCGCCTGTCAGTCATTTTATAGACACTCTTCTCTGTGGGCCCCTGTAGATCCTGGGGGCGGAGCTCCGTGAAGGTGGGCGGGAATGGTAGGGGGGGACAGGCTCAAGGAAAAAAATAAAATCAATCAAATGTCGAACCCATGTACTTGACCGTTAATCTTACCTGCACATTTAAGTAGGTGGATTTGACATGTGAATGATTTTCTTTTAGCCCTTGAGCCCCCCACAACAAGCCCATTCCTACCAATGTTCACAAAGCTCCGCCCCTTAGTCAGTGTCTATGAAATGACTGACAGGAGGCGCAGCCAAACACAACAAACATTCCAGACTGGACATCAGTTTTCCAAACAAGCCACTTAATACACTTGTGCTGAGGCCATGGGTTAAACCTTTATATTTTATCAGGTTTTGCATATCTTCTAGGTTATTCATACAAGTAAGAAATTTAAAAAATTGACTACTGCACCTTTAATCTATATTCTATCATCAACAACCCTGTATTACTGAAACATTTAAAGGTGCATTAGGTACGATTTGTGAAAAACAGGTCTCTAAAAGTTAAATGGGTGGAGTTGAATAAGATTTAAATGATTTTTTTAACTCCTAGAGCTCGCCCCCATTTTCACCCATGTGCACAAAGCTCCGCCTGCAAAACCTACAGTAGTTAAAATAGAGTTAGCATTAGCAAGGACTGTCATGACATCACTTTTAAGCACATACAGACATTCAGACACGAAAGCCAAATTATAACTCACGACAAATAAACATGCAAAATTCTCCTCATAATGATTTAAGAGAGATGTGAAGGTGTGTTGGGGGCGTGTCTATAAAATGACTGACAGGAGGCCAATCCAAATACAAACAAACATTCCAGACCTGAAGGCAGGTTTCCAAACTAGTTTTTTGGGGGTTTTTTTTCCAGACACATAATACACTTGTGCCAAGACCATGGCTTAAACTATGTTTATGTTCCACATTATTTGTATGACATTTGGTGCCTACTGCACCTTTAAATCCATTATGATTTTTCCTGCAGTAGACTTTTTAGATTGAACTCAATTTCTCTCAATCTACATTTCAGGTTCTCTCTCTCAGTCTTGTTCCACTCACTCCTGTGTCTGGCCTTGTTTAGCTACTTTATTAGCACTCTCGTTCTACTCTATTCGCTGATGTGCTGGAAGCCTTATAAACTTGAAGTCCTGATTGCTCTCATTTTGTGTGTACGTGTGATGTTTGTATCTGAAGACTTGTCAATGCCGAGTGGGAATCTGAGCGTCTGATTACGTTCCCTGGTTTTGTCCCAATACAAACCATAAATCTAAAACCATCTGATCATTTCTTCCATGTGCACTATTACATGATCGCTCACACATTTTGATCCTTTTATCTTCAGCTCTGGAGAACTGACCCTACATGACCTGACAGTTGATCCTCTGACCCATCTGTAAACATTTCCACTTGTCCTTGCAAATTAAATTCTTTGCTTTTGGTTCTTAACTGTACATTTTTCTATTTTCTTATTTGCAAAATCAGTTTCAGGTCTTTCCAGCCACTTCCATTTCCCTCTGCTAGCTTATCTGCTATCCATCCTAAATCCTCTGTAGTTGTTTGCTCTCTTTGCCAGCACTCCTGTAGCATTTTCTTAGATTCATAATCATCCTTTCTGGTTGGATCAGTAATTTCACATCAGTTGCTTATGTTCAGCAGTATATCTGCGACCTCCATCTCTACATGCAGAGTCACTAAGGTTGAAATTTTAAATGCAGCACGACTTATTCTTAGTGTCCGAGATTGAACTTTATCTAGTTGATCTGTACACTATTGACCCATAATCTATAGAAGATCTAATCAACGCAACAGAAATGTCTTTAATTCTGATATATTTTTGGCTCCTTATATCAGACATCTCATTATGTTTATCACTTTCTTTCTTAGTTTTCCAGTATGTACTGCCCATGAATCAAAATGTCTCTACACTCTCAGATTGTTCTTCATATAACCTCAACCTCAGCTCCTTCCTTAACTTTTTTCCCCTTGTAAAGATTACAGTTTTGGATTTCTCAAAAGAAAAACCTAACCTTCACTATAATTCCTCTATTCAATCTACAGGCTTCCTGAGTTTTCCTTACTGTGTACTGCAAATTTCCTTAAAGCCTCAGCATCAGTAAACAGTGATGTTCCTATTGACCAGATATTATTCATCATCATGGACGTGAGATGAGGTGAGATGAGATGCTGCATTTGTCTGCTAAGTAACATTTGGATTCGGTTCTTCCCACATTGACCCTGACTGATCTTTGGTCTAAACAAAGTCTTTACCACAACTGAACATGTGTCATCTCTTTCCCATTAAATTAAGCCTCATCAGTAGGTCATGTCCTACTCTTTCTCAGCATCCATAACTACACCTACAAGTGCCCCCTTTTTTATCTGAGCTTTCCTTATTTCAGCTTCAGATGTAAACCTAAATCCACTTCCTGAATCCACTCTGGTGGTGTGACAGCACTACATCTCCTGCTCTTTAAGACACAGGTCAATCACTCTGTAAGCATTTTCTCCATTCATTTACAACTAGGAGGTGTTAACACCATTGCACTTGTGGTTTTCTGTACCTGAACCTCCCTTTTCATGTCCTCACACCTTCCATAAGCTACAGTCTGCTTTCTTCCACAGCTACAACACTCATACTCAGGAGCTTTACACACACCATCTTTATTATTTATTTATTTATCAGTGATATTTTAGGTCTCATCCATCCTGATGCACTCTTCCACTGCTTGTTTTAGCTTTTCAGCTAGTTTTAAGGGATCCATGGCTCCCACGTCTTCTTCATTGGTACATTTTAGAAATATTTTTGCTCATCCTTCCTTCCACTCCACCTTCCTCACACACTGAAGTGCTAAACGTACTGTCTGAATCATTTAGCTATGACTAAAGTTCCTCTTTGGTAGTGAACGCAGTTAAATTTAACTTACATGTTCGCTGTTTGGGACGCACGCTTTGTCCGGTCCGTTCGTAAAAAGGTTCCGTGCTAATGTATGACCAAGCGGATAGTTCCGACCTAAGAACAGGGGCGTCAAAGTAATTTTAGCTAACGTTACACTTAGTCCATTATCAAGAAGTTGTACAGCCCCCCCCCTCCCAAAAAAAATGTTTACTAAACCAATAACACATTAACAATCCCTCTTATATGTCTTAACTTCTCTACATTTATCTGAAAGGTACATTCTGGATGCACAAACTGTTTAAACATATACAATATGGCTAAAAGTATGTGGACACCTGACCATCACACCCATATGAGGTTCTTTCTCAAACTGTTCCCACAAAATTGGAAGCACACAATTGTCTAGAAAGTCTTTGTATGCTGTAGAATTACAGTTTCCCTTCACTGGAACTAAGAAACCCAAACCTCTTCCAGCATTACAATGCCCCTGTGCACAGAGCGAGCTCCATGAAGACATGGTGTGTTAAGGTTGGAGTGGAAGAACTCGAGTGTCCTGCACAGAGTCCTGACCCCAACCCCACTGAACAGCTTTGGGATGAAGTGGAACACCAACTGCACCCCAGACCTCCTCACCCAACATCAGAGCCTGATCTCACTAATGCTCTTGCAGCTGAATGATCACAAATCCCCACAGCCACGCTCCAAAAGCTAGTGGAAAGCCTTCCCAGAAGAGTAGAGGTTATTATTACAGCATGTGGGTGTGATGGCCAGGTACGTTTGGCCATATAGTGTATATCAGCTATGAAGCAGACAAACAGACTGCAATTCATTACCATTTTCTTTTCCAAATTAGTTTTTATAATGTTTGTATGTCAGTAAAGATGATAACATACTACGAAATAGACAATGAAGGCTGCTGGGATTTACATGCAAAAAAGAAACAAGTGCAGCAGTGAAAGTCCTTATAAAACTGCACAAAGTATACCTGAGGCTAATGATGCATTTTTAAAAAGAAGTGGGTTGTCACACCAAATCCTGACTTTGTTTAATTTATTACTTTTATTTTTGAAGGAATCTTTTCTTTACAGCAGGTCTTTACATGCGCCTACACTGTGGTGTGCATAAGTATTCACCCCCGAGCCCAGATTATATGAAACCCCTAAATTAGATCTTTTGGAAAGAGGCATGGTTACAGTATCAAATATTCATCTTGCTAATGAAATGAAATGAAGTGTATTGCTCTATTTTGCCCCCTAATGGAATAACAGGACTAGCTCTTTTTCAATTCTATAATTGTTTAGAACAAACTCATTTGGTAGGCTGGATTAGAGATTACAGTCTATATCAGTGATTAGATTAAATGATTAGAACCTATAAACAAAATAAGAAGTAAACAAGAGAAAATGTAGATTACTGGTTTTATGAAGTCTGTAGGAAACAGAGCTCTGTATTTATCCTGCTCAGGGTTGTGGTGGCTCTGAAGCCTATCTCAGGAACACTGGGGGAAATACTCTCAATACTTTTTCCAAACTGAGCTAGTTTTGGAACAAGGCTGTGAGTGAGAAAAGCAAGACCATTTTTTGGACTAATTTAAAAATAGTGTCCTGCGACCAAGATCTTGTTTTAAAGCAAATAATTGAAATGAAATCTAATCAATTTCCACAAACATGGGCTATGGCAAACAATGGGAAAGTGTAAGTGCAGACAGTGTATCTAAGACCTAAAGAAACATTTGTGTTGTAGTGGGAACTATATTACAGGCTACTGTGTTACTGTGATCCTGGTGCTTTTTTGCGTAGTTAAACTAGCTGTGTCGTGATCTTGTGAGAGTGTGTTCAAACGGAATAAAGAGGCCAGTGATCGTTCATCCTGTGCGTTTCTTCTGACAGGCCACCTGAACGGCAGATAAATTGTCTAAATATGGAAGGAAATGTAGCAAAGTTTTGGAGAGGGAAAAGAGGATTACAGAGTGGATAATGGCCAAACCATATTGCAGATACTGCAAATCAGAAATGTGTGCGCACCACAGTGACCTTGTTTCCAATGATTTCTCAAGACTGGGAAGCACACAAAAAAAGTTGCTACCTTTGACAATGCCTGAAGGTTTGGGGCTTCAGGTGTTTTTGTGGGATTTCTGAGATGTAGTTAAGCTGGTACTTTTTCTGAGACTTTATAACCCTGTTTGGATGGTATTCCAGACCATCCCAGGGCACCATACACACACATTCACACACTCATTTACACATACAGGCAATTTAGAGTAGCCAATCCACTTTCCTGACATGTTTTTGGAAGTTGGAAGGAGGTAACGGTGACACAGAGGCTAAACTGCTGCTGGATGTGAATATGTGAAGGTGTAAACTAATGAATGAATAAACCATGAATGATTCAGAGCTTAAAAAGTGTTTGAGAAACAATTCCATCCTGACATCTCCTGGGCAATAAACGTTTTAACACCATCCCTAGCTCATCAATAGACCAAATTATACTTTACTTGTATTACATGTGGGTTTGTGCTTCAGTAGATTTCCTTATTTGATAAGAATATGTGTTATATTTTAATAGAGTTCCCAGACATTTTCAGGATGTGATGTCACTACAACAGCAGATTGGGATGTGGGCTGATCTGATGTAAACCCAGGCTGTCCAAATGTTTTTTTTTTCTCCTTAATTTTGTATATCCTAAAATTAAATTTATTTATTTATTTATTTATTTATTTTTTTACATGAGTTTAATAAGAGTTTTTTTTCACTGCACTGCATTTGAGGCACTGTATTCATCACATCAGTAAACCAAACATTAAAAAAAGAAAAAAAAAACATGTTTCCAAGCAGGCCTATTTTAATTCACGTTAGTTAATGCAACATTTTCTCAGATAGTTAATTTATTAATAATGATAACAAAAGGGTATAGTTTTGGTTTCACAAATGTGTATGCATGTGGGCCTTACTATAAAGTTGTAGCTAAATATTTCTGACAATTTTCTTCTCCTTTATTCATTGTAATAGCATTCAAATGTAATTCAGACCTAATGTAGTTTTAAAAGTGGCCTACTGGATCCTTTATCTTTAGCAGGATGGAAATTGCACCATGAGAGGGAGCTGTTACTAAAGTAGCTTTAGTGTACATCACTGTTGAAATGGAGGAAACTAGCATGAACCTGCACCAGCAGGATCTACACTTCCCACAAACAGTTTATGCTTCGGTGGATAATGTCACCTAGATACTGTAGACTTGTACCTTCTAAGAAGTGCTGCTGTAACCATAAAGACTTTCCTGTGCTCATCCCAAGACTCACAACATGTTCATATGGATAATCATTTCATGATTTACAATCCCACTATCCGGTGTCACCAAGATGAGCCTGGTTTCGCTCCTGATGTCGTCCCAGGGAGTTTTTCTTCACCACTGTCTCCTCTGGCTTTTTCATTAGGAATGTAAATCTACATCTGGATTTCTGTAAAGTTGCTTTATGACAATGTTTTGTTTTGTTAAAACTACTATACAAATAAAGCTGAATTGAATCTGATGAACGCATGTATGTTTGCATTTCCAAACCCTATATATACAGAATATTATTGTGAACTTCGGGCAACAGTGAGTCAGAAACCATGAGCCTGGTGTTGATCTTCAGACTCTGATGTTTATTGCATACTTGAAGAATTTTCTAAGATTAATAGAAACATAACTTCAGAAAGATTTGACTGGTTTGCTCTCAAACACAAGAAATGAAAAATACAACATTTTTAGGTATTAAAAATATATTTAACCGGTCATGTATAATACGAAACAATACGTGAATGAATATAAACTTTAGCAAATGTTCATAGAGTCAAATAATAGGAAGCAAATGATTAAAAGTAAATATTTCCTTCATATACATAAAGTAGGCCTGAAACACATCCTATATAAACACAGACTTCATTTAATTTTGTTGCTGTTGCAGTAGGACAACAAAAGCTCTTCACTCATCTCAGCAACGCTTATCCTGGTCAGAGAATCCATGTGATAAAAGTGTTCCCCAAGCTGTCTACACACAGTATGCTGGACCCTGAATCACTTTGCCCTACTCCCTATTGCCCACAACTGGCCAAGTACATAATACACCAGTTATGAGTTCATGATCATCAGTTAATAAGATTTAAAAAAATCTTAAAAAAAAAAAACCCCACCAATTTATCTAGGGCTTACAGGATATTTGTACAAATGTGTGTATGAGACAGATGGCTGTAAACAGTCCTCATGATTAACAAAGGCTCAGAGTTCAGGGCTTGCCGAGCACCAGGCTGAGCAGCTGGGAGAGGAGATGCTGTGCTGGCCTACTGATGGGATAGTGAGGTGGAAGTTTGTCCTCTAGCCCTGACTGTCTCACATAATACCTAAAAAAAAAAGAAACAGTACGTGAAAGGTTAGAAGAAGTCACTCAGTAAACTCCATAAACATATTTCAAATCTCCTAAATGAAGCATTCATTGTCAAGAACTGAGAGTTAAAAACAAAGAGCAGAGTGACATCTGGGGGTTTGTGGAAATTACAACAGCTGTAAACTCAAGAGATATAAACAAATAATGTTTACAACACTTCACTGATTTTATATTAAATCTTACAGGTGACAAAATAAAGGATAAACCAACAAAGAGTGTGTTGTTAAGGTGTTGGGTCACCATGAGCCATCAGAACAGCTTCACTGCATCATGGCATAGATTCTACAAGTCTCTGGAACTGTGCTGGAGGCACATTCTTCCAAAAGATATGGTGTTTTGATGGTGGTGGAGAGCAACGTCTAACACGTCTGTCCAAAATCTCCAATAGGTGTTCAACTGGGTGGAGAACGGCTAAGTCCATAGCATATGATTTACATCATTTTCATACCGACTGAAGCACTGAGTGAGCTCTCGTGCTCTGTGGATGGGGACACTGTCATCCTATAAGACAGCACTCCTATCAGGATGGAAAGGTTTCATCATAGAATAAAGACGATTAGTCAGAATAATTGTGTATTGAATGGACGGGACAAGTGCGGCCAACCACGTCAGCTCAATAAACGCTGTTTTTTTCCTTTAATCTGTCACCTGTCTGTAAGTGCACCAAAAAACCGACAAACGCCAAGTGTGTTAATTGGGATCTTCTGATAATCAGATCATTAAAATGGTGCAGTAAATGTATGACAGTTTGAAACAGTCAAACTCCTTCTGGTGTCTCGGGAGAAGTTTGAAGCATTGGATCTCACTGGTCGCTGGTGGTAATCTTAATTTGATACAAGTTTCAATAGATGATGGTGCTTTGTATTAATGAAACAGGTTTTGATGCATCTTCAGTTTCACTAGCACTCATATGAAGTGCTTGGTGTAAAATGATTGATTTTCTGATCAACTAGTAAAACATGTGACTAGCCAGTTCAACATTCATACCTACATCCTGTATATCAGCCTACATATGTTCATCTAGGCTTGGAATAGTCTGAACGCCATCTTATAAGACAAACCAGCCTCAAACGTCACTCTTACCTGAACTCTTCTTTGAGTTCTGTAATAATGTAGGTGTTCACGCAGGTGTTGTGCTGCATGCAGGTCAGGAGCAGGTGGCACCGCTGGTATAAGAGGACAGCCTGAGATGGGCTCAAGGGAGACTCAGACTGTTTCAACATAACAAAATAGGCATGGATCATTCTGGTATTCAAACTACTTTTCCCACAAGAGCCACAGTCTAATATATTTGGAATCCATCATTATCTATTTACCATATATGACAGTGCCAGAACCACACGCTGGGCCTGATAACCCATAAACAGGAGCTAAACACAGATAGAAAACACCAAAAGTCAGTGAATCTAATCATCTAATGATCTAATGAATAGCTAGTTTTGCTTCCAGAATGAAATATGATAGTGTCAAAGACACTTACAAAGGAAGGGTGGGCTTTAAGTGTTTGAAAAACCCAAGCCACAGTCAGAAAGTGTCCTGCATTCGGGATGCGACTCGTCTTTAAAAAACAAATCAGAACGTCCTTAAGGCCATATCAGTGCACAGATTAATGTACAAGGGGTTATATATAATAGCAGCATTGCAAATGAGGTGTGTTTAAATGTGTGACAGCGTAACTTACTTCCTGGCAAAACATCACCACCTCAAAAAGCAGAACGGACGCTGCATCCAGATACTCTGCTTGTAAGACATGTAGCTGTGACACACACAAAAACAGACATCCTGGAATGTTAAACCAGACACACACATTATTATTATTATTATTATTATTATTATTATTATATACAGTTGGGTCCATAAGTATTTGGACAGTGACACAATTTTCATAATTTTGCCTCTGTACACCACCACAGTGGATTTGAAATGAAGCAATCAAGATGTGATTGAAGTGTAGCCTTTCAGCTTTAATTCAAGGGGTTTAACAAAAATATTGTATTAACTGTTTAGGCTCAAATGTAATTGGCCATTTGACCGATAAGCAGTTTCATGGCCACGTGCGGCCTGTTTCCTCGTTATTTCATGATAAATTAAGGAGATAAAAGGTCTGGAGTTGATTCTAAGTGTTGGATTTGCATTTGGTAGCTGCTCATGTGAACTCTCAATATGCAGTCCAAAGAGGTATCGATGCAAGTGAAGGAGGCCATCATTAGGCTGAAAAAACAAAACAGACCTATCAGAGAGATAGCAGAAACGTTAGGAGTTGCCAAATCAACAATTTGGTACATTCTTAAAAAGAAGGAATGCACTGGTGAGCTCAACAGCACCAAAAGGCCTGGAAGACCACGGAAGACAACTAAAGTGGATGATCGCAGAATTCTGTCCTTGTTGAAGAAAAACCCCTTCACAACATCTAGCCAAGTAAAGAACACTCTCAAGGAGGTAGGCGTATCATTGTCAAAGTCTACAATCAAGAGCCTTCATGAATGTAAATACAGATGTTTTACCTCAAGATGCAAATAACTGGTAACACTTAAGAACACAAAGGCCAGATTAGACTTTGCTAGAAAACATCTAAAAAAGCCTGCTCAGTTCTGGAACAAGATTCTTTGGACAGATGAAACCAAGATGAACTTGCACCAGAATGATGGGAAGAGAAGATGACACAGATGATTCATTCACATAGAAAAGAAATGGATTTTCCTATTTCATACTTACTGCCACTAGACATTTTTTTCCATTTCTTATTGCTCAGTAAAGTCTCTTTTTAAATGGGAAGTTAGCTAGGTGGACTTTTTTCCACGATGATGAGAGTTGAAAATGCTACTCAGACTCATCGAGTACAACAATATTACAAATAAAAAAAAGACGTGTCCCGTCTTACCTCTGTGTGAGATGGAGAATTGCAACTGTGGGGCTTTAGCTCTGGATCACACACCAAAGCCAAGAGCAAGGCAGCTGTCACACTTCCCCTGGAACACATTAAAGGTGCCTCATATATATAAATACACTACTCTACAGTCAGAGGGTCCAGTGATAAAATCTGAGGTTACTCACTGCTTGGATGTTAGTATGCTAAAGCGAGCAGGTCCTTTTTCCGTCTCACCAAACATCAGGCTTATGGTCTGAACCACTACCATGGAAAGCCTGGAGGCCGACAGAGAGCAGTGTAGTGCATCAGTAAGGTGATTACAGTGTTCTGCTCGAGTCAGTGTGAGTGATTTTAAAAATTGGAACAATCTGTACTAACAAGGCATGGTTCACTTTGCCCAACTACATCACTGAATACTACAAAGATGATGTTTAAGTCATTTTGAACTAAAAGTAACAAAGTGACATAATTAGACCTTTAGGGTTTTGTGTACTTTGTGTATTATTTCAATAAATATCATTTATAGTTGTAATTGTCTAACTGTATCTGCTAACTCCATTTCCCAGAATCCCCTGCAAAATAATGAAGTAAACAAAGTCTCATCACCTGATCCATCACATGACCTCTCTCTCTTACTCCCCGTACTCTTACCTGGCTCCAACTCCCCAGACTTTTAATCACACACACATTCATTTATTTATTCATCCATCAGGATTGCGGCTGACCCAGAACCTATCCCAGGAACCCAGGGCATGAAGCGGAAATACCCCCTGGATAAGACACTAGTCAATCTCAGGGCACCACACACACATACACACACACATTCATACACTTATTCACTAGTGGCAATTTAACGTACCCAGTCTACCTACTCGCGTGTTTTTGGCATGTGTGGAGAAAACCCACATGGATATAGGGAGAACCTGCAAAACTCCACACAACCTGAGCTCAGGATCAAAGTGGGGACCCTGGAGCTGATCCCAATCATCTGCTCGCCACACATACTCATTACAACTCTCTGTTTATTGCGAAGTACTGCTGCTAGCTCATCACTAGTGACATTACCAAGCCTCAGATTGCTTTGCCTATTCTAGCTCACTTGTTCACCTGAACCATTGCATTTGCATCAATAAGCCTACATCTGCATCTAAACCCCTGTCCGTAATGGATAGTGATATTGCTAAGAATTCTATATATGAGTATAGATCAGAGATATTAGGTATTTTATATAAAACTTTACTTTGCACAACTGTATTGCTATACATTTAAATGTGCCTTCTACTGCTAAATAGTGATCAGAAGAGGGCTGATATGTACTTGTGGACCTAAGGGGATTATTGAGTCACACACAGTGTCTAACTGTATCTAATTCAGCCTCCTGAGTACTACTGGAAGATTCTCAGAGTATTAATTGCGTTGAATGGTGTGCTTGGTTTGGACAAGTGACGCAGACTCACAGTAGTCTGTCAGCAGTGTGTAGTCTGTCCTGAGAGAGCTGCAAGCTTTCAGCCAGCGTCTTCACCAGGAATGGATAGAGCTCAGGTGACTGTACGACACACACACACACACACATACTGTTTAAATATAGATGCACATATGCATACACATTTGTGTTTTAGCCATCATCACCATAGGTGAAATAAACATAAACTTGTTCTGCATTAAACTGTAAATACAAAAAGTAAGTAAATGTTATTATCACTTCATTACACTACTAGCAGCTTAAGCAAAATGTAATTCTTTAATTCAAAAGAAAAAAAAAAGATGCAAAGCCTATCATCATCGCCATGAGCCATTAAGTACTCCAGAACCTATTTTAGATGTCATAAACATTCTGCTTCCTTCAATTTTGTAAATGAGCCCGATACAAAGTGTGAAGGATTTTCTCAGTCCATTTTATAATAAATATGGCTGTCAAACATGTTCCCTTGCTCATCTATCTTCTATCCCTAGTGTGTTGTGTGTAGTAAAACGATCCACTTGTTGTGGCTGATGTCGTACCCTCCAGAAGAGTGTTTTGACAGCTGGGTTGTGATGTGCAGCAGTACAGAGCTCCTGAAGCAGCAGGTACAAACTCTCCAAGCTGAGCTTGTCCTGTAACAGCTCCCCACTCAGCTGGCTGAACAGGTGACACGTCCGCTCCCAGCTACAGATAAAGACGGGAAATAAAGAAAAACAAAATAAACAAAACAGTCGTGTGGAGTGTTGGCATGAGTATGGTACAGGCTGAAGCAAGGAAACATGCTGCTACCTGAGTTTGTGTTTGTGTTTCCTGGATGAGGCGGGGGATGACACGGTGCATGTCCTCAGCATCAGTGTAGATCTCTGTGATAGCATATTAGATGGACATTTCTGTTGAATGGGGTTAGTCTGTTTTATTTTTTCCTGCTTTCTATCTAACGTTATTCCTCTTATGAAAAGATGTTCATACAGATATACTACAAGTTCTCTACAATCACACTAATGTATGCTTGCACAGCAAAAAATGTGAAAGTGAAAATATCTTGAATATAGTCATCTTTCTAGAAAATATATCTAGTATTTCCTATTATAAGATTATAATAAATCAAATATAAGATTATTCAACCTATTTCTAGATATTTTTCTTCTAGACAATTTCAAGCTTTTTTTCTAGAAATAAATGCTCAGAATTACCAAAATTATCTATAGAACAACCTTGAAATTAGTTAAAATGTCTAGACATGGGTTTAATAAACTTATATTTTTGATTAATTATAATTTTATAATAGGAAATACTAAATAATTTGTACTATATTAAAGATATTTTCACTTGCTAAGTTGTCGGTTTTTACACTGTGGAGAAAACTACAGTGTGTCAAGTATACTGTATATATGTATGTACAGTATACATAAAGGAAGTGCACGATTTTCATTTTCATATACAGTACTTACCTTTTTAAGTGTACTTGAAAGGAAGTAGACTAGGTGCCAAGTAAACAATTAGTTTTTTTATGTAAGTTTGAATCCAGTATTAAACAATTTGTTCAGAGTACATATTAACACACATTTTAAAATTGTAATTTCAGAAGAGATTTTAATCTCCACCTACCCAAATTGATATTAATTTGATTTTAATGTGCACCACTTTTGTCTGTATAAATAAAGGTGACTTCAGTCATACAGTAAACAAAAGTTTGGTTTTAAAGCTAGTTTGTGGCTCCCCGAGCAGTGCTGTCTGTCTGTGTGTGTGAGCTTTTCTGTCTGTGGGTGTGAGATGTTCAAATCTTACAGCTGGTAGGCATGTTCTTTCTTCTTCCCTTGTTAATCACGACATTCTCCCGTCTTATGAAGTTACGTGAGCAGTGTCTCAGTTTCTCTTGTTTCAGAGGACTCTGTCCCAGAGTGCTAGATCTGATGTGATATTTGGTGGACTAGCTAGCTTTAAATCACTTAAAGAGTACTTTCAATTCATTACTTTCAAGTAAAGAAATAAAAGTGATATGTGATGGCTCAGTGGTTAAGGTTCTTTGTTACTGATCAGAGGGTCAGGGGTTCAAGTTGCCACTGCTGGACCCTTAAGCAAGGCTCTGAGCCCCCTCTGCTCCAGGGATGCTGTATCATGCCTGTCCCTGTGGTCTGACCCTAGCTTCCTAAGAAATTCACTGTAATGTATGCTTGACAAAAAAGGCTTTCTTTCTTTCTTTCTTTGTTTTTGTCTAAATTTAGTTCAACAGATATATAGAACTAGTGCATGTGTAGTGTATGAAATATGATAATTTATTATTATGATATATACTATGAAAAAGTATATGTACTTTCTTACTTTTTTTCTAGTAGATCAGTCACACAGGGCATGATTGGCAAACAAGAATGTATATGTGTTTGGTAAACAGCTGTAACATTCAGGAAGGACAACCATCACAACTAACCAGACTGACACTACAACCTGAGTAAAAGGAGATTATCCTAGACATAAAATTATTAATTAAAACAACTTAAACCCACCCAATGATCATGAAAGCCATGGTATCGCTTACCATGATATAACTGTTCCAGGATCTTTGGAGGTGAACATATATTTGTGACGTGAGCATCACAGCATACAGATGAAGCTCAGCCTCCTTCTTCTCTTCTTCCTCTATTTTTTTCTCTCTTTCCCCAGCTGCTCTTTTTTTCAGTCTGGCCAGGACAGAGCTCTTACTCTTTCTTTTGCCCTTGCATCCATCTCCATCATCTCTGGAATATGAATGCAGTGACCTCTCAGTGTAGGAAATGCAGTGCAACAGCCAAGTCCACATACCAGGCAATACGGACCATAGACATGAATACTGAAATCATATGTATATTATGTCAAATGCACTGCAGATAAGGTTTTCAGTTCAAACTTTGATCTTTTAAATGCTGTATGAAGCTACAAGTGAGATAGTACTAACTATAAATGAACACCAGCCACCAGTAACGGTGTTCCAAAAAAATCAAGTTTCACTGATCATAGTTGTTTCAAACCTTATTATTCAGTGAAGTACTCATTGATAAAACTTTACATCAAGTGATTGTCATGGGAGCCACTTTAAATAACTTTGAGTATCTTCTAACAGACTTTATTTCCTGTATTTTCCCAACAAAATCAATCAGAGTGTGACCTAATGTACCCCTAAACTCAGTACTTCAATTTAAAAAAACGGAACATTATGGATGAACTAAGTTAGTAACATCACTAAATAAGCTCCATAGTTTTGGACCAATCATGTCCAACAGTACTGGATGACATGATATCCGTAAATGAGCTAGATTTTTATTTTTTTTATAATGGTTAGCTAGCTGATTAGTTATTTGGGATGACAGGAGGACACCCAGTTGTATATTCATGGAACACCTTATTCTACTCCACTAATTTTTGCTCTAGCCTCCTTTCTGTCTCCCGGTGACTGCTTCCTGTCCCTGGTGATGGTGACAAGCTCTACAAACATCTATTAATCTGGAGCTAATGGCCTCCCCGGGGTGGAATGAGCCAAAGCACTTGTGAGTCCAAGTGCTAACCATACCCATACACTCCGCAAACTTGGCTCATCTATAAACACAAACAGACGCAGGGGAACTGAGGCGGGCGAGTACTACAGTGGCAAGCAAGGCTTTTTAATTGGCCATTTATTGTTGAGGACTTCCTGCTTTACTTTGTGTAATAACCTTTATTTAGCCAGGTAAGTCAATTGAGAACCAGTTCTCATTTACAATGACGACCTGGCAAAGAGGCAGCATAATGAACATTATACAGCATTGTGCCCTATGAACTGAGAAAATGACATTAAAAGATGGTAAGAGAATAACTTCTTCCCAGTGTGGTATGTCATAAACAGTGGATATAAGAAAGTCTACATACTCCTGTTAAAAGTACAGGTTTTTGTGATGTAAAAAATGAAACCAAGATAAATCATGCCAGATCTATTTCCACCTTTAATGTGATATAGCAATCAACAAAATTCAAGTGAAAAACAATATAAGATATTTTAGGAAAAAAAGAAAAAGAAAAAACTTATATTAACCTGACTGCGTAAGTGTGCACACTTCTTAACTAATACTTTGTTAAAGCACCTTTTGCTTGTAATGCAGCACTCAGTGTTTTTGGGTAAGAGTCTACCAACTTAGCACATCTTGATTTGGTAATTTTATTCCACTCTTGCTTGCAAAAATGCTCCAGATCTATCAAATCTCCTGTGCATGACTGCCATTCCACAATTTTTCAATAGGATTTAGATCTGGGCTCTGACTGGACCATTCCAAAACGCTGATCCTCTTCTTCTGAAGCCGTTCCTTAGTTGACTTGGATTTGTGCTTTGGGTCGTTATCGTGCTGGAAGGTGACACTTTTCTTCATCTTCATCTTCAGCTGCCTAACAGAGACCTGCAAGTTTTGTGCTAAAATAGATTGGTAATTGGAGTTATCCATGATTCCTTCTATCTTCTATATTCCTTCTACCCAGAGCCCCACTCCCAGCTGAAGAGAAGCAGCCTCATAGCATGATGCTACCACCATCATGTTTCACCGTGGGTGTGCTGTTCTTTGGGTGATAAGCTGTCTTGTTTTTGCACCAAACATACGTTTTAGAATTATGCACAAAAAAGTTCTACTTTGGTCTCATCAGACCATAACACATTTTCCACATGGTTTAGGGTGATATAGGCTAGCTTGGATGTTTTTTGTGAGATGGGGCTTCTGTCTAGCCACCCTACCCCATAGCCCAGACGTGTGGAGAATATAAGAGACTGTTGTCACATCCAGGGAGTGAGCAGTACTTGTCAGATATTCCTACAGCTCCTTTAATGTTGCTGTGGGTCTCTCAGCAGCCTCCCTGATAAGTTTCCTTCTTGTCCTTTCATCAGTTTTGGAGGGACGTCCTGTTCTTGATAATATCTTCTCCACTTGTTGATGATGGCCTTCACGGTGTTCCATGCTACATCTAATGTACTGGGTATTCTTTTGTACCCCTCTGATCTCAGCTGATCTTTATTTGGAGTTAATCAGAATCACTTCACTGATGAAAGGTCTTTGATAATTACTTTTAAACATGAGTCTGAATGTGATTGGTTAATTTTTTCCCCTAAAAAGTTTCTATTTGTTTTTCACTTGAATTTGGTTGGTTGCTGTATCACATTAAAGGTGGAAAAATATATGACATGATTTATCTTGGTTTCACAAAAACCTTTCGGGTTTTTTTTTTACCAGGGGTGTGCATGTTTTTTTTTTTTTTACCTTTTACCAGAAGTGTGTAGACTTTTTATATCCACAGTATCATTGTTTCCAAATTACAGTATATCTGAATCTATATATTAATGGCTAGAGTGCATGTAGTAAATTTGTAGTACATTCATGCAATTCGAAAGACCAATTGTGGTTATTAGATGCTGCTTTTTTTAATTTTTTTTGCCTGGAGATATTACATGTCCAAAATATGCATGTTCAGAATGAGAGTTTGGGTCTCACTGATATGAGTGGATTGAATAAAATGATAAACTACTCGTATTAACTAAATTTCCTGTTAATGAGTTAAAAACAATTGAAACACGAGGAGACATAACAGCAATATTACTAGAAACAGGGTCACCTTATAAGGCTGAACGTATTGTACTCTCACTGAACTCATTAAAAAGTCATTGGTAACTTGACCGAGCTACTCTTCTGTTCTTTCTTCATCTATCTCCTTGCTGCTCTCATCTACTCTCTCTCTCTCTCTCTCTCTCACTAAGGCTCACATTTCAGACAGCATTTTTTCAAACAAGAAACTGTGCAGGTAATTAAATTTTAATCAAGTTAAATTAAATAAGTCCAGGCAGTAAAATAATCCTTCCTTGCTATGAAGCTCACCCAAAGTATTATATATATATTCTCATCATCCCCTTAATCTTTCTGTATTGTTTTTCTATTCAGCCGTTCTCTACTGCTTACTTGCACCACAAACACCCTTCATGTCTTTGTCTCCAGGCCAACATTCACCCTCCCCTCCTGATGCTCTGCCTCCCAACGGGGGTCAGAGCTGGTAATAAACAGTTGTGAAAAACCAACAGTGTCCTGGCTATGCTTGTAAAACAACCATAAAGCACTACAGTGTTCTTCAGCACATGTACAGCGACTAAGAAAGAGAAGAAGAGTGAGAGTAAATCATACAATTTGAAATTGTTTCAACGGTTTAGGACAAAAAAACAACGATAACGCTAACCTTCTGACTTCACTTATTCAACCATAACGCTTCTGTTGGACTGTTTGCATAGAACAGTTTTGGTTTCTCAGTTTCGATTCCAAGCAGCAACAGTAAACCACTATATTGTATTTACAGTAGTTGGAGGATACCGTCTTAATTAAATAGCTAATCATGATATTCATTAAATTAGTTAGGAACTGTATTGACCGACTGTACTTAGGCCCAGTCTGATTAATATGGCTGTGTGTCAGCTGCAGGGTTAATCCTATCTTGATCATTGTATTATTAATCAATCAAGTCAAAAGCTGCGAGTTTAAATCCTGGCCCCCGTAAGCAGCTAAAGCAGGCCGATGACACGCACCATCGTAATCAGGCTTGTTCTTTCAAGCCATTGTACACAAGTCAGTCAGGAAAAACATGTAAGGTGGAGATAAGCAAGCAGAACAACAGAATCTCGCCGTGGTTGTCGGAGAAAGGACGGGTTTATTGATGGGCAAATGTTGTAAAACACAGCGTTGTGTATCAGTGCAGTATTGGGGAGTGATTGGCCAAGATTGGGCACGTCAAAGCAATATTAAAAGACATTTTAAATGTAGATAAAGTGTCCTTCAGAACAACCTAAATGCATGTTTGAAATAAACAACAGATAAAAAACATTAATAAAATAATCTACAGCACTTAGAAAACTACACTTCAAGATATTGAGATAAAATAATTCAAATACTTAAATGTGTTTGTGTTTAAACTATCACAATTTTTTTTTCACAAAACACTATTATATTTTATAGCTAATGAAAAATTAGTTCCAAACATTCCATCAACCCTGTTACCAGAACACATTAGTCCAATTGAATACACTTATGAAATATTTGGATATATGTTCAACAGGAATTTCCTGAAGATCATGGGAAGAAGAAAAGTATGTTCTCGCACTTAAACTTCATCACTGTTACTCAAATTATAGATTGAAAGTAAATTATTAATTTGAAAATATTTTAAACAAATCAGAATGTTCTTAATGTCCCTGTTACTCATTAAGAGCAAGTTGCAGCCAGTGAAGAGACCTTGTAAAACATGAGATACTCTTGCCTGAGATGAGTTAACACATTTTTGAATGGCATCCCAGTCATGGAATCACCCAATGAGTGTGTGACTGGGAGTTGAAGACTTAGTGAGTGAAGTCTGTACCTATTCGAGGATGGAGACGTTCTCCAGTCAGGACCTTGCTGAACCCTGCTGATTCCTGCGCAAGATTGGAACAGATAATTGGAGTAGAAAATAAACTATGCATATTCATCTTTTTCAAATATTTTGCATTTTATTACTGGCATACAGTCAGAATTATTGGCACCCTTCCTAAAATGAGCAAATGTGAATATATAAAATAAATAACACAAATAATTTTGGGGGTTTGGGGGGTATTTGAGCAGTAATGTGATGTAAAGAGGACTAAAAGGCAACAGAAAGTATGAGCAAGCCCTGGCTTATTAGCTGTCAGAGTTATACAGTGTATTGAAATGTACTGTACATGCTCAACTGTAATGGTCAGCAACTTTGATAATAAGATTACATGGGTTTATGACATGCCAGTGGGAAACAGCAAATGAGATCTATTAATGATCAGCAACTTTATTAATGAGATTACACAGCACTCATAAAAGCGCAGGGAGAAATACTGTATTTACCATTGCATTAGTTTAGTATATGCATTTAAGCCGTTTGATCATGTCCTTTAACTGTAGCAGGCTACAAATATTTAATAAATTTGACAAAATCCTCTGTGCTAAAGCTTGCTGTCTTACCTTCCAGAGAGCAGCTGTGTCCATAGTTGTCTTGGTGACAGGGTGTGGCAACAGACTGAGGCTTGGTCAAGGAAGACCCCGTGTCTCTTGAGCCATGTTTCCCAACATCCTTTGCATGTGTATGCACAACACGTATGTGGAGTGACTGCTCTTGGACTTTGCCACTGAGGAAGTCTGGGAGATCATTGATCTGTGGGTATATTCTCATAATTTATGTCATTCATTCATTCATTCTTTCGTTCATTCATTAATTCATTCATCTTCAGTAAGTGCTTTATCTTGGTCAGGGTTGTGGTGTATCTGGTGCCAATCCCAGGAACACTGTGTGTGACTGGGTGAACACACCCTGGATGTAAGAAAAGTAAGAGACCACCCTTTCGTTTATTCAGTTTTCTGTACGGCAAATAAGCCCTGCATTCTTTCTCATGTGGATCTAAAATGGCTAAAGGAGATTTTTCAGAGGGGACTAGATACAAGATAATCCACTTGCATATGGAAGAAAAAAAGTCAAAGGAAAATAAGTGAAAAAAACAAAAGTTTCCAAAACTGGAGTTCAAAATGTTATTAAAAGATACAGAGAATTAGGACTTCTGCTCCACTCTTGCTTCAGATCTGAAAGGATCCACAGGTGTTTCTGTCCATCCTTCCACTGTGAGAAGACAACCCAATGCTATGGGTCTGAAAAGATGTGTAGCTCTCAAGAAGCTCTTACTGAGGAAAGGAAATAGACAAAAAAGAAGAAAATTTGCAGTAGAACACAGAAACTGGACATCTGAGATGTGGAGTAAGGGTTCATGGACTGATAAGTCTAAATTTGAAATCTTTGGAAGTAAAATAAGGCAGCATTTATGTCGCTGAAGCAATGAAAGACTCTTAGAGCATTGTCTATAACCATCACACAAGCATGGTGGAGGATCAGTGCAAGTGTGGGGATATACAGTGTAACCATCTGGAGTTGGGGAGATGTTCTTGATTGAAGGCATCAGGAATGCTGATTGGGAAGAATTTCCTTCTACAGCATAATAATAACCCCAAGCAGTGAAAGAACAAGGAAGCTGCTGGTGTTCTCAGAACAATGGACTGGCCACCTCAGAGCCCAGATCTCGACATCATTGAATGTGTTTAGGATTACCTGGATCACCAGAAGTGGAAAATGCAACCAACGTCTAAGACTGAACTTTGGAGGTGTTTACAAGAAACATGGAAATGTACCCCTGCAGATTTCATTGAAAAACTCTAAGCAAGCCTCCCAAAAACAATATAAAAGGCAAAGAGTGGACATACTGAAAAATACTGAAAAATTGATATAGTTGTTGCAATTGTACAATTTTCTGTTAATGTTATGTTTTCTGCTTTTTACCTGATGCTCAAAAATGAATAATTTGTACTTGATTGGAAATTTAATAAAGGAAGGGGTGGTCTTTGATAGTCTATTTAGGTGGTCCATTGATTAAATGTATAAATTAGGTTAATATTATTTTTATATTAAGATGCTTTTATGCTGGATGTTTCGATCCAGACATTTCTAGGTTGTTACACAATTTGTGGCAATGACATAATAATTCATGATCACCATATACTTAATTTGTGGCCTCGAAACATTAACAAAGTCTGCATTTCATTCACAAAAGAAGATCTTAACATAATTTTATCCACACTCTCAGAAATAAATTTACCAAACTGTAGGCTACTTTACCTTGTTGCTCGGGTGGTACCATGAATGGTACATCTTTTGTACCTTTAGTATGTATCTTTTACCTGGGAAGGTGCAATGGTGTAATTAGTTTTAATTAGCTATTAGAGTACATCAGTGGTCCTTAAGGTCCAATTATGTACCTTTAAATTATTTTTAGGTACATTATATTCATGTCTCCAGGTGAACGGTACAGAACAAGCAAAACAAGTACCCTTGATGACCCCAGGGACCCCACAGGGAGCTGTGGAGTTTGCTATGGAGAAACTAGAATTTAAATGCAAAAATCAGGATTTTTAATGACCTTATTTTTAATTTTGTATCATACCATCTGAAACTTAATTTTGCACTTGTATTCGAAGCTGAATTTCAGGGAATGTGATTGAAATCCAAAAAAAAGCCCTTGATACAATTTCAAAACAATAACATTCAGATTCAGTTTTTTGCATTCATGTATTGACTCAGTTTGGGACTTCAGCGCTGCACTAGAAAAAGAGGTACCAAGCTGTACTTCTCCTTGTTGCTGGTCGTGGTACCATCAATAATGCATGTCTGTGCCTTTAGCATGTATCTGCTCCTAACGACCAATCGCTGATCACCATTTCTTGTCCCACCTGCACACGTCTTCTTCGGTTTAGACTCTCTTCTTGGAGATCAGAATAAAAGCGTGTCACTCGATCCATACCTGTTCTTTTTGTCTTTAACTGGTATATATTTACATATTTTGTGGTGCCATGACCAACATCAACTTCTTTTTTTAAGAAATAAGTTATAATCTTATTAATTGTTGTTTACATTTAATTAATAATTAATTATGAATCAACTGTTAATTAATTATTAATTACTAATTCATTAATTACTAAAGTTAAAAGTACATCACATGTACCGTCCCAGAAAAAAAAAAAAAAAAAAAAAAAAAAAAAAAAAAAAAAAAAAAAAAAAAAAAAAAAAAAAAAAAAAAAAAAAAAAAAAAAAAAAAAAAAAAAAAAAAAAAAAAAAAAAAAAAAAAAAAAAAAAAAAAAAAAAAAAAAAAAAAAAACATTACCAGCCTAAAAATACAAAACACATACAAAAATTCAAAATAAATAAATAAATAAAAATACTGAAGATACTACCCTGCTGGAAAAAACCAACAGAAACCATCACAGAAATTCTTATGGTTTCCACTACAAATTTTATTACAAACCAACAGCTGACCATTAAAACTTGAAAAACTTAAAAAATTGAATTTTGAAAACCATTACTATTATTGGTCCTTAATGGTTTCCACTAGACATAACATACCACCAACAGAAAGCAATAAATTACCAGTAGAGACCCACAGGGACCATTACAGTTTCCATTACAACCAGTACAATTCCCATTATAACCATTAAAACTATTACAAATTCTGAGAGTTTCTATTGTTGTGTGTTTTTTCCAGCAGGGAGAACATGTCCCTTTGGCATTACCACCCCAGCAAGCAGAAAAAGTACAGTTTAAGACCTTTATTTCTGAGTGGGAGATGAATGTAGTTTAATTTGACTTTTTTTGCACTTACCAGCTCGATGTGCACGATGACGCTGAAGTGGAGAGCTCTGTGGAGTGTGCGTGGCTGGTACTCAGTCAGGTAAATGGAGTCGTCGGTGAGTACAACGTGCATGAACACCTTGTCGAGTTCCTCTGAAACGACCACACACGCCTCGTAGTACCGAATCCGCTCGTGCACGGCTCGGTCAGCATTTCTCTTCAGAAACGTCTCCAGTTTACTGTTGCGCCGACACACACAAGTGTCCGACACAGGACTGGCCATGGAGTCCACCTGAGTCAGCTACACCCTACCATCATCCTCCCACAAAGCCCAGCTCATCTAGTGTGTCTTCTCCACACATCCCACACACACACTGAACAAACAGTAGGCTACATCAGCAAGTTTTAACCGAGTCCCTGCTCTGAAAGGTTGAGACGCTGTACTACAGAGAGACACACACTGAATACACTCCCTCAGGAAAGAGTCTCTCATAACTGAGGGGGGAAACACACACACACACACACAACGAAATATAACCTGAAACGTATCAAAACGCACATTTTTATGGAGTTAAAATGGATATTTCTGTTCACAACAGGACAGGTGAAATGTTTTTTTTTTTTTAGAACAGGTGCGCCTTTGGACTGCAGGAACAGTGGCGCCATCTTGTGGATGTAATAGGCGCCATTTTGTGGATGTAAAGTCAAACAGATGAAAATGTGGAAATGCCACAACTAGCTTCTCATTTAAACATGCATTAGCTAAGATTTGTTGAAAATATTTGGAAAATTAAAATTTTATTGTATTTAAATAAGTCTGTAATGGTTAAATGGGTGGAGTTTAATAAAATTTTATTTTATTTTATTTATTTATTTTTTACTTACTGAGCCCACCCCCATTTCCACCCTTGTACACAAAACTCTGCCCCAAAAACTTATGGTGGTTCAACTAGATTTAGTATGCTAACAAGTTTTTATTATTTATTTATTTATTTAACAATTTTAACAATTGTATACAAGACAAGGGTTGTAGACAGGACATATGTCAATGGGGTACAGCCAAGGGTTCATTCATAGCCAAACATAATAAAGTGCCAAAGCAAAATATCAGAGAAAAAGAAACAAGCATGCTAACAAGAGTTGCCCTTAGTAAGGACTGTCCATGACATCACTAGTTTCAAGCGCACTCAGACATTCACCAGCCTAAATCCAAGCTACAACTTGTAACATATAAACATGCTAAATTAATTGTCCTCATAATGGTTTAGGGTAGATGGGAAGGTGCGTTGAGGGCGTGTCTATAAAATGACTGACAGGAGGCTGATCAAAATACAAACATTCCAGACTTGAAGGCAGGTTTCCAGACTGTTTTTTTTCCCTCAGCAATGTTATTTTTTAAACCACTCTACATATTTTTTTTCCACATTATTTGCACTAGTAAGAAATGAAGAATATTGCCTATTACACCTTTAACCCCTGCTGAAAAATCCAGCTGCCAAAACACAGGCTGAGCTGGTCCAGCTGTTAGACTGTCTTTGCCAGCTGATAAGTTATCCAGCTTCCTTATTCTTCCCTACATTTGAGATTTTCTGCCTTATATGTTGTTTTATTTTCTCAAAAACATGTCTACGATGTATCATTAGTAGCAGTAATTCAGAAACGGTTTCCTTTCTACCTGCACAAGATGGTCTAGTAGCTTGATCAGCTCTGTGTTTTGGTATCCAGCTGCTAGTCAGTCTATACAGGATTTTTCAGCACTTGGGAAAAGCTAGGCTGAACTAGTAAAAGATTTTTTTGCACATGGATAAGAAGCATGGAATTTTTATAAGTGACTGGTAGTTAAGTGGTATTATACCATAACGCTGTTGAATTCTCAATTCTGATTGGTCAGGAGGTGTTGATTAATTTTCTGTAACAGCACTGCATAGACAGCTGTAAATCACAAGTTTATATTAATGAATTGCTTATTAGTAATAAACAAGTATTAGTAATTGTTTATTATTCGAGTGGTGGACCGTCAGCACAGATAGGCAGGTGATATGTGTTGTGTTGGTATGAGTGGATCAGATAGCAGGGATTTTTAAACAACTCTGTGTCACTGCCAGGGTCATAAACAGTTCACCAACCAAAAAAATCACCAACCAACAGCATCCTGTCTTTGGAAACTGACACTAATGAAGGGTACAAGATGATGACAATAAATGATGCATGCAAAAATAAGGGGAGGTCTAATTGTACTTCTACAAAGTCCACAAATAGGTTAAGCATGTCTGCTATAAATGCCAGTAAGTGTACACACTGTTTAAAAGCTGCTGCCTAATCCACTCATTCAGGCAACACACACACTGTCCAGTCAGTGTCACTGCTGTGCTGAGAATACGTCACCAACCAGATACCATCTGGTCAGCATTGGTTCTATGTTGTACAGCAACAGATGAACTACAGTTAGTAATTGTACACCTAAGAAGTACTTCTAGGTTTGTTTATAATTACTATGATATCACAGATGCAGAAATGAAGAGTGCTTCTGTGTGGGCCATAACAGGATGTCAATATAGCCACAGGGGTGGTGTGGTGCTAAATTTGTGGAAGGTGGGGGTTACAGGCTGGGCAGGTAGGCTGCCTGTCAGTGTAGGGGTTGAAAAATGGAGGTATACAGGTATGCTGGAGCTGGTTGGAAAACTGGGAGCTGTCAGGGAGGGCACTCTCTGCAGGGGATACAACTGGCTCTCTGTATGGCACAGCCCAGGCAGGGGATCATTCATCAGGCTCTCCTGACTCCTGACACACACACGCACACACACATAGACAATTCAGCTTTGTTTTTAATTGTATACATTTAACATAAGTTTTGCAATAACTGTTTCCTAAAAAGACATCTAGATCCAAATCCATCAAGCATAACAAATATGACACTTTGTACTATTATATTCATGAATATGGAAATACCTCTCACCTCTGACAGCCATGGTTCTCATAGCCATCAAGTCTGATCATATGCAGGTGACTATTGCAGGATAGACAGGACTCTAGGTGCTGAGGAAGGTGGTATATCTTGGGAGGAGCATCCCAACTTCTCTCAAGCCAGTAATCACTCCTATGACGGCACTGACGTTTGTTTCTCTTCTTCAGAAGTGAACTGAACCATCACCAAAAACAAAAACGACATACACTATTCACTTCCATTTTCTCCCAACCTTTTCTACTTGTGCGGATGTGTGTACCTGCTTATGCTTTCCCTCCGCTTGCGTCTCTCCTGCAGGTAGCAAATGATGAAGGACAGTGACATGACGAGAATGACAATGCAGCTTATTACCGAAGCCAAAATAGCCACTTGGAAGCCGTGGTCCTCTGGTTTCATGATGGCTACGGAAGAATATGAACAGAATTAGCCTAAAAGTTTCTTTATTTTAATGTTATAAAAAGTTCTTAGCACGATTTGTATCCAGAACTCCACTGATTCCAATTTCCAAAGGACCCATTTCTTGGGTTTACCTGCACAGTAAATAGAAATAGGGTTTACTAGGACTCAGTCTAACCTTCTGGGAGGTAGTTACTCCACTGAGGGGTACTGCCATGCAGAATACATGAGATTTTCTCACTGCTCACCAGCTGGAAGCCCTCATGGCACCCGAAGGTCAGCAGTGTGCCCACAGATACCCCTGTTCCCTTCTCTATGGAAATGATCCTCTCCAGGGAGGGAACGAGGACACAAACCTCACATCTGATAGACACTCATACTCCTAACCCACACATAGACATCATTAGCAATTGCTAATAAGGCTGCTATGAGTTAGAAAGACGTAGAATACATACACATTTTAATGCTGGGATAACAGAGAAGAAGGTGCTTCTCCTTTCCCTTTCAGAGAAGGCTCCAAATAGAACACATTATGACGTATTCTTTATCCTCTCCTGATAATCCTTTCTCTTTTCGTCTTACTTGCGTTTGTCAATTTACTGTAAGATCAAGCTCATGTTGACCACAAAATTGAGCTCAGCTGGTTGACAGGGTACGTGGAGGGAGTGTTTATTTTTCTCACCAGTGTGTGTATGTGTTTCTCCACAGTGAACAAGCAAGAAACCGACCCTAAGAAGCATGTGATAAACCTGCATTCCTGTCTCATTAAGCTGGGTTTAACTGGCATGGCAATACCCACTTGGGCTTACTGATGTGATGAAGCAACATGAGTTCACAATCTATTTCTCTTTTCTTATTTCTGTTCCACCCATCAATTTCTGTCACAATACACAGAAATTTCTGCACAGTTACAGAAGTGTCCTGGACTACAGTACTGCTTCCTGCTCCTGAGTACGCACAGACCAATCTGAAATGAATCTTTAATGGCTTACCTGCTCTCCAGACACTATGTGGAAGTTATGAAGTCAGTCATGAATTACACAATTTACAAATTACACATTTATACACTTATGATCCATTCCCAAGAAAGCAAAAGAGGTCCTGGTGTTATTATTATTAACTCTACTGCAGTAGTATCTTGACATATCTTGACATCAGATTTTAAGCCTTTTTTAATTTAATATTGCCTTTTCAGAGTGGTGAAAAGTGGAACATTTACCTCATGCATTGTTATATACTTATTTTCTCTGATCCATGTCATACTGAAGGGTGTAATTGCTGTTATTGCTTACAGTAGCAAGCAATCACAGAGCTGGCGGTTAAGATTTTCTTAAGTCTCTCCTTTTTTCATTTTTAAATGTATTTTTATTTATTTACGTTTCTCTTCCTTTTCTTCTCTCTCTTTTTCATTCCCTTAGGAGTGGCTTTAACAGTGCATAGAAACGTAAATTTATAATTGGGGGAGGGGATATGGTGGTGGCACTTTTAAAAAAGACAAGATTTTGTCAATTCTACTCAAATTAGTTATGAAGCAGTAAAGCGACAAACGCAAACATTGGCAATAGGAAAAATCCCTCAGACCCACACACCTTTAATCACACAACTAGAGTTTATTTAGCTTAAACTGAATGTTTGAAGGGGTTTAGTTCTCACAGTGTTTGGCACACAAAATAAGGAAAAACCTGTAATCTTTTTTTGGGGTTTATTAAAATTTGGAAAAACATTTTAAACAAAAACAACATGTAAATATGCATAAATTATGCAGCAGCCTGTACCCAATATACAGTACTATGCAAAAGTCTTAGGCACATGCAAAGAAATGCTGTAGAGCAAAGATGCCTTCAAAAATAATGAAACTAAATATTTCTACATTTAAAAAAATACTATAAAGAGCAGGAAACAGTAATAAATGAAACAAAGTCAATATTTGGTGTGACGATCCTTCGCTTTAAAAAAAAAATAGTAGTCTCAGGTACAGTGTGTGCAGTTTTATAAGGAAATGAGCTGTAAGTTTTACTGAGCATCTTGCAGAAGCAGCCACAGTTCTTCTGGAGACTTTGACTGTCACACTTCCTTCTTATTTTTGCAGCAAAAACCAGCAGCCTTCATTATGTTTTTTTGTCTGAAAAGTGTCTCTTATGTAATATGCTGCTTTCTTTACTGACATACAAACATTTTTCTGTAACATTTAATTTTGTGCTGGAAAACTAATGTTTGGAAATCTAAAATGTTTTTATACTGACTCGATAATGTAGAGGTCATCAAATAAAAATCTATAACAAAGTTTGTACTAAAAAAAAATAGGGTGCCTAAGACTTTTGCACAGTACTGTAGCTACTGCCATTTCTTATCAGAACTTGGAAAAAAAAACAAAAACAGCTGCATGTCCCCAAGAGACACACCTGGAGTGGCATCCGTGAATGTGAATGAAGGGTTAAATAATCTGTGTATTTCAAATTTCAAAAGAAATTTCACATTTCAAAATCACAGTACCTCTGAATAGCTGGATACTTACTGACAGAGCCACATGTACAGGTTCTTAACGCTTACTGTATAAAGTATTACTGTAAGGTCCAGCGCTCACTGTGATGCTGATAAGACCTAGTTCAGTTTCAAAGCTGGTGATACTGTAATGGACCTGTCAAACTGCCAAAGGCAAGTCAGCAGACTTTCACTGCTGTATAGCAAGAAAGCCCCCATTGTTTCACCTGTGGACTTGGGATCAAGATGAAGAACTTATCCTTCTCTGTAATATTTCTCGAAAAGATGGTTAGAGTAGGATATTCTAGTAGGTACAATGCCAAACCTTTTTTTTGTTGCTGGTCTAGAGTTGCCACTATACAGTGGCTTCACAAAAATGCTACACGTTCACCAGAGACTGTAACCCATATCCAAATATGCTTGGCTAAATCACTGCAAAATATAAGCACATTTTCAAAGGTTTTTTATCATAAAAGAAAATCATCAGCATCACAATGGCGTTAGTGTGCTGATCTATAACCCTAGTAGTGTATTTATTTTGGTCAAGATTTTAATCATCATGAAAGCTCTGTTTGTTTCATTTAAGGAGATTTGTGTTATTCTGGTTAGAGTTAAGAGTACCTGTTCCTATTTCCTATTTAGTTTTTAAACACACACACACGCACACATATATATGTATATGTAAATATATATATATATTGTTTAAAAACTAAATAGGAAATAGGAACAGGTACTCTTAACTCTGTATGTATATATATATATATATATATACATACTGTATATATACATACACATACTGTATATATACATATATATATATATATATATATATATATATATATATATATATATATATATATATATATATATATATATATATATATATATATATATATATATATATATATATATTTATAAAGAGCAGTTAACAGTAATAAATGAAATAAAGTCAATATTTGGTGTTACGACCCTTTGCTTCACAGCAAGCGACATTTTAAAGTAACCTTTAGCCTTACTATAATTAATTTGCAGGAATTATTCCAATTCTCTGTGCTTGATATGCTTCACTGCTTGCTGTAAATCTTTAAAACCAGAGAGAGAATGCAGTATGGCTCACCTGTACAGTTATTTGTTGGAGTCACACTGTTATTAGTTGACTCTTTTTCTTCACTAGCATCCGTGGGACTGAGGGATGGAGTCCCAGTAGAAGTCAGTGACGAAGCCAAAGTCCACACAGAAGGCATGAACAGAAACCACAACCACCCTGCCCTCCTCCAGTCCCTCTCCATCACGGCTCAGCACTGGTCACAAAAACCGACTAATGCCTGAGCGAGCTTACTTTATCATAGTTGGTGAACTCTAAGCTGCTCAGAGTCCACACAGCTCTCACTAAGCGCTTTCGTACTAAACTATGTTTATTCTGCAGCCTCAGAAAAGCTCAGCTCCGCCTGCCCAGTTCATAATGATGCAAAACAGCCGTCACATGTTTCACATGATTAACCTTCAGATATCACCCATAACAGAGGGGCACGGTGGCTTAGTGGTTAGCACTGTTGCTTTGCACCTTCGGGGGTGGGAGTTCAAATCCCACCTCTGCCCTGTGTGCATGGAGTTTGCATGTTCTCCCCATGTGAGGGTTTCCTCCCCCAGTCCAAAGACATGCATTTTAGGCTGATTGGCATTTCCAAATTGTCCATAGTGTGTGAATGGGTGTGTGTGTGAGTGATTGTGCCCTACGATGGGTTGGCACCCTGTCCAGGGTGTCCGCCGCCTTGTGCCCCGTGTCCCCTGGGGTAGGCTCCTGGCCCCCCGCGACCCTGCGTAGGATAAGCGGTACAGAGAATGGAATGGACATCACTCATAACACAAACCCAAGAGAGACCGATGGAGGTCAGCAGCCAAGGGTTTACTTGTCTGTACAGCACAGCTTGGTATGAGTATGCACTCATAATGGAATAAAAGATATTTTGCTTGTAAAACAATCATCACAAATGTACTTCATGGTTTTGAACACAATTTTTGAATACATGTAAAAATACACAAATGTACAAAAAAGTGCAAATATGTAACAAGAAAACGTACAAAACATCCAAGTCCTATTGTGTAAATCAATTTTGCACAAATGAGGTTTCAGAGTTACAAATGAAAACAAGAAATTCTTAATTGTGTGACAGTTGAAATGCATGTGTTCATATCCAGTACTGTGTGAGACTCCTTTTTCATAACTGCACGTTTTACCATCACTGTGACTGTAGAGAAGTGAAGTACCATTATCCAAAGTCAGCATTACAGAGACTAACAAATTACATCACAGAGAATATATTTGTACATTGGTGCATTGCAATATTAACCCTTCACCATAGACAGTAACTACACTGTGAGTATTTTTAGAATGAAATATTTCTAGACAGAAGTATCTATGATCAAAATGCAGTTTGTTATTTGTGTATTTAGACTCATAATTTCAGTGATACCTTAGGAAATTCACTGAGCCTAGACAATGGCTCCACCTACAGCTACAGTTGCTGAGCCGTGTGTTTGCAACTGCAGTTACTAGTAACACCCCTCACCTCAAAACTATTCACATAATCCACTCAAGTCCAGTAGGCTTGGCTACTACCTCTAATAATACTCATATAGCTCCAGAGATCTTCTACAGGCGACCTGCTTTTAAAACAGAGGAGGTACCTTCTAACACAGAGAAAGGTGCGCAAGGAAATAAAGAAAACACGGAATAGCTTTTCAGACTGCTAGTAAACACTACCCTTCATATGTAGATCTGAAGCTTCAAATGTGATTTACTACAATTAATTTATTATATTAATTACAATTCTATAAATATAAAGAGTATTTCGATACGGGGTGCTATATCAAATTTACATTCATTCATTAGTTCTGATTTACATTCATATTTACATTCATTCACTGACTGATTCATTAACCTTCAGTAACCTCTTTATCCTACCAAAGGAACACTGGGTGGAAACCAGGGATACACCCTAGACAGGATGTCAGTCCATTGTCTTACTGTTGTCTGCCATGCTAGTGTCAGTGTCTTACTGTTGTCTGCTATGCTAGTGTCAGTGTCTTACTGTTGTCTGCCATGCTAATGTCAGTGTCTTACTGTTGTCTGCCATGCTAGTGTCAGTGTCTTACTGTTGTCTGCCATGCTAGTGTCAGTGTCTTACTGTTGTCACCTATGCTAATGTCAGTGTCTTATTGTTGTCTGCCATGCTAGTGTCAGTGTCTTACTGTTGTCTGCTATGCTAGTGTTAGTGTCTTACTGTTGTCTGCTATGCTAGTGTCAGTGTCTTACTGTTGTCTGCCATGCTAATGTCAGTGTCTTATTGTTGTCTGCTATGCTAGTGTCAGTGTCTTACTGTTGTCTGCCGTGCTAGTGTCAGTGTCTTACTGTTGTCTGCCATGCTAGTGTCAGTGTCTTATTGTTGTCTGCTATGCTAGTGTCAGTGTCTTATTGTTGTCTGCTGTGCTAGTGTCAGTGTCTTACTGTTGTCTGCCATGCTAATGTCAGTGTCTTACTGTTGTCTGCCATGCTAGTGTCAGTGTCTTACTATTGTCTTACTGTAAGAGCCTTTATCTAAACAATGCTATCAGGTATCATATGCTATCATAATGCTATTATTTTTCCAAACACTACTGTTAAAGCCTATATCTAACCACTACTGTTAGAGTCTTCATGCAAACACTGCTACTAATGTTTTTATACCAACACTGCAATTCGATACTTTATCCAAAAACCTGCTGTTAGAGACTGTATCCAAGCACTGCAGTCAGAGCTTTCTTCCAAACATTGCTATTAAAGTACTTTTTCCAAACACTGCCAATAGTCTTTATAAAAACACTACTATTATATTATTTATCTAAACACTGATGTTAGAGTCTTTATCCAAAACTGGTACTAGTCTGGGGGCAAAGTGGCTTAGCACATTTGCCTTGCACATCTAGGGATGGGGGTTCGAATCTTGCCTCCACCCTGTGAGCACGGAGTTTGTATGTTCTCCCTGTGCTTCGGGGGTTTCCTCCAGGTAATCCATTTCCTTCCCAGTCCAAAGACATGTGTTGTAGGCTGATTGGCATTTACAAATTGTCTGTACTGTGTGAATGTGTGTGCGACTGTGCCTGTCCAGGGTTTCCCAAAGTTTGAGAACCAGTGATTTATGCTATGGCTACTTTTGGCCTAAGGGCAACAGCATTCGTGGAAAAGAGTTAAACATTTCCTCAATTCTAAACCAGTCTTAATGTATCATTAGTCAGCATTTTGATAAAACAAAGCCATTCCACATAAAGGCACTCTTACTTTTACCAAAGCAACTAAAAATTATCCCCATAGTAGGCACCAAGAACTGGCTTTGAAATGGCATTTCTGCTCTTGGGATCTAGAGTGGTTGTCAAAATTGGTTTAGGCAACAGTTTACATTACACTTAGTGCAACTTAATTTTAGCATCTGGAGTGTAATGTAGCCTGGACCAAAAAATGGGTACACTTACCTGGAAGGTACGCCCTGAATGCACAAACAAATGGAAAACACATGTGGAATATGTATACAGTACACTGGAACTGAAATGGACTTAATTGGGATTATACAAATCTACACAAAATAGCCCATAATACTGAAGTTGATGGGGATTTCAATATAGTTTTACAAATAAGTTGTCCACCTAGTTGTCCACCTAGTGGTGTAAAAGTGCCAGAAATTCACTTATATAGTCTTCTTTACGCAAAGGTAAAATCATGATAATGATTAAAATGATGTAAAATTCAAACTAACACATGTCTGAGTGTACAAAATTTTCCAAAAATATCTTCAGGGATGATTAGCCATTATGTGGTTATCTGCCACACTTGATGCAGCCCATCAAGGGCCACAAGGCTTAAACGTTTAAAGAAATCAAAGCTATCACATACTAAGTTCCTTTATCTATTAGTTTAATTCTGGCTAATTTCCTGACCAATGATTTGTTGTTAAGACAATTAAAGCTTAATATTTTGCCATTTTGGGCTTGTCCCATTTTGTATTACACTCCCAGGAGTGTAATACAAAATTTCAAGTAAACTCTACCACATGTAACAGGCTCAGACATTTGCATTAATCACAACCCATGCTGAGAGGGCGCATCGGACATTCAAAAGAGCAAACACAGATTCATCATCTATCCATCCATTCATCCATTTTCTGTACTGCTTATCCTACACAGGGTTGCGGGGAGCCTGGAGCCTATCCCAGGGGAATTGGGGCTGTGGACACCCTAGACGGTGTGTACAATCGCACACACACTTGCACACTATAGACAATTTGGAAATGCCAATCAATGCATGTCTTTGGACTGGGGGAGGAAACCGGAGTAGCTGGAGGAAACCCCTGAAGCATGGGAGAACATGCAAACTCTAGGGAGGATTTTGATAAAAGTCACTGTGAAAATATTCAAAATAGCACTGTACACACTTCATTCTTTTGGCTCTGTAATCAGAATTTCTTGTGGGGCATTAAACACCTTAAACACCCCAGACACAAATTCATTGTTTCTGTATTGTATACTGTTTTCTGTTCCTCCTTTGGAGGTGTGGAGGCAGAAATGGATCGTTTACAAAGAGAGATCGAGATCCTGAGATCGAGTGGAGAGAACAAAAAACAGGGTCATCATAATGTTCCTAAATAACAATAAATCAATAGTAAAAGCAACAGCACTAAAACCTCTGGAACTAAATGAACTCATTTATTTCTTCTTTTGGGAGTCATTCACCTTTCCAGAAAATGGTCAGACATAATATACTGTATATTGTTACATTGTTGTATTTTGTTGTATTGTTGTTGCATAGAATTCTTTTGTCGTCATAATCAGAATTACTAGTGAGACATTAAAAAACTTTCACACCCAATTTACAACTTCACTGTGTTTCTGTAAATAATGATAAGATAAAAAACACAGTGTCACTGTTGAACCTTGGCCAGTTCACTCTTCACCTCTGACACAGGGGCTGTAGTAGGCTCCGCCTCCTTTGGGGGTGTGGTTTTTGGAGGTGCAGGAAGGAACCTCCACAATGTCACTTTGTTTAGGCTGTGGAGGAGCCATAGGTGCAGATGATGGTGTGCCAAAAATGAGAGTGACAGTTTGCTGATCAGACACAGGCAGAAATGCTGAGCTAAGTTCCCCAGGAGCCGAGGGCTTCACATGCTCATCTGAATAAAACACATAAATTAAGTGAATTAATAGCTATAAGACAGAGGAAAGCACATAACAAACATTACAACATTAAGTCCTGTGCGAAAGGATCAATTTCAAAGTAAATGATGCTCAAAAATGGCCTATTTCACTTTGTTGACTTTGCGCACTTCCTCGAGCGCAGGGAGGCAGAAACAGACTCGACCTGGCCTTTCATGATGATCTTCCTGAGATCAAGTCTGGCACTACAACTACTGGACCAAATTAACTACTTTACTTCTAGGGAGTCTTTTGGGAGTCATTTTAGATTGCATATGGCTTATGTAGGCGTATGTAGACCATAATACAAACTGTTACTGTAAAGGACTGTGGGCTTTAACACTTCACAGTGATAAATTATTCAGTATTTATACAGTTATTAAGCTAAACATATGTGACAGCATAACAGAGCTGTGTTCACGACCTGGTCCTAGAGCACTGCACATTTATTCCCTATAAAGGTCACTGGAAATATAATCAGAATATCACTGTACACTGTGATTAACTTTGTGCCTTTAGCTTTAAACACCTTGAAGACCCCAAGACAAAAAAGACAAGTTCACTGTGTTTTAGTAAATAGCAATAGGATAAAAACTCTGTGTGACTGTTCTACCTTGTGCATTTCAGGCTTTCTCTGTCTTTTTCTGCTGTACCTCCATCAGAGGGCCTCACTGATGCTGATCAACCTCCAGTTTTAGTTAAGTACCACATTCACACCAGCCAAAAAAAAAAAAAAAAAAAATTAACACCCTGCTCTGACCAATCGATTACTATTAGGCTACTGGTTTCTGATTGGTCAATGAGAAGACAAGGCGGGGCCATGCCATGGCTTAAGAAATTTGCGCACTTGGAGAGCTTTATATATGAACTACATACTGGAGGTTTCTGCAGGTTAAGTTACAGTGTTTTTAATTTGTATGACTGACTTTTGAAAAACCTGCAAATGGCAACACAGATAAGAACGCTTAGAAGAGACTAAATGAGTGTGAGTGATAAAAAAAGGATCTGCCTAATTTCTTTTTAGGGCTGGAAAAGAGGGCTGGTGAAGAGCACATAGACCAAAGGAAAAGCTTTTTTTGCACTCGGCATTCATGCAACCAAACTCAAGTTTCTTCCAGAAGACAAACTTTACACTTCAGAAGACATGCATAAAGGGAAAGTGCTTTTTGTAGTAGACTAAGTGGCTCAGGAAATTGCATCATATTAGCTATAACCTGAAGAAAAATCACAGCACACGACTTATGCGCAGTTAGTCTCAGCAACCTTGAAGTGGAAAAAAAGAAAGAAAAACACACCTAAAGAAACCTAAGGAAGCTCAGGTGAGGCTGGAGAATGGATCTGTTCAGAAAGCTGTGGGTGGCGAGGAAGCTGATTCTTGTGGTCATGATCCCTCTGTCCCTGCTGCCTCTGCCTCTCATCCATCCAAGCAGTGTGAGTATCTTCAAGTCTAATGTACCTACTGAATATACACGCGAGGCGTGTTTTCTTGCAGTATGTTTGCGTGAGTATCTAGTAAATGTTAAAATATAAAAGAGTATCTAGGACTCAAAATGAACCTCAAATATCACTTTATAAACAAACGCCATTTATGGAGTCTTTATGGAGACTTTGCAGAAGCGATTCGTTCCAACAATCCAGTTTAAGTGAATCAAACACCTACAAACAAAATAATGAGGAAACTAAGGACGTGTGGGAATCTTGGAACTACTTAGACTAGTGTACGGTGTTAAACTTTGGAAGTTGGAGACGTTTCCAGCGGTGCGCACGGCGCGCGTTCCCGTGCGTATTTACGAACACGCGCACTTTGGTAAATCTGGGTGGATGCGCGCTTTGGATGGATGAATCTCCGTGGATGTCTTGCTCATCTATAACGCATTAAGTCCGAGATTTTCAACATCAGCCTTGTGGAATGACACTGCCCTACACAAAGTTTGAGGTTTTCTCTCCTCCAAGAACACCTGATCTATGTCAATGAAGAGATGGATCAGGTGTAGTGGCAGTAGAGAGGAATTTTGTGCAGGACATTAAGTCCCGAAAACTGCAGACCCCTGCTTTAAACTCATCAGTAAAATTCAATGCAGTTCCTAATGTACAGATTCTGTTGAATAAATAGTTATCTTGACAGATATGGGAAATGACAGGCTACTATTCCTACATATAATAGGAATTCCACAAGGCTGATTCTCAACATCAGCCTTGTGGAATGACACTGCACTACACAAAGTTTGAGGTTTTTCCTCCTCCAAGAAGAGATGGATCAGGTGTAGTGGCACTAGGGGGGATTTTGGGAAGGACATTAAATCCCGAAAACTGCAGACCCCTGCTTTAAACACATTAATAAAAATGAAATTAATATAGTGCAGTTCCTAATGTACCGATTCTGTTGGTATGTAGGCTACTATTGGTATGTAGGCTACTATTCCTACATATACTAGTATGTCACCATAAGGTGGACTCTATGATATGCCATAGATAAAGATGCCGTGTAAGTAATGAGTAAGAGAACCTTTCCCCAATTTGGAAAGCTTACAGGTCAAGGGGCTGTAAAGATGCATCACAAGTTATGACAGGCACCCTCCTGATGTTCTGTCACAGCTTGCTTTGCTGTAAGAATTGTTTATTTGAAACACCAGCAGCTTTTGCAGATGTTGTTTGTTTATATTGTTTTGGGTCCATTTTGAGTCAAAAGCTCACTGACATCCTGTGACAAACAGCCTTTCCTTCATTACCTCAGTAAAATAAACGATGATTGCAAACAGAGTCCTTTTTCCTGGCTGATAATGATAATTAGTCTGACCATGAGGTCAAATCAATTTCAGTTACTGTGATCAATTGTTTTCCCACCATCAGGTCCCCTTTCTGTTTGAATTGTCATCACAGAGGAAACTAAAGATTAGATAGCTTTAGTCGGTGATCTGTGGCAGAGTAATCAAGAAATAAAGACATTATACAATGGTGAACAAGAGCCCAGTATTACCCATCACTCAATGTAGTGAATGCTCTAGTGACTACAAATGGAACGTGTATTCTGACTGAAGCAAACTATTAGCACTTAGAGGGCACATTAACACATAGACCTGACCCTTTGACAAAATCAGAGCTATAGCATGATTGTCATGAGTTACCAGGAACCCCTGAAAATGGTCCATGGCCGACTCCTTAAAATAGCCTAAATCAATCACGTTGGAATGGACTGATTAACAACAAACAGATTAGAGCCCAGCAAAACACCATGTGCTAGCCTGCAGCTTAATCTGCCAGCAATGCACATTGCTGCGGCGTGCCTTCACCTTTGAGCTCGGGCACAGCCAGCAGGAGATACGAACACATAAGAGTTGGAGTTGGGAGGGATGTGAGAGCATGCCAAGCAAAGTCTTAGGTGGTCTTACTGGCTGTGAAAATATGTCCGGCAACAATCACCATGTCCACGTGATTAAGACGTGTTTTAGTCAAGAGCATGTACCGTGTAAAACAGAGACAGGAAAGCTTCATTCATTCATAGTGGTGGATTAGTTTATTGCTTTCCTGCATTACTATAGAAACGTGTGGGCAGGGTTTAATGCTGCTTGACAACTTTTAGCCTGTTATAAAACCTGACTAATACATGAATATGAATCACCTGACTAACTTCCTCACTGCTCCAGCCGAGTGTGCAGAATTTGAGACACAATGAAATCTGAGTACCAGAGAAGAAATGACTTAATTCGGTAATCCTAGCAGTGCGTAATGTACAAACATCTGAGAGTACAGGAGTAAATTGTAGGATCCTTTGTAACACTAATTCCATGCTTAAAAAATATATCCATTATAAATTGTTGCATTTTTCTTTAATAACACTCAAAGTGAAAGGACGGTTGGACAAACAGTCACCAAGTCACTGTGTTGTGAATGTAATGTGTAGCATGAAATGGTTCAGAAATCCACATTGTTCTAATATCTGTGTGCTCTCAGCATACTAATGCATGAATAGATTGTACTATCATAATATAGTGTCTACCACTGACATCTTAGCAAGTGAAAATATCTTGAATATAGTCCAATTGATCTAGTGTTTCTTATTTCTAAACATATTTCTTTTACTAATTTCAACCTTTAAATATTCTTGTATAATTTTTCAAAATTTTACACATTTGTTTCCAGAAAGAAGCAAAATTATATGCCAATAGAATAATCTTAGATTTGATTTATAATAATCTCATATAAAGAACCATTAGATAAATTTGCTAATATGCAATATATTTTCACTTGCAGCGAGGGTATTCAATGTAATCTATTTTCATCAAAGGTACAAGGTAAAGTGTGGCAGTTTGTAGAGTCTAGACTCCTGACATACCCTGTGTTTGTCCCTCTGTAGGAGTCCTCCTGTGCCTATGTGCTGATTGTGACAGCAGTGTACTGGGTGTCAGAGGCAGTGCCCTTGGGGGCTGCAGCGTTGGTGCCGGCATTCTTATACCCACTCTTTGGGGTTCTCAAATCAAGTGAGGTGAGTAAACTTTTCTGTCTGGCACAGTTAAATTAAGGCTTACCTTATTCATTGTTTCAAAATGGGAATTTTGAAAGGAGAAAATGTTTTTTTTTTCTATAGATGTTTAATAGATGGTGTAAAGATATTAGATGAAATCATCTAATTGAACCAGAATTAACTGTAAAGCTATTGATTTGTTTCACATCAAATAGAATAAAACATATGTCAAGGTAGTACAGTCAGGTCCATAAGTATTTGGACAGTTTTCGTAATTTTGCCTCTGTACACCACCACAATGGATTTGAAATGAAGCAATCAAGAAGTGATTGAAGTGTAGACTTTCAGCTTTAATTCAAGGGGTTTAACCATTTGCGAGTTACAGACATTTTTTACATAGTCCCTTCACTTTCTCTGGCTCAAAAGTAATTGGACAGTTAACTGATAAGCAGTTTCATGGCCACGTGCGGCCTGTTTCCTTGTTATTTCATGACAAATAAAGGAGATAAAAGTTCTGGAGTTGATTCCAAGTGTTGAATTTGCATTTGGTAGCTGTTTATGGGAACTCTCAATATGTGGTCCAGAGAGGTATCAATGCAAGTGAAGGAGGCCATCATTAGGCTGAAAAACCAAAACAGACCTATCAGAGAGCTAGCATAAAATTTTGGAGTGGCCAAATCAACAATTTGGTACATTTTTAAAAAGAAGAAATTCACTGGCGAGCTCTGCAAAACCATAAGACCTGGAAGACCATGGAAAACAACTAAAGTGGATGATCGCAGAATTCTTTCATTGGTGAAGAAAAACCCCTTCACAACATCTAGCCAAGTCAAGAACTGGGTCACAGGTGTTTATTGATGATGTGACTGCTGACAGAAGTAGCAGGATGAATTCTGAAATATATAAAACTACACTTTCTGCTCAGATTCAGTCAGTTGTTGCAAAACGGATAGGACGGTGCTTTACAGTACAGATAGATAACGACCCAAAACATACTGCAAAAGCACCCTAGGAGCTTATTGAGGCAAAGAAATGGAATGTTCTTAAATTACAGAGTCAGTCACCTGACCTAAACCCTATTGAGCATGCTTTTCACTTACTGAAGATAAAACTGAAGTCAGAAAGACTCACAAACAAGCAGCAACTGAAGGCAGCTGCAAAGGCCTGGCAAGGCATCTCAAGTGAGGAAACTCAGCATTTGGTGATGTCCAAGGATTTCAGTCTTCAGGCAGTCATTGACTGCAAAGGATTTACATCCAAGTATTAAAAATAATCCTTATATTTATAATTATGTTAGTTTGTCCAATTACTTTTGAGCCTGTGAAAATGGAGGGACTCTGTAAAAAATGGCTGTAATTCCTAAACGGTTAATTCAATAATTTTTGTTCAATCCCTTGAATTAAAGCTGAGAGTCTACACTTCAATCACATATTGATTCATTTCAAATCCATTGTGGTGGTGTACAGAGGCAAAATTACAAAAATTGTGTCACTGTCCAAATACTTATGGACCTGACTGTATACATGTATATGTTTCTTTCTCTTTTTATTGTATTGTAACATCAAATTGCAGTCTAAAATATAAGTATAAATACAGTAAGCATATGTATAAAATATAAGTACATGTTTGGCACAAATCAAATACAGCCCAACATCCAGGTAACACCATTCCTGTGATCAAGAACAGTGGTGGTAGCATCATGCTCTAGGGTAACATTTCAGCAGGAGAGACTGGAAATATATGATCCAACAGGACAATGAGCCGACACACAGGGCAAATCTGCAAAGGAAAGAAAGGGGGTTTGTGTTTTGGAATGGCCGAGTCAAAGCCCAGACTTAAATCCAATTGAAAATCTGTGGCATTACCTGAAAATTGCTGTCCACCAACATTATCCATCTAATCTGGCAGAGTTGGAGAAAATTTGCATTGAGGAATGGAACAAAATGCCAAAATCAAAATGTGCAAAGCTCAAAGAGACACATCCAAGACAACTCAAATCTGTGATTGCTGCTAAAGGACATTTCACACTGAGGGGGTGAATACTTATCAATTAAGCAGTTTTTAGATTTTTTTCTCTAAAAATATGAAAATATTTTTATTAAATTTTATTTCTGGAGAGAGTCACTTCAAAAAGGAGCAGAAGAAAACCCATTCTAATATACTTAAATGTGATGTTGCAATACAGCAAAAAGAGAAATAATCACTAGAGGGGGTGAACTTGCGCAATAGTCCTTCACTGTGGGGTCTCAGGCATGTGATCTCGACCTTTTGTTAAAATCTCTCAGCGTCAGATCACAGATATACTGCTGAGTACACCTGTATAAGTAAAAGAAGCATGTGTGTGGGTCTTTTCTAGGCCATATATTAATCAAAGTGTATCGTGGACAAGGCATATTAAGTATTAAATGATATTTTGACTCTTAGACACTGTAGATAAATGGAAAACGAATTTCTTTCAGTGTAATCAGAGAATTTTAATAAGAGGAATAAGAAGGAAAGTGTAATTAAAAATTAGACTACCTTCTCTCAACAGTGGCTTTGTTCTGTTTATTGCCATTGCTGATGATTAATATATATGATTGATGATTAATATACTGTATAGTGTAAGGTAATTATATGGGTCTGCTTTTGCCTTTGTGCCTTAGCTGGACAAATGTTGAGCAAGTCACTTTTTAACGTTTTTTTAAAGTACTAATAGTACTAAAACACATTATCAAGATACATTCATGTAAATTTCCATCTAGGGATCAAGAAAGTGAAAAGTACTAAAGCACTAAGCTTTTTAATTAAAAAAAAAAAAAAAAGTTCAGTCTGATAACCATCCAACCCATGTTTACCCTATTCATTATATGATGGTGGCTATTTAGTTAGCATTTTTGAAGAGCATAACATTAAATAATATATAATATATTAATATTTATAATATTTATATATAATAATATATTTAAAATGCTGTTAAGACAGTTGCTCTTTAGTTTATCAGAACATGAAAATGCATGAAAATTTTCCAAAGTTTTCTTAAAGTGAAAAAAAGTAGGTTAACCAAAAGTACTAAGTGATTAGACAAAAATAATTCTAGGTAGTGGACTAAGACTTTTGGACTTTACTGTGCTACATCTAAAAGCGTACCATGATTATTGCACTGCAGCAAACCAACGCATCTCAAACCTCTTGTGAAAGGGATTTTTTTTTTGCTGATGGTTTATTTTCTAACAACCCTTTGGTTTAGAAATATTTTCATTTAACCCGCCACAACATACTGTGGTTTCAAAGACTTCACATTGCATACAGTATGGATACTCAGTACAGTGGGGATAAAACATCACCCCACTTGCCTGTAAGTTATTTGAGCCACTCTGTTATAGAATGCAAATGAAACCCAGAGGTCTTATGTAAACCACAATGCTGACTCATGTGACTAAATCCCACTGACAATCTTGACAAAGCAACCAGTTATCTTAACTCAGTCTAATCGTGTTTAGTAAATATGGTCTTTTTACACAAGACCACCATGTTATGCTGTAGTGCATATGCACGTGTGATGTGTAGAAGCGGCATACTGTATACAAGGCCTGTGCTGTGAGACTCTGGTTATAAATCACTGTTAGGATTAGGGTTAGAGGTAATATAAGATCATAGCCAAAGTGACTAAAGCAAATACATTTGCTTAAACTGATCTCACTGTTTGGTTCTCACAACACTATATTTTCTTTTATTGTTGTGATCCAGTGCTGTTGCTTCTTAACTAATAGCTGGTAGATGCTTGTGCATTATGTGTTATCACCACTACTGCTTTCAGTAACGAATAAATACTCTTCTATTAATATACACTGTAAAATTTACAGTAATTCACTGGCAGCAGAGTTGGCAGTAAAGTGGTTTAAATTTACAGTAAATAACTGTAAAATATATTTACAGTAAAGTACTGTAATATCTTACATTGTGTAAAATAACACATAATCCAGTAGATTTGCTCATTAGGCTGATGCCTTTTTTTTTTTTTTTTTTTAAATGACGTAGATACAACTGAGCAGAATGTTAAGGGTTTTGCTCAAGGATCCACCCATGGTAGTTTGCCAGTGCTGAGATTTGAACACACGACCTTCTGATCTGTAACTCAAAGCCTCAACCACCAGGACACCCCAACTATCTCAACTAGCTTGCATTGATTCAACCGCCTGAATTAACCACTGAATTATCTCGCACTAAAAGAAGAACTTCAGTGCTTAGCTAAACCATAGTTTTTACCATCACATAAAGTTCTTCGCCTAAAATAGTTGCTAAAATAAAGGGTGCAAAAATGATTGTGCCCTTTATTTTAGCGACTATTGCAGATGATGACACAAGGAGAATTTCGACCATTCTCACCCCTGCCAAAAATTTATATATCCCACCATGCATTGCGTTTCCTGGTATTTTACTGTAAACCAATGGACTGCTCTAATTTCCTAATCGTTTCCAATACAATCTTATAAAATAATAAAACAGTATTTTGCTGTAAAATAAATACTGTAATGTTACAGCAATTTTTTTAACGGTGTAGCTTTACATCACCATAAATTATTAATTATACCAGCCTTGACAGCAAACTTAGACCCTTTGCCTCAACGACAGAGTGCAAAATTTGATCACAATCACAACCTTTAGTTAATATTTCTAAACTTGCTTGAATGAAACTCCTAGACAGCAAGGTACTAAATTAGATTTTTCTTACTCCAATATAAGTATTTGTGTGTTTATGTTTTCAGGTAGCCTCAGAGTACTTTAAGGACACGACGCTCCTGCTGATGGGAGTTATCTGCCTGGCTGCTTCTATAGAAAAATGGAACCTGCACAAACGCATTGCTCTGCGCATGGTTATGATAGCTGGAGCCAAACCTGGAATGTATGTCCTACCTGCACAGTTTCACAGACAAAAAACATTCATTACACAGAAAAGTAATGTTGATAAACAGATAATTTGAACAAATCTGTAAAGTCATTTAATTTAATTAATTTAATTATGTGCTATGTCATTCAATCTTTTTAGATTCTGGGTCTGTTAGTGATAAAAGAGGAAACCTGGGAGTTAATTGGAATTAGAGTGTATCCTGGATGAGTCAAAAAACTTAAAGAAGATTATTAGCTTTTTATTAAACATTAGTAAGGTTACTGGAACTTTTAAAGAACATTATTTAGTGAGTTTTTAGTATATTTAGTAAGCACATAATTGTAACAAAATTTTGAAATTGCAATAGCAAAAAAACATCTCCTGTGGTTTGTAGAGAACTGCAGTTAGCATAAGTTGTTGGGTAATACTACAGCTCTTGACATTTCTAAACACATACACTATATGGCCAAAAGTATGTGGACACCTGAACATCACACCCATATGTGGTTCTTCCCCAAACTGTTAGCAAGTTGGAAGCACACAGTTGTATAGAATGTCTTTGTATGCTGTCGCACAATTTGGCTTCACTGGAACTAAGAGGTCTAAACCTGTTCCAGCATGACAATGCCCCTGTGCACACAGTGAGCTCCATGAAGACATGGTGTGCCAAGATTGGAGTGGAAGAACTCGAGTGTCCTGCACAGAGCCCTGACCTCAACCCCACTGACCCCACCTTTGGGATGAACTGGAACACTGACTGCACCCCAGACCTCCTCACTCAACATCAGTGTCTGACTTCACTAATGCTCTTGTGGCTGAATGATCACAATTCCCCATAGCCACACTCCAAAATCTAGTGGAAAGCCTTCCCAGAAGAGTTTATTATAACAGCGAAGAGGGACTAAATCTAGAATGGGATGTTCAACAAGCACATATGGGTGTGATGGTCAGGTGTCCACAAACTTTGGGCCATATAGTGTTTTTCACTTGGCTTGGCTTTGTGCTGTCAGTAAATATACTATATAGGTTGATCAGGTTGGTGTTGGTTGATGTGTTTAGACTGCAGTTCATTTTGATGCTGAGGTGTTAGACGTTTTGGGTAGATGTATTACAGACCCCTGTTGGATTTGATGTGTTAAAAGCTATTGCTGGGTGGATGTGTCGCAGGCTGGTGTTAGGATTCATGTGCTGCACTGTTTTCCTGTCAATGTGGCTGAGTAACACTTCCACAACAGCCATGGTGATGCCTATTGCTGAGGCCGTGCTGCAGCAGCTCATCTACACCGGCATCGCCGATTCTCACGATGATTCGGATACTGTGGAGACACAAGAGGACGAAAACGGTACACACAAAACATACTATTAAATACTTTACTATAAAGTAAATTATATTACTCTTCATTGTTTTACAGTTATGCAATGTTTAGCCAAAATAAGCCATATAAAATATATCTCTCACCTTTTTACAGATAAAGAGAAGAACCTGAGCAAGAATCACCTTGAGCTTTCAGACTGTGACAACAGGTAGGGAAATGTAATTTATCAACTCCTTCAACAAGCCTTTTTATTCTAACATTTCTTCTATCTTATTTCTTTGTTTTATTCCACAGTTGTAAGAAACTAGAGATTTACACAGTTTCTGAGGTAAGACACATGACATCATCAACATCATCATCATCATCATCTCAGCCATAATGCCATATAGTGTTGAGTGTGCCACATTGCATTTTTTCCTTTTCTGCCCCACAGGAAGCTAATGGTGTTGCACTGAAGCCAGTTCAGGGAACAGACTTTCCAAAGCAGACTAATGGACATCTACCTGAGGTAAGATATGAGGCTGCGATCTTACAGTAACTTACAGCAAGTCAGTGCAACGAGACTACAATGTTGATCTGACATTTAAACACTTTCACAATAATTCAAACCTGCAGACTTCAGTGCCATGAGAGTTTAGGTGTGAATCAAATGCAGAGATGAAATACAAGAATTTCTCACAATTGACGAAGCCTCTCAGTGCCGAAACCACTTCAAGATTATAACTCAAGTTCAAAACAAGCTGGTGAATATCTGCAGTGAAACATTTAGCCTTGTATCAGCACTAATTTTTTGCACTCGGCAGGTTTCAGTTGATGTTCCTGTGCCAAAGAAACCCAAAATCAAGAGGGACTCAATGTACCCAACCAAGAGGGACCACATGATCTGCAAGTGTCTGTCTCTGAGTATCACGTACGCAGCTACCATTGGCGGCCTCATCACCATCACCGGCACCTCCACCAATCTCATCTTTGCAGAGCAGTTCAACAAGTAAGTCGTCTCTTGTGAATGACATTAAGACTTTTGCTGAATCAGTGATCGTAATCCTGAGTTTTAAGGATTTGTTTAAGCAGGTGTACACAATCCACTCCAAGCCTTTCCCAGGAAATAAACAGTCTTTTGATGTGAACTGATTGTAGTGCAAAGGTCTGTTGTATTCTGCCATACACTGACTTTATATAATAGCAAAAACAAGCAATTTATTGAGTTAAAACCTGTTTTGGCCCACATACATGGGATTCATCAGATATATAACACTAAGGACAATTTAAAAAAAAAATAAAAAATTTTAATTTTTACCCATCAGCCTACACTTAATCACCCATAATGACGAAGTGAAAACATGTTTTTAGAGATTTTCGAAAATAATTAAAATAAAAAAAACCCCTGAAAACTCTTATTTGCAAAATTATTCAGATCCTCTACAAATTGTGGTAATAGTGCATCCTGTTTGGAAAGGCACACACCAGGGTCTATAAGGGCTCACAATTTACACTGCATTGTCAGGACAAAAACCAAGCCTTGAAGTCCAAGAAACTGTCTGTGAATGTGCACAATCAAATTGTGGCAATGCATAGATCAGGGCAAGTACATAAATCAGTTTCTAAGGCTTTGAGTGTTCCCAGGACCACAATGGCCTCAATAATTTTGAAATGGAAGAAGCTTGGCACAACCTTGAACCTTCCTAGAGTTCAGCCAAATTGGGCGTCTGGGAAAGAAGGGCCTTGGTCAGGGAAGTAAGAAAGAACCCAACAGTCACTCTAAAAGAGCTCCAAAAGTCCTGTGCAGAGATGGGAGAACCTGTTGGATGGCCTTTATGGCAGAGTGGCAAGACAGAAGCCACGGTTGAGTAAAAGGCATATGACAGCATAAAGGTCTCTGGCAACATGTGGAAAAAGATTCTCTGGTCTGATAAGATGAAAATTGAACTCTTTGGCCAGAAGAGCAAGCATGTCTGGCAAAAAACAGGCACTGCACATCACCTGGCTAACACTATCCCTATGGTGAAACATGGTGGTGGCAGAATCATACAATAGGGATGCTTCTCAGTGGCAGGGACAGGGAGACTGGTAACAATTGAGGAGTGGCAAGTCTCTGAATGTCCTTGAGTAGCCCAGCCAAAGCCCAGACATAGGCCCCACTGAACATCTGTGGAGAGACCTGAAGATGGCAGTTCACAGACGCTATCTAATCTGATGGAGCTTGAGAGAATCTGGCATGAAGAATGGGATAAACTGCCCAAATCTAGTTGTGCAAAGCTTAGAGAGATGTATGCAAGAAGACTTGTAGCTGTAATTGCTTTCAAACGGGCTTCTATTGAATAAAGGGTCTGAATATATTGTGAAGAGATTTTAGTTTTTGATTTTTAATTAATTTTCAAAAATCTGTAAAAACATTTTCACTTTGTCATTATGGGCGACTAAGTGTAGATTGATGGGTAAAAATGGCAAGTATATCCATTCAAAATCAACATCCACAACACAATAAAGTGAGTAACAAGTAATACTTTCTGAACCCTCTGTATATAAAAAAAGTATTTTCCATTTTGCACACATATATAAACACACAAATCATACACGCACATATAATATGCATTCAACCATTCCCAAAGGCTATGGAATAAAAATATGTTTTGAGCTTTGATTTAAAAAAAAAAAGTTAAACAGCATACTGAATATTACTTTGGGAAACATGGGAAGCTTGAATATTTGTCTTTAAGCTCTTTTGCTGCAAACAGGACCTTGTACTTTCCTTCCACACCATGATAGAGAGACTGACTGTCAGACCCTTTGACCTAGAAATAAAGGGGTCAATCAGCTGAGGGAAAATTGCAGTCATATATAGGCAGAGCAGTCAGTGATCACATACATAGTTAATCTTCAGAATTTAAGCAAAAATCTATTCATATGGAAGTGCAAGACATGAAACAATTGATGCATTTAACAGGAATATCCTAAATATCTGTTGCTTTGTCATTACGAAATTAGAGGAAGTTTGAGTAAAAACTGGAGATAACATTAAGTGTGCTAAATCAATGAACTCTTGGAAAGTACAGAGGTTAACCTGCTTCATGATTGTATTTATACTAGTGATGTTAGTTTACTAAAAATATAAACTTCATGTAAATTAACCAGTATGTTTGTATACATATCTACAAAGGGTTCATGGTGAAGGAGCTCAAATAAAAAATCCATCAATAATAATGCACCGTAGATAATTCTCTAATCGTTCTGCCTAGGTTATGTACACTATATTCATATAATGACTGTTTACTGTATTAACTTTATTACCCATTTACAAACTAGTGTTGTCATTAAATAAGGAAATTCCTAAATAAATTTCTTTTGTAGTCGATACCCAGATGCCAAAGTCATCAATTTTGGAACATGGTTCATCTTCAGCCTGCCTATTGCTCTCATTATGCTGGTGTTAACTTGGCTCTGGCTCCACTTCCTGTTCCTTGGATGCAAGTAAGAATAAATGTCTTCATTCTCTTTAGACGTAGATTATTTGGGTAAAATTGTATATAACCTCCATAAAAGCAGATAGTGTGAAGAAATGCTGTTTGCTTTTATCCAAAGGGGTTGCTTTATTTTTGAAGTTTAACAAGTACAGTACAATACGTAAACATATGACTGTTTTCTTGCGTCTGAAACCTGTGATGTGCTTAGTTTCAGGGAAACTTGTTCTTGGAGTAAGAAACGCAAGACCAAGCGGGAGATTCTCTCTGAGAAACGCATCCATGAAGAGTACCAGAAGCTTGGTGCCATAAGGTAAATCATCAAATAGCTCTCACTGGTAGTTATAAACAGTCAGAAAGTTCTAAAAATCTTTGCAGTATAATATGTAAACTACATCATCTTTTTTTTTTTTTTTTAAACCAAACAGTTATCCAGAAGTTGTGACGGGAGTCTTCTTCATTCTGATGACCTTGCTGTGGTTCACAAGAGAACCGGGATTTGTTCCTGGCTGGACAGTCCTGTTTGAGCAGTGTGTGAAAATCTAATATGCCAATTTTCCACATATATCTTCATTTCCATTTCATGATCCTAATGATTTTTTGGCTGATGATTAATCTGGATACTGTGATTAATGAGTTTTATAAATTATATAATATAATAACGATTCATGAAGACATAGTTACAAACAGTTCAGTGGATAATCATAAAAAATATGAAGGTGCAGTAATTTGATTATATTAAGAAACAATGAACATCATGTTTTTAGCGAATACATACAGGACATTTATATGGAAATATATGAATGTGGAATTTGTTGAGTGATCGCAATCACCTCCGATAATCCCGATCAGCACAAATAATTGCGATTATATAAAATTGTGCCAGATCTATCAGTGAGACTAACAAGCAGGCTTAGCTTCACAGTGTGTCCACTGTACAAGACAAAAAGGGAAATGAGAAACTCCAAATGTTATGCCAGTAGAATATCTGGGACTGACGTTAGCTGAATTTTGTTGTGCAGGCAAGGCTATAGGACTGATGCCACAGTCTCTGTGCTGCTTGGCTTCCTCCTCTTCCTCATCCCCGCACGCAAGCCCTGGCCATGTTCATCTTCGAGCAGAAGCACAGGTCAGAACTCACATTCTTAATCTTTCTCAACATTCACATTCAGCAGGTCACAAATTCATTTGATAAATGCTGTTGGTATCTTCTTACATAGTGACTGCTTGCGAAGAGGACAAGGAGGATGAAGAGGAAGACCCCTTGGCACCCATGATCACGTGGAAAGACTTCTTGAGACTGATGCCATGGGAAATTGTGATTCTGGTTGGAGCAGGGTATGCGCTGGCAGCAGGGTGTAAGGTAGGCCAATAATATAATCATCTTAAGCACATGTAGTCTCTATCACTATGATTCGATCACTATCACTCTATAAACATGATTTAGAGACAGTAACCAAAGCACAAAAAATGTTTTGATTTTATTTTTACTCAGCTTTAGTAACACAATAAAATGGGTCATTATGACTCGTAAACCTTTATGAATATAAAGGTTAAGTGCCACTGTGTTCACACTGTACTGTGCATAATGTGCCTAGGTGTCGGGTTTGTCCATGTGGATTGGGCGTCAGCTGGAGCCGATGAGCGGCTTGCCACCGTGGGCCGTCACTCTACTCGCTTGCTTGCTCGTGTCTGCTGTGACTGAATTCGCCAGCAACCCTGCCACTCTCACTGTGTTCCTGCCCATCCTTTCTGCTTTGGTAAGAATGCACAGGGCAGATTTCAGTAAGGTCTACATCCAGATTTCTGTAAAGCTGCTTTTGATAATGACTGTTTAAAACACAAAATAGAAAATTCAGGCCTGCATTCCCAACATGACACCAGAAACACACACTTAGTATTGAAGTGCTGCAGGTTCTAAAGTACACTATTGCAAGGTATCAAATGCAAATGTGTATATTAGCTACTATTATGGCATTATTCTGTAATGGGGACATGGAAATTCAAATAGAGTCACTACATAAGGAGCACCCATGGATTATTTTGTGACTCTATCACAACAAAATCAAGACAGATAAATAGCAAACTAATTGACTAAGAATGCACTGATCCAAAATTGGTATCATGAGTATTGGCCAATACCTGATTCTGACTTTTTTCCCACTTAAATAACGCAAGAACTGTTCATTGGTTGTGAGGAAGTCTGGTTTGCCATATTTCTTTAGCATTATGTTGAGCTTATAAGAGGAAATAACTAATCAACATATGTTGCATGAATCAAAGATGCTCACAGCGTATGTAAAAAAAAAAAAAATGTCAGCGGGAAATAGTCCAGCTGGAAAATATCCAGATCTTATCTGTGACAGAGGCAACAGTCCAAGATCTGTTTTGGCATTTAGATCTTTAGAGCTGCCACAACTACATTTTTGCAACAGCGCCAACATTTCATGTCAAAATCAGCTATACATTTTAAAGAAAGGTGATTCCAAGGACTGTTTCACAAAAATGAAACATGAGTTTAACTATGTTCTGTCTTGAATGGCCTCTGATCTGAATGCCTTGTGTTCTCTTTCACCCTCTCAGTCAGAGACTGTGCAGATAAACCCCCTGCATACTCTCATCCCTGCCACCATGTGTGTCTCCTTCGGAGTCATGCTGCCTGTAGGAAACCCACCAAACGCCATCGTGTTCAGTTATGGACATCTGAAAATCAGCGACATGGTGAGACACATGTTTATGGACATGCTAAGACATAAGCAGTTCCAATTATTAATTACGTTTAATCTTGCATACACAAAACCAGAGTGGTGACAGTATAAATTAATGCACATGATCCTGTCCACACAGTAAATTTATTTGTTCTGTTGTGTCTCTGATCAAGGTTAAGGCTGGTTTCGGGGTGAATCTGATTGGAGTTTTGGTGGTCATGCTGGCTATAACCACATGGGGCGTCCCACTTTTCCAGCTGACGGAGTTCCCTGCCTGGGCAGTAACGAAAAATGTAACTGAGGGCTTGTAGGCACACGTGGGAAAGAGAGTTGCTGAAATGACAGAAAGGAATGGACAACTTTTTAAATATATATGCCGCAAGAGGCACATTTTTCTTCTCTCATTGCCTCTGTTTGTGCTTCTTGTGTTTGCCTCAAGTGAATGATAAAATAGATAAAATGTCTTGGGAAACATGGGAAATATGAAGACCTCTTCATGGTTACCACCCTTTATTTGAGGGCGATGCAATTTTCTCTCAAACTTGGTTTTCAGATAAATGATAAATAATGCATTTATACGGTCAGTGAAGTTCACAGTTCTTTAACATAGATCAGTGCAGCGTTGTGTTGCGGTTTAGTTTCAACCTGTAAATAACGGCTGATGTAGAAAGCGTGGAAGCAGCTTTTATAAGGTGGATGGAAAAACGTGTTCTGTGTTGTATGATCTCACACTGCTACTGTAATTCATTCAAACAACAGTCACACATTGCAACGTTTAAAACATGTCATAAATCACTGTAAATACTTGAAACTGTTTCATTATGTACTACATGATAGGACATATATTTGCAACTGACATCTTTACAAACCATAATAAAATAATAACAACATAAAATCATATTTGATTTTTTTTTTTGCATTAAACATCACAAAAATATGGACTATGTTGTAAATCTTTCTGGATGACCATAAAAATACTGCAGTTTCATCAGAAGTAAGATGACTGAAGAATCAGGAGACCAAGAGCCAGGTTATAATAAAAGAGATGGTTTATTGTGTGCACAAAGACAACCTGGGCATTCTACAGTCCTAACAAAAGTTGGACACAGCAGGTTTTTATACTGTCGTGTACGTGCAAGAGGACCATAAAAATGGTAGGTTTTTGTGAATGACACTAAGATAAATCATATCATATCTTTTCTCACCTTTAATGTGCAATTCCTAAGTATACAAATAAAGTGAAAAACAATCAGAAACTTTTATAGGGGAAAAAAGGAAAATAAAACACTTACTATAACCTAGTTGCATAAGTGTGCACATCCCTAAACTAATACTTTACAGAAACACCCTTTGATTTTATTACAGCACTCCGTCTTTTTTGGGGAAGAGTCTAACAGCATGGCACATCATGACTTAGCAGTTTTTTCCCCACTCTTTCTTGCAAAAGCATTCTAGATCCGTCAAATTGTAAGGGCATCTCCTGTGCACTGCCCGCTTCAGGTCACCACACAGATTTTTAGTTAGATTCAGGTCTGGGCTCAATGAAGGTAACTCAAAAACATTGATCTTTTTGGGTTAAGCCATTCCTTTGTTGTTCTGGATGTATGCTTTGGGTCACTAACGTTACTGAAATATGAAATTGCTTTTCATCTTCGGCTTACTAGCAGACACCTGAATGTTTTACACTAAAATCCACTCGTATTTGTAGCTATTCAGGATTCCCTCCACCTTGATAAAACCTGCAGTTCTGGCTGAAGAAAAGCAGACCTAACTCATGATGCTGCCACCACCACGCTTCACTGTGGATATGGTGTTCTCTTGCTGATGTGCTTTGTTTGCTCCAAACATACCCTTTGGAATTATGGAATTATTATACCTTTTGGAATTGGTCTTATCAGACCATAACACAGTTTGCCACATAGTTTGGGGGTGATTTAGTTGGGCTTGGATGTTTTTTGTGTGAAAGGGCTTCTGTCTAGCCACCCTGCCCCATAGCCCAGACACGTGAAGAATATGAGAGATTGTTGTCACATGCAGAGAGTAATCAGTACTTGTCAGATATTCCTGCAGCTCCTTTAATGTTGCCGTTGGTCTCTTGCCAGCCTCCCTGGTAAGTTTTTGCCTTGTACTTTTGTAAATTTTGGAGCGATGTCCTGTTCTTGCTGATTTGCTCCATTTTCTCCCCTTGTTGATGATGGCCTTCATGGTGTTCCATGGAACATTTAATGTTTTGGAAATTTTTTTGTACCCCTCTCCTGATCTATATCTTTCAACAATGAGATTCTCTACAGGCTTTGTAAGCTCTTTGCAGACCATGGCTTCAGCAATCAGATGAAACCAAGAAGACGTGAAGAAAATCCTACAGAAACAGCTGATCTTTATTTGGGGTTAATCAGAATAATTTTGATGACAGCTGTATGATAATTACTTTTGAACACTTTTGAGATTGAATGTGATTGGTTCATTCTGAACACAGCCATGTCACCAATTTTAAAATGTGCACCCTTTACCACCATTTATTTTTTTCAAAAATAAGATTAGGGATATAATACCATAATTTGTCTTTGGAATGAATAGAATTTTGGATCCATTTAACTTTAAAGATATTAGATGTTTCAAAATCAAGTACGTTTAGCCCACCTTGATGAAGTGAGTTACAAAGTGTTTTTTTTTTAAATTTTTTTTTAATTTTTTGTAAATCTGGTTAGTTACAAATTTTGGAACATCTATGGCCATTAGTATAAACTAATCTTGACAACCCCTCAGATTTCGATAGCAAAACTTTCTCGTTTAGAGATAAGTCTCTCATTAACCACATGTTGAAATTCTTTTGAATTTTAATATTTAATGGGGGGTAATTTAAATTTATCCTTTCTTTCCGGTCTTTACATATCCTAATTCCCAAATAAGAGATTTGGTCTTTAATTGGAATACCGTATAACTCTGACAGGTTACTAGGTCTTTATTTTAATGCAAATAACTTACATTTCTTAATGTTTATGGATAAACCTGATACTAAATAAAAGTCATGAAGACACTCAAGAGTCAATTTTAATTATTTTTTCTTTTTTTAGAAAAATAGTTGTATCATCTGTCAATTGGGAACATTTAGTTACATTATCAGCCAACTGAATACCTTGAAATGGATTGACTTTTACATGGAGATATATTACTTGCATGAATAACAATAACAATAGAGGAGATATTGGTTCTCCTTGACACCTCTGCTTATATAAAACCTAGGAGTGGTCCCAAAGGGTAGTTTAACTGAGCTATTACAATTATTGTATAGTCCTGGAACTGCACGGATAAAGTTGTTGCCAAAACCGAATAAATCAAGAACTTGGCATGGAAGGCATGGTTTACAATGTCAAATGCTTTATAATAATCTATGAAAAGGATCCATCATCATTTAAAAGAAAACATATAATGCCTCATTGACAATCATCTATAATTTCATTTAAATCTAATATTAGATTTTTAAATCTTTCTGCTAATAAATATATGAAAGCAATTTAGCATCATTATTGATTAAAGTTATAGGCCTCCAATTCTCTATGCTTAGTAAATCTTTATCTGACTTAGGAATTAGTGCACTCAGTCCCTGTAACGTAGTTGGCAACATTTATTCACATTCCCATACTTCTTTGAAAGCGTAAAGAAGTAGTTCTGAGACATCTTATTTGAATTCACAGGTTAATCCGTCACTACCTGGTGCTTTATTATTTATATGTTTTTCAATACCTTTATATATTTCTTCAATGGTTATGTCTTGATCACTTATTTTTGGAATCCTCATCTATAATTTTTGCAATTTCTTTAAGTGGATCTAGAAACAGAGTAGCATTACCTATATTACCAATTTTGTTATATAACTATTCATACTAAGTTGCAACACAATTAGAGATGTCTTTTGGACCCATTGTGAGAGAATCATTAATATTGGGTTTCCTTAGAGAGGAATATTCTCCATTTTTCCTTTCAAGATTGTAAAAATATTTAGAATTTTTTTCATCCTAATCTAACCACTTTCTCCTTGGTCTTATAAACGCCCCTTAACTTTATATTCACACATTTGGTCTAATTCCAACTGTAATTTGGTTAATACGTTCTTTTCCTGTTCACATACAGCTTCCCTGTCATAGATATCTATTGTATGTTGAATTATGACATCATCTCTATTTTTTTGGCTTTGGCAATTTCCTTACCCTTTATAATTGCAAATTTTCTAATTTCATATTTTATAATTTCCGAATGTGTTCCATATAAATTTGAAATTTGAGTGTTGTTGTAACATCCCTTTATAATAAGTTTAACCTTAGTTTTAAATTGAATATCTTCAAGAAGTAAACTGTTTAATTTCCGGTAATTGAAATTGAATCTTCCATCTCTCGTATCTCCAAGGCTGATTGCTATATGTATAATTTTATGGTTACTGAAAACAGAGGGCACAATGTCGAGCTCCAATGTCGAATTCCAAGTACCTCAGAAATGACCCAAAAGTCAAATCTTGCCTGGAACTATCCTTATTACTCTAAGTGAATTCTATCTTATCAGGGTTTTGGTGTCTCCATTCATCACAACAACATCAGTGTATTAGAATTGTCTATTAAAACAGTACAATACAGGGTCATTAATGCTGTTCCAATCACCACCTAAGAATAACTGGGCACTAGAAAATATTTGTAAAAATCCAACATGTCTTCTCTAAAGCTTTGTAATAACATCCTATTTTGCAAATGATAACCATCACCGTAGATGTTCCCCAAAATTAAAACCTTAATCTCATTTTCTTCAGCCGAAATCCACCACCATCCAAGAGTATGAGCTTTATTTTTTAGAATTTCCCCTTTAAAGTTCCCTTTTAAAATTGCAACTCCTGCTGACTTATTAATCCCACATGCCAATCAGATGTCAGTGTGAAATCAGAATAAAAATCAGCCTCAAATCTTTTAAGAAATCAAAAAAATTGCTTTTCTCAATCGCAGATCAAACTGCAAACTCACATCACAAATACCCTTAACACTGAACGAATATAACCATATCCTCTTAGCACACTACTTAATCTAAGTGTTTTCCACCCAAGAACAACATTATTTATATTCATAACATGCATAATGAAGTGTCATAATATAATATGCAGAATATAATAGCCTATATCTGGAAGTAAAAAGAAATAATTCTTTAAATCCCAGAAATAGAATACAATCCAGCTTCTACACAAAGCAGCATAAAGAACATAGAACTTACCCAGTTCAGTATTAACAAGTGTGTGTATTGTCACACTGTACTCTTAAGTCTGTTGGAAAGGATTTCCTTTCTCTTTTCTTTCTCCCTTTAATAATCCTGAGACATCAGGGTCAGTCAGAAGCGACGGATTTCTTTACTGTCACTTACAGCTTTGGCACCAACCAGAGGTTTTTTTTTTTCCCACAGAAGCTCATGATCTTGCTGTAAACCTCAATATGAGAGGTGGCCATTTCTCAGCACTTTTATTTCCTACTCAGTGTACAGTGTCCATATGAAGGGGGAAGTGGACACGGTGGCTTAGTGGTTGGTGCTGTTGCGGGTTCGAGTCCCGCCTCCGCCCTGTGTGCGTGGAGTGTGCGTGGAGTCTGCGTGTTCTCCCCGAGCTTCGGGGGTTTCCTCTGGGTACTCCGGTTTCCTCCCTGAGTCTAAAGATATATGTTGTAGATACATCTCTAAATTGTCCATAGTGTGTGTGATCGCGCTTTGCGAGTTCACTGTAAGCGGCACAGAGGATGGATGGATGGATAGATGGATAGAAGCTGTCTGCAGCCTCTGGTATCACAGCGCAGGAGATCTCCATCTCTCGTTGTTTGACAGTCTCTCTTCTTGCTCTGCCACACCGTAAAGTACCAAATACCAAAAAAGAATCTCGGAGCTGGAAGAAAGTAAATGACGCTGAAAGATACCGAAGCAGGTGGACTCTAAGACCGCGGAGAAGTTGGTTTATACTGGACATTAGAGCTGCACATTAGAGATTCTCTCTTCTGTTTCCGCAGAAATAAACACACACAAAGGACAAAATGTGTATTTGTTGCTCTGGAGTGGACAGAGAATCAAGTACAATCGAATATATGTTTACATTTTCTCCCGTTAAAGCCGGCTGAAGCTGATCTCCCAGAAACGCAGGTCATCAGCGCTTTATAGTAATAGCGTCAGTAAGGGACCGTCTAAAAAGTGCTGACAAGGGCAACTGTGTAAGATTCTACCAAGATTATAGACGTCTACTTCGCAGGATATCTAACGTACTGCAGTGTTAGGATACAGTATGGATTCTGTACGGTGGGATGTAAGACATATTACACAAAAGTCTTACAGAAGAAGTACAGTATTAATAAATTATAAAACTAAATTAATAGCATTTACTCCTTACTTCTAGAGAGTCTTATACCCCACTACTACAACCTTCAAAATGTGGAAATCTCAATTTATAATATATAATATAAATAACAAATAATAATATATATTAATGAGTGATTACACAAACTCATTGTGCCACATAAAACCCAGGGTTAGTCTTAGCAACTACTAAAATAAAAAAGGGTTTGGAATTAATGAGTCATTGTACTGTAAAATTTTTTTTGAAAAATGTAACAGCATATTTTTTTTTATATTCTAAATCATATAGTAACTTCTAATATGGAATTTTTTTAATAAAAATTGAGATGCTGTAGTTGACAGTAATAATAGAGTGTAATGTAGTACATTGGTGTAATACCTGCAATCAAAAAGTTACATGTGTAACTCCTACAGTCAAAATGTTATTGAATTTTGATTATTTTTCTTTTTTCCAAAATAAATAAAACATTATAATAAAAAAACAAACCTGAATTTTTAAAATCTATTTTTTGTAGTTGATAAGAATAATAGACTATCGTAGTGCATTTGGTTTTACATATGTAACTCCTACAACCAAAAAGTTACTGAATTTTAATATTTTTTCTTTTTTGCAAAATAAAAAACATCAAAAAGAGTTTTAAAAATCTATTTGCTGTAGTTGATTGCAATAATAGACAGTATCATTGTGCATTTGATTTTACATGTGTAACTCCTACAACCAAAAAGTTATTGAATTTTCATTTTTTTTTGATAAAATAATTTTTTTTTTTTTTAAAAACGGAGTTTTTAAAATCTATTTTCTGTAGCTGATAGCAATAACAGACTGTAACATAGTGCATTTGGTTACATGCGTAAATCACAGTCAAAAGTTATTGAATTTTGATTATTTTTATTTAAAAAAAACCCCAACTAGAATTAAAATAAAAAACCTGAGTATTTAAAATCCATGAGCTATAGTTGGTAGCAATAATAAACTGCATCACAGTGCATTTAGTTTTACATGTGTAACTCCTATGTTCAAAAAGTTATTGAATTTTAATTTTTCTTTTTTAAAAAAAAAATAAAAAAATTAGTTTTTAAAATCAATTTGCTGTAGATGATAATAATAATAATAATAATAATAATAATAATAATAATAATAATAACAACAACAACAACAACAGACTGTATCATATTGCGTTTGGTTTTACATGTGTATCTCCTACAAGCAAAAAGTTTAATTTTAATTATTTCTCTTTTTTAAACAAAAAACCTTGATTATTTTCAAAATCAAGTTGTGTCTTTGATAGGAAGAATGGAGTATAATATAGTGCAAATCAAAATTTGTTTAGTTTCATTTCTATTTGTTTGCAGAAAAAAAAAATTAGCAATAAAAACACTTTTACATTTTGCTGTAGTTGTTAATACTAACCCGGGGTTTTATGTGGCACAATAAGTTTATATGTGTGATCATGCATTTAAAAATTTATATCATTAATAAAATATATGCTATATATATATATATATATATATATATATATATGTGTGTGTGTGTGTGTGTGTGTGTGTGTGTGTGTATACACTGTATCCTAACACTGCAGTACGTTAGATATCCTGCGAAGTAGACGACTATAATCTTGGTAGAATCTTACACAGTTGCCCATGTCAGCACTTTTTACACGGTCCCTTACTGACGCTATTACTATAAAGCGCGGATGACCTGCGTTTCTGGGAGATCAGCTTCAGCTGGCTTTAACGGGAGAAAATGTAAAAATATAGTCAACTGTACTTGATTCTCTGTCCACTCCAGAGTAACAAATACACATTTTGTCCTTTGTGTGTGTTTATTTCTGGGGAAACAGAAGAGAGAATCTCTAATGTGCAGCTCTAATGTGTAACAATGTCATTCTTTACTTCCTGTACTTCTTTGAAGAGAAATTCTAAAACTTGCTTCACTGAGTTTATGCCAGGGGTGTCTGATCTTATCCACAAAGGGCCAGTGTGGGTGCAGGGTTTCATTCCAATCAAGCAGGAGCCGCACCTGATTCCTCCTGTTTAATCAGCTGATCTTGGCTTTCAGTAGACTCAGGTGTGGCTTCTGCTTGGTTTTTTCCTGGTTTATACATTCTCTGTTTTGTCTGATCTCTTGATATAGGGTTTCAGTATTTTGATTCATTTTCTCCACCAATATTTGTACTATGTTATTTGTTCTGATCTACTGTTTTTAGGATCTGGGGTGCTATGCATATGAGTGCGCCTCGACAGCTTCCATCCCGCCATTAACAGTGTTGTCATCCGATCTGTCCTTCCCATATATAGGTTTTCTTTCTGCAGAGCCACTTTCCAACTATAAGCCAAACTAATTAGCACATCAACTGGCTTTGAAATTGGTTATTCCTGGAGGCCTAGAAATACTAAATTACACCCTATATCCTTCTGGTAACCTTCTCGTTATACTTTGTATCTAGTAGAAGTCTTTAAAGCTGTCTAAAGATTTGCCTTAGATGTGATAAATAAGCATAAACCCTAGCCACAAAAAACCCTTCTTCTGCGTCAGCCGCTATCTTGGTCCGCCTCTCAAAACTGAGATGATCAAGAACAACTCATATACTGCTGAGGAAGACTCTCCAACACCCTTAGGATCCTGATTACTCGCTGCCATACTGTATAAACCAGCACTAACTCATTTGGTACTGAGAAATTTTGACTGACCTCCTATCAATCAAACTCTTACCTTATCTTATAATAAAAAAGTGATTCTGACATCTAGCAAGTTCTTTGACAGGATGATTTACTCACCCATGCTGGCATGTTTGTCAGGACTACAGAAACAGGATCACCGGATCAGATCAAACCAGATAGGTGGTGATGATGTCTGTGCACAGACAGAGAACATCGCTGTCTCACCAGAGTCGCCAAAACTGTTGGAAATCTTTCTGGATGACCATAAAAGTACTGCAGTTTCATCAGAAGTTAGATGACTGAACAATCATGAGACCAAGAGCCAGGTTATAATAAAAGAGATGGTTTACTACGTGCATGAAAACAACCTGGGTGTTCTATAGTCCAAAAAAAGCTGGACACAGCAGGTTTTTATACTGATGTGTGCGTGCAAGAGGAACATTGAGATAATGCCCAAGGCTAAGATCGGAGAAAAACATGAGCAAGGACAGAACATTATGATGCAAGGACCGGACACATGTAAATCATGAGTGAACAATGACAGTTACACAAATCACATTAAATCAAATTGATCTTAAAATAAATAATGTATCCATTAACAATCATGTAGGAATAGAAAATAATCCCACACTTCATTATACTTATTGTTAAAGCCTCTGTCCTGCCACATGTATATAAATCACACTAGTCAGAAATGACCATGGAAGACACAATCAGTCATTTATTGACTCCAGTGTTGACTTTGTGCAGTTCAGTTATAGATCTATTCAGTGATCTATAATTTTGGCACTCCCTCAGCAGGTTCAAATCCTTCTTTCTCAATTTTCTCCTTGTACTTCAGGAAGTCCCTTCGTTTGTTGAAGTACTTCACCTGTCAACAGAAGAGAATATGTATCACTGTACATAAGCAATTTGCAACAGGACATTAATGACTGTATATATGGGTGGACAACATGGCGCCATCTACTCCCATTACGTGGTTTTGAAGACTTTTTGGTATATGTAGATATATAAAATGTGTATATGTATATGGTTTTAATGAAAGTAATGTTACTATAAGTAGCAAATGTAACGTAATGTTGTTGTTCCTCTTTCGGCTGCTCCTGTTAGGGGTTGCCACAGTGGATCATTGGTCCGTGTATATGATTTGGCACAGTTTTTACGCCGGATGCCCTTCCTGACGCAACCATCCCCAATTTTATCCGGGCTTGGGACCGGCACTGAGAGCTCCCTGTTGCACGCAATCCCAGTGGCTGGGGTTGGCTCCTTGGCCGGGAATCGAACCCGGGCTGCAGCGGTGAGAGCGCTATGGCCTAACCACTAGTCCTCCATTTACTAGTGCAGTCAACATTTACACTCAACATAAACAATTTTTTTGAGGAAAAAAAATTATCTGTTGAGTTGTCTGTGATTTTCATCTAGCTCTGACACCTGCATCTGAGCGGAGAAGTGCTCTTCTATCCTCTGCTCATTCTGTCAGTGCAGTTTGTTTAAAAAGGAGAGACTGGCTAACCTTACCATTCTACTCTGAGTGTTCACTATGGTCTTACAGTCAACTGTAAATTATTAAGAAATTGAGCTAGTGTTAGCTGCCTTGGTTTATGTCATCACTTCGTTCACTCATGTTGGTTTGATAGTTATCATATCAGTATAACGAGCTACAGTTTACATCAAAATGAACAGCATTCCTGAAAAACTCTAAGGAAGTCCTCGCTGAGCGTCTGTTACAACAGTTTCCAGCAGAACAGGACATGGATTTGTTACAGAACTGTAAAGAGCTTGAGGTGTGTGTTGGAGAGTACGAGTGAGACTCGACTGTCATGTCCAAAACTGTCAATCATCTCATCAACCATCATCATTTTTATAACTCCTATAAAATGCATTTATCTTAAGGAGGAGTACTGGGGGAGATATAAGGGTCTACTGAACTTGTGAAAACGACAAAACACTTTTCCCGAAAATAATTTGTGGAGATTTAACTTAAACGAGAAATCTGCCCTGGGTGCCATTCAACATGGGAATGGTCAGGGTTAAAAACTGTACTGCAGCCAGCCACTAGAGGGCCTCGGAGACATTTGGCTTCACTTTTAAAACCCTGTTACGACATCCACTCATATATACAGCCACTGACATGCACATGTGTCAACACAGCACAACCTTGTTGTACCATGAAATAATCAATTTGATACCACAGTGCTGTTGAATTCTTAAATCTGATTGGTCAGAAGGTGCTGAATAATCTTCTACAGCAGCAGCTCTGACAGACGTTCTGCAAGGTTCATATTAATGCACTTATTCCGATAAGTTATTGTTTCTATAGTAACAGATTCACAGGGACTTGTATAATAGATGGACTTTAAAACATTGTTGTTTAATGTTGAAATGGTCAGGTTTTCTGTGAGGAGATGTTTATTTAACTTTTATAGAAAGAGTCTCCAATATCAGAGCTTTGTAACATCAGTCACCTTGTAACACCTTCAGAGACTTCAGCAGAGAGGATTTTGGGCTTTCTGGGTTCTCGGTAACATGACAAGGTGAGTTTTTTCTTCAAGAGAAAGAAAAAAGAAGCACCAACTCTATATAGCTGTTATAAGTGATAACAGGAACCATTTTGCAGCTGTTCCATTAAATTAAATGTAACTATATATCGCTGGCAGTTGTTAATTATTTTCCTATAAAAGTATGTCACTAATACAAAACCTCTGAATAACAGACAGAGATCTTGTGTTAGTGACAAATGTCCTAGTTCATAGTGATGGATATTTTCAACTGATTTTTCTGAATCAATTCTATTGAACTGCCCACTACATAAACTGAAGTGGGTTTGCAGGTTTTGATCTGTTTGCCTCCAAAAGAGAGAGACAGCATCCAGACAGACCTACAGTACCTCACATTCATGGGTTCATACACTCACCTTGTTTCTATGGCTATGATCAAACATGCATTAAAAACTTACCCACTGAGCAGGACAACTGGCCTCAAATTCTTTGCGATATTTCTCGCAGGCAGTTGTGTTGTCTTGGTTGAGGTCCAGGCACTTCCAGAGCTCATCTCTCGCTCCCCAGCAGGCTTGCCTCTGCTTGGAGTTTGGAGCGCTCATAACTGCCCAGTGAATCCTGTACGAACTTGTATAAGCTGTTAGAGTGAGGCTCCTGTGTGGAATAAATCACAACTCATTAGCTGTATTTATAAAACTATTATTATGAAACTAATTTTAATGTACACAAAGAGCAATGGGTTATTGGGTTTATTTCTGTCATGTCAAATGCCTCTAACTTCCTGCAAAGTGCAAAGTTAGACTTTTGAATGGTTTTGCTGAGCAGCCAAGACAGGCGAAGTTTAGTCACAGGTTAAACTGATTATCTGGAACAGTGGGTTAAATCGGGAGTGTATCTGAAGGCAGATCTCCAGAAACAGGGTCAGTGATCACTTAAACTACTGAATGATGTTGATGTTAATGAGAAGCTTTAACGGCGGTCAGTTGACCAATGACAACTTTTAAGACTCTGTGAAATAACTTACAGCACTTAGGCCTCCACCTCCTGACACAGTGGGCATGTCAATAATAAAAGGGGGAAAAAAACAAACAAATAAAATCATACTATCATTAATTTGTTTATTCTTTTGATAAATTCATAAATTTACATTTTAAAAAATGGACTGGTTAAGAGCTGACTTGTCAAATGATCATTAACAATTGTTAAATGTAACAAGACGTTTCCTGCGCAGCAAACGGACACAGGTCCAGTGTTAGTCATTCTGTTAAGCCAGTGATGGGTGCCTATGTTGGCCCAACCTAATTTTGTTCATTGGGCCAATGCTGGACCACCAGATATTCAGCCACCTATATATCCATCTAGCCAACATTGGCAGGGTTATAATGAAAAGTGCACCTTTGCCAACATTGGGCCAGTGTTGGGTCAACTTTGGCAGGGATGTCAGGGTGTTCCTTTGCCAACGTCGGGCCAATCTTGGGTAATTTTGTCCTCTGGATTAACGTTAGTCCATCAGGGCTGACAGACATTTAGCCTCCATTAAATCCACCTAGCCAGCATTGGCCCAACATTGACAGGGTTGTTATGAAAAGTTCACCTTTGCCAGCATTTAATCAACTTTGACAGGGGTGTTCCCTAGCAAACGCTGGCCCAACAGTGGCACAACATTGTATAGGGAGGCCAAAATATCCACCCAAAATAGATGTTGGACCCTAGCCTGGGTGGCCAATATACAAATCCATAGTCTCAACATTATTCAAAGGTGAGAGCTTATAACTGCTCTTCAAACCTCTGTAATTACTGACTGGTCTTCTGTTAAAATGTTTCCTGTCTATGCAATGTGGTAATGTAATCTCAATAACACTTTCTAAGTCTGAACTGAGAGTTTAACTGTTAAGCCTCCACAGTGTTAGCAGAAGCTAAAATAAACTACAGGAACCTGGCTGAATAACAGATGTTTTAGTAAACTTACCAATGAGAATCACATAGCAGGACGAAAGCAAAAATATTTTCTGCAGCTATAATTCGACTGTCGTGTTTAATATGATACACAGCTCTTGGTAACTTTGCAATTTATCACACAGAATCAAGGACACAGCTACAACTACAACCACATTCCCTCTACATCCGGCGCCGAGTGATGACGCAACTGGTAACCGCTAACTGTAAATGTAATACATGAGCACTAGATGGCGGCGGTGTTTCCTACCTCGCAGTGCTGATATTGTTTGTATTGGCCATGTAGAAGGTTTCTTTTATTTTTATGAAAAAATTTCAAATATTTATTATTATTATTATTACTATTATTATTATTATTATTATTATTATTATTATTATTTAGCAAGGAAGACCTGTAGGCTAAATTGTTCAGTATAAACAGCTCCTCTCAACAATTACATTAACTGTTAAAGTAAAAAAAAAAAACTGTGAAAGATTAGCTCACAAAAAAAAAAGCAAAAACTTTAAGACTGCCAGAACATGTAAAAAAAATAATAAAATAAAATAAATAAATAAATTAAAAATAATAAATAACTAACTAAATAAATAAATCCTACAGGAGGTGTATATAGGCTGTGTTAGCAATAATAAATAAGCTATGTGCGTCAAGTAGTCTTGTAAAAAAAAATCATTTTAACAGAAAAGAGCAAAAGTTTGACAGCACAGTTTCAAACAACAACAAAACCCTCCAAAATCCCAGGTATCATTTTTCTACTATGAGTCTCAGGTGTTTTTTTTTTTTTGGATCCTGGAGATGTTTTGACATGCCCTGACATTTGTTCTTATTTCAGTTACTTATAGCATATTAATGGCAAAAGGTTCATTACACTATATTCAGCACAACTTGTGCTACAATAATATGAGAGCAACATGTATGTACATGATTGTATTCTTGAGAAAATCTTTAAACTTTAAACTCATTTAAACTTGGTTAGTAAAAAAAAAAAATTAAGGACACTGAGATAGGGCCATAAAACACGTATTAAATACATCTTCACAAGACTTTTGAGTACTGGATTATGAAGACCAGAGTATTTATTACATGTTGTGAAAACCATCCTGTTCATTCATTCACATAAAACAATGCATCGATTTAACTTTTGTGTGACACTTTTTGTTTTAGAAAGGCTGTATGCCCAGGAGTGTCAGTGAATGCCACTGTGGAAACTAAAAGAAAGAATGTATTGTGTTTGTAGGTTATTTACAACATAGCGCACAATATAATCAAAATATAAAAAATGAGACACATTTTCGAGCACACAGATTTGAACACACAGTCACACACCTTTGTGCCATTCCTGGAAACAATTCCTGGTTAATTGATCAAAGTCCACCAGTGGCCATCTAATACAGGTATCTGAGTTTTTCTAAAAACATACCTGTGCTTCAGGGAATAGTGCTGGCCACCTTGACATGAAGTTGTCTATGAGGGGGTTGTCCTCCACCATTTCTTTCTGCCTGAGTGAAAAGGTCTGTTGCTTTAATCTTAAGCGCAAACTCCAATCTGTGTGTTGTGGATATTTTGGGAGAAATTTTATCTCAGCTCTATCTAGTTTATCTCAGCTTGTTTTGGTCATTTAATGTCACAAGAAGGTTCTCCATCTGGTCTGGTCCTGCTCCGTTTGCCTCCATTCACTCACTTTCTGCTGCTGTTGATGGCTCTACATGGACACTCTAAAGATGTGCACTTTCCAAAAATAACGTATGTTCTGTTAAATCTCACACAAATCACACCTCAATACTGTAGACTTGTACCTAAGAACAGTGAAAAATATACATAAAGCTGTAGTGCTCATACTGAACATCCTTTCAACACACTTAGTACTGTTTGACAAAGTATTGAAGGCAAATCCATGCCCAGATAATGTCCATGATGACACAGAAATCTTCCAGGCAGTTCTCCAAGATTTGGGAGGCATAGCAGTAGGGCATGGGACATCACTGGGTCTGCTGACACTAACAGGAGGGCAAGTTTGGCTTGCTCAAACGCCATTGCCAGAGATTGGTTAAAAATGTTGTGCCACCTGTCACTGGTTCCTGGGAAGCTCTTTGGCACACAGGTTCAGGAGGTACTGGATGATCTCCTCTCAAACTTAGATGCAAACAGACATATGGGACAGTGGGCTACCATTGGGAGCCCTTACTCACAGTCACATTATTTCCGAACAAGTGAGTTTCAATGAGCGCAATGGCAGATTGTTACTGTAGGAGTTACTGTATGCAGGATACAGCAAATGTCACACTGGTACCATGACAGCAGGACAGAATGCAGGATGAGTCAGGACAAAGAGGTAGAAATGATGTAAAAATGGTTGTATGTGTAGTTATATGAGGTGGCTTTGATGACATACTAAGTAGATGTGAAGCTGGCTGATATTTTCCTAGGCTTCTTCCCTCAAGCAAGAGATTTAATATGAAAAAAAAAACAAAAACAAGATTCGTTCCAGAATCCACTGCTAGTGTCTGAGAGGGCTTTATACAACACGGACAAATACAGCAAAATGCAGTTCCTGTAATTGTAGATGGCAAAACTATACCAACTGAAGCAATTTGATGCTAATTATCTCATGTGTTCTTTCCAATACTGGGTTTCAAATGCATATGGTTTTAAAAAAATATATATATGGATGAGATTTACATGCAGTAACATTTTCACAATGTAAATTTAGCAGCACAATACAACCTTTTAACATATTTATTTCGGTTAAAACAAAGTGTTTTGATAATTGAAGATTTAAAAAGTGCTCAGACAACTAGTATCTTAGCACAAAATAAAACCTATGTGAAATGTTGGAATGTCTTTTGAATGTATTCAGTGTAAAATGTTTAGTTGGATGTGAATTACAGTGTTATAATTAACTATAGGACACGCAGGAGACAAGCAGAACTGGCATGTGCTGTAACCCAATGTGACAGGCATCAGTATGTGTCACACTGCATGAAGCTGGAGAGTTTGAAGTCGAGCTGTTATTACTGCTTGTCAGTACTACTGACAATGATCCACTTGAATGTCATTGAAATAACACACAAATTTCATACATAAATTGTACAGGGATGAAGGCTCACTCCCCTCTCTGGATCCAGTCAGTTGAACTGGATCATTGTGCATATTTCATGTGCTTAAATTTAGTGCAAATCCTTAACAGAGATAAAATGCTGGAGTGCAAGTGGTCCAGCCTAATCAGTCCATAGGTGTGCTGTGAAAACTTTATCATTCGTACCCTGTTTACTACATTTTTATTTTAGATGCTTTCTAGTGTAAATCCTGAACATTCCTGCAGGTGACCTGCTTTCAGTCTGTCCTTTTCTTCTGCTCATTTACCATCGAGTGGCATGTGGCATTTATTTAGTGTATCTCTTACAGTTCCTACTCAGTGGGGCAACAGAACTGTTTATTGATGGACCCTTGTGCAGGACTCTTGCTTAAATATGTAATGCATTATTTTTTTAAGTATGCATGAAACATGCTGCATTCAACTAAATGTTGTAACTCGTAATTTCCGACCTCAGACTAGAAAAAAAACAACTTGGAATTCCTACTCTGGAACTCGGGGCGGTCTCCTCAACCCCAAGTTCAGCAAGTGACGTCAAATCAACATGGCCACTCACAGCATGACAAGTAAACACAGCAGCACTTATACCTTTAAATGAGTTATACTGTATATACAGGTATTTGCTTTAGATCAATCAACATACAGACATATTCGCTTGACAAATCTATAACACTGACTATACAGTTCACTGTTTTGAGGAGGAAAATATACATCACTCATCACAGTAAGCTGGATAGCTTGTTTCCTAGCAAAAGACGAACATAGAGGCATCCGTTTTTTTCCTCCACTTTGTAGCTCGAACACACAGAGGTTGAAAGTGACGTAATTCTGAGTTCCGACGTCCCACTTCTGAGGCAGCATTGCTTCATAAGTTCATTATGTTGTTGTTTTTGGTATTTTTCTCCAACTGATGCTAACACAGAATCCACCATAAAACTTCCACATCATGGGAACTGACAGTAATATATCACTGTCCACAGCATATGCATGATCAGAATTTGTGTGCTCGCATTTTCAGGGCTAATTCCGGAAAGACATACAATGAAATTCTGCAGACTGAGATCTCGAGCAACGCTCCAGCATGGTGTAGTATTCAGTGTATATGCTCACAATGGCCTTTATATAGATGTAAAGGAAGCCCTATCAAAAGCACTCAAACAAAAATGCTTTCTTGAAAGAGAAGTAAGGAGCCTGCATAAATTAGACCTAATCTCAGTTCAATTATGGAAATTTATGCAAAAGGATAACAGGAAAGAGCATGTTTGTGTGAGCTCCGGCTAAAACACAAGACAGAGGAGACAGTTTCAGCTGCCTGACTTGTCAACTTCTCCACTTTGTGACGTGGCTTCATGAAGCATATTGATTTGGACTAGGTACAAAACTATAGTCATCATGCACATGTTTGTATTCTTGTAATTCATTTATTAATTCATTCATTCATCTTTATTAACTGATTTATTCTGGTCATGGGTGCGGTGGATCCAGACACTATCCCGGGAATACGCTTTGTATTGCAGGGCACGATGTACACACACATTGGACACACCTATGGGCAAATTAGTGTAACCAATCCATCTACTGACATGTTTTTGGGTGTATCATTCATTGAAGGGTAGTCAATATAGACAATGCTTTAACCATTGTGCTAGCTATTGGGTAGCAACTGCCTAATTAAGCAAACTATTTTACCCAATAAATGTTTAAAAGATTATACTTTATGTAAATCTGAGAGCAAAGCAAGGTGCATGATGGAGTTTTTATAAGTAGTGCCATAAAAGAGGGGAAAGTGAGGATGATTCCAAGAGCCTTGGGTAAAAGGAGGGCCCAAAGGGACTCTAGGGAACCAAAATTTTCTAGAAAAATGGAAATCAGTTGCAAATGATGGCTAACATACTTCACATTTAAGCTTGAATACTGTACAAAAACTGTGTTAGGCAGCATTTAAGCACTTTTTGGTATCTGTGGAATATGGAGTGTGCTTTTTTTTTTTGTTATTTCTGTGCATTGTCATTTAATATCTTATAGTATGTAAGCTATACGTCATAACTTTCTTCTTCTTCTTCTTAAGTATTTTCTGTTCTTATTTGGGCAGACAATAATGATATTTACTTTGTTTGATGTTTTTCTTTCATGTCAGTAATAAATGTAAAGACAATCTTTTGTCATAGTCTCTGTACTGATACTCAGATCTACAGTAAAGTCAGTTAATTACCAGTAAATATTTTTCACTACAGTTGTAGTTGGAGGTTATTATCAACACCTGACATGAACTGGATTGCAGACACTACATGTACTTGTGTTAATTTTAAATTAATTGTATAAAGTAAACTTTCAATCGGTTGTTTATAAACTCAAACATTTATGTAGATTGCAGTTAAGTATTGGATACATTTTTTATACCTTTTATGCTGTTAGCATTGAGCCACACTGTCCACTGACACATATTAAGATTTTTATAGTAAAATTCTGTTTTACACAATCCATCATAAAACAACACATACTGTATGTGTCACAGACAAACAGTACATTCCTAGGCTAACAAATAACACTTAATCTAACAGAACGATGACATTAAACATTACAGTAATGATAATACCATGGAGAGTTAAGTGAATTAGTGCCTGCTGTACTGCCATGCAGTGACACTACAATATTAATGCTTCTCATTTCTTTAATTGAGCCTCATCATTTCCTTTCCCTTCCTCTCTTCCTCACTTCTTATCACCTCTCTCCGAGGAAGCAAGAAAAGGGATGCAAGGATGAAGTGAGGAGAGGAAGAATTGAGAACAAACACATTTACCCAATGAGACATCCAATCAATGAAGCGTCACTTCACTTATTGATATGTTTCCCAGCTATATTAACTGTAGAACAGATCTGCCTATTCAGAACTGATTACACACTCAATTAACCTTAATTAAAACATTACTGCAACATTACTGCATTAAAGCTTGTTTTTTAGCCTAAACAAGAAACTCATCACCTGACTTCTCAGTTGAAAGCATATTAATAAGGCATATTAATTGACTTTTGTCCAAGGATTTTATTTGAACCCATTGTTCAATCATTACCATGAAAATGAATAATTTTATATTTTATGGTTCTGATTATTGTATAAATTATTGGAATTTATACTGTATGCTTATATCATGCTCCTAAATAAATGTGATGCGTAAGAAGCACCTGTGTATCCTTTGAATTAGAAACCACCTATTCACTTCTCTCCTTGAGTTCTCCAAGTACAAAGAATTTAAGAATTGGTATTTCTTTAAAGATCAATTGATTTCCAGGGCTCAGGCTAATGGATGTAGGATTGAGGAATAAACGAGGTATCAGTTAGAGTTTTGGGATGCACCCTACATGTCACCTAAAATCATGGCTGTAACTAACTATGAGAACACAAAGGAATTGCATTGCTTGACTACCCAATCAGCAATGATGCCTGTTTCTCAGTGAGGAGGACACTGTAGGTTTATAGATGGAAGTGACATGTTTAGCTCTCACGGGACACCACAAGCCAGTCTGCAAAACTTGAGTGAGTGTATATTAGGGGTTTTATGGTAACCACCAGGATGCTGCTTGTCTGTTTAAACTGTACGTAACATCTTTGTCTTAGAAAGGAATGTTGTTTTACATAAGTTTATTCAAGGAGAATAGATTTTTATGTAAATATATCACACAAAACCGGATGGCACAGTGGAGCTGCAGGTAGCCCAAGATAAGCTCCGGATCCATGTGACCCTGACCAGCATAAAGCAGTTACTGAATACAAAGTAACACAAAAGCAAAGAACAGCTCAGTTCTATAATTTACAATAATTAGATAAAATAGACAATTTGTTAATGGTAAGATGTCAACTTTGTTATTCTTTAATTTGAAATCAGTTTACTGTTGCAATGTTGGAAGAATAAGAAAATGTTCTGTAAGAAATGGTGTTATGTCTTCAATTTTGAGACTAATAAAAAGCTATGTTTCAATAAGTAGACAAAATACATGGTATATTCTTGCCCTGGACATTCCATACTGCCTGCTCCTATAATAAGAAGTCAATTCAGTTTGTCATTTTTAAGAAATATGAAAGCAAATTTCAGAAAATGCACTTCTTGTTGAGAGGTGCATGTATTATGGGCTAACAACTGACATGGATAAAAATGTGAGTACACTGTATATGCAAAAACTTAGAATATACTGTAAATGAGGGCAGTTGGTGGTTGGTAAAATGTAAACTTCATTATTACTATTTTTTTTAAAATTTCAACTAGAAATCAGCATGCTAGTTTAGACGTTAGACTACAAGCTCCTTAGTTGGCTATAAATTGACGCTTATTGTTAGTTAAATTTTAAATTGTATTGTGTAATATTACTCATTAACAACATACTATGAACATGATTAGTAAGGAATAACACGTGAAAGGCCATGCAGTTATAAGAAAATAATCCACACTGGGGTGGTGTGATACAACCTGACACGAAGCAGAGTGCCATTACCACCTCGAAGTGGATATTTTTCATATAATCACATATCTGGAGTGTGTTATTCTGTTATTTTTATACCACAGCGATTTGCCAATGATTACAATGTTTAATTTTTTAATTAAGTATTGTATTTATTGTATTTATTAATCTTTGCACGTTGCACATTTTAATGGTTTAAAGTTTGCTTCAGTGGTGTGGAACATACTCGAGACAATGAGAAACAGTGGTTCTCCACCAGCATTTCCTTTTCTCTCCTTCTCTCTCTCTCTCTCTCTCAAAAAAAAAAAAAAACACAACTTGTCATTATCTTAAGAAACCAGAAAGTGTAAACTCCTCTGTCCTGAAGACTTTCCTGTGCTGGGAAACTTTACACAGCAAAAACATTCAACATTCCATCAATGTTAAATAAATGTCTCCTAACAAAAATGTCACCATAGCAACGATTATACATCTTTCTTTGTTAAACAGCAACACATTTTTTAAAATCCATTTATTATTAGTCTTAGATTACACGGAGCATTTGCTGTACAAGTCCCTGTGTATGAGCTGTTACTATAGAAACTATAACGTATGAGAACGAGCGCATTAATGTAAACCTATCAATCATGTTACAGCTGGAACTACTGTCCGAGCCATGCTACTGTCCTGACCAATCAGATCTACGCTGTGGTATTAAGATCATTATTAACGAATGCATGTATATGGGATAGTATCATAATTCAGAAATCAACAGCTTATAGAAGGGATTTATTTATAATTGCACTATCCATGGCACCCAGATGAGGATGGGTTCCCTTTTGAGTCTGGTTCCTCTCAAGGTTTCTTCCTCATATCGTCTCAGGGAGTTTTTCCTTGCCACGGTTGCCTCTTGGCTTGCTCATTAGGGATAAATTCACAAATTTACAATTTATTTTGGAATCTATTTATGCTTTGTGACAATATCCATTGTTAAAAGCGCTATACAAATAAAATTGAATTGAATTGAACAGCTGTTTTGAAAATCAATTTTGAATTAATATTGATAAAATTACGATCTAACTCGAGTCCGAACAGTTTACGGAAGAATGAAAGGATAACAGCTGCATTGAATTTTTTCTGCAATATGGACCTCATTACAGTGTTGATCCTGGTTAATGGATGTCCACCCTCAATCACACCTACTTCAAACCAGCAAGGCATATCAGTGCGTTTCCTGTGGGAAAGCCCTTGTGATTGGAGTGTTGACAGTGTACAGTGCAGGGTAGGATGTGGCTGTGTGTATGACCCTGTTGGCTCACCATATCGGGGACACTGTGGATTGCTGTGTGCAGGGGAATACTGAGTGAGAGCATCGACATGGACCTTCTGTAGCATCCTCACATGCAGCACGCCGTTTCTGCTCTAAGGGGTTTCACTCCCGACTTCAAACCCAATCGCTCGACAATGTCTGGGATAAAAATCAGCTTTTGCTTTATACTCTCTCAGCTGTGCATCCTGTGTTCAGTAGGTAAGAACCTGTGCATCTGGAATACAGACGCAGGATGAGTCTCTGCTGTCAGTTAGAAGCGCATTTGCCATTAATTAAATATATTATTGCAGATTATTTTATTGCAATATCAAGGGTAACTCATTTGCTTTCACCTGTGCATTGCAATACTGCACTGTGACAGTTTTTGTTGTTTTGTTTCTCTCTGTTTTGGATCTAAAATGAATATCATTTTTTAAAACATAATTTCTGGTTGCAAATTCTTTCAAATTGATGAATTTCTGGATCCACAGACATCATCAGAATAACTACAGCTTCTCTGCTTTTGTGCATTCTTCCATGCATTCAGGCCTGTAATGCATTCATTTGTCAGTTCTTGTTGATGTTCAGGAGCTTCTTGTCTTCAGTAAAGTAAATGCAGCTCAGTGGGGTTCAGGTTAAGTTGTAGATTTTTTTTTTCCCCCTGAACAACTCTATAGATGCTTTCAGGCTGCTTTTCTTATACTGCATTTTGAGTAGAAATCTGAGTAGAAAGGGTACTTTTGTTCATTTTAGAAATGATCCTGCTTTTAATAATCACATCATCACTTCCACTGGCAGCTCTATTTTTATTTGTGTTTGTTTGTTGGTTTGTTGGTTTGTTTGTTTGCTTTTTACGGATGAGGCAGTTTGTGCATTTCTCCACACTGATCTCATGCATTTATTAAATGGTTTGCTAGTATTTTTGTGAGCTTTTCCCGTCGTTTACATTTGGGATAAACTTCTTTCTGAAACAAGCTTCCTGTTTTTTCTTTTTTAAACAACTTTGCCAGTGTTGTGAATTGCACGCTCAGAAAAAGATTAAATCACAAACCCTTAACAGTTCTTTGGTTTCGGGAAAACACCTATAGGTAAAAGAGACAGTTTCTCTGTCAGAAGTACAATCCCATATATTAGGACACTAATATTCCGTAATTATTTAAGTATTTATTAGTGTTGAAAAGCAGCTAACGAATCCAGATGCTGTATATAAAATGTACTTTAGTAAAGCGTTGGCTGCTTTGAGCATGAACCGATGATGTAGGAACGTACTGTACAGCTGGCCAAGTGTCAACTGAGCAGCCAGCTGTCCAGTGACTTATGGGTTCCCAGGCATTTCCACTTTAATGTCACAGGCAGTGTTTCATTTCAAATCCAAAGTGTGGGAATTCAGAACCTGTTTGTGTGCAGACAACACTGTTCTCAATGTAGAAAGCACTTCAGTTGTCTCAGTTTGGATGGATGTACAGTTTTTAATTTGGCCAGCCTATGCAGGACAGAAGTGTGACCAATCTGGCCATAGCTGTCCAACTATTTGTTGTAGTGGCTATACTGTGTTTTTGGCTAGATGTAGGATATCATGGTGTTAATGCCATCTGCTGGAATGAGGTGAAGCATCGTCTACCATCTGCCCTTCTGCTCATTAACTCTTAGCCTCTGCTATCAACACTAATATAGTGATCCATCAGAAAGAAGAAAAAAAATGGTATCATATGAAATAATTAATGTCAGGCCAGTAGCAATACTCCATTGCGTAGTTTCCCATTCAGACTGACTGCTGATTTGCTTTTTGTGTAAGGCTTGTGATGGCAGCTGTGCCCTCAGTTTGTGTTTGTGAGCAGGCACATGCTACACTACTTAACCCACTGTGTATGGTCGTCTATTTATTATTCAGTGAAACATAGACTAAAGGGCCATAGGAGAAGTATGAGGGCTTGCAGGCTTGTATGGCATCAGGGAGCAACGGTCTCATTCAGTACATCCCATGTCATATTGCATTAGAATGACCTTTTCCAACATTTGATGTCATAGGAAACATAATTCAGTTTTTACTTTATAGAATGGGCTGGAATGAGAAGACCGATATTCCCGTGACAGCCCCAGCAGCATGTGTCCACTCAATCAGTTTGATCCCACAGCCGTAGCATATACACAGGTTCATCAGTGGATACGACTACAGTGTTAGAAAGTTAATTAATGAATGGTGCACATGTACTTTCCTGTTGCGCAGTTAAAAGTACATTTCACTGTAGTTATCAGTACTTAGAATTTCTCAGCCTGCATTTTCGCTTGGATGGCGAAAGTCACTCTGAAAGCTTTAGCCGTTGGAGCCGTTCTTTAGCTGTGATAAAGGGCGATAAACCATTCTATATTTGTCACAGGGTTAGCCTAGTGTTTCTCTAAAGAATGCTGTCGAGACTGTTTCATACGCATTGAATATTTCATGGGAGAATCTCATGAAGAGCTGTGTTATGTGTTCCAACCTAATGCAGTTTTCTAGCCTCCATGGCTTTGCCCTAAATAATTTTTGGCAGCATGAACTGAACATTCACTGCTAGAAATAAACAACATAAGGAAAGCTTTCCGTCATATTTAGCAGGCACCCGAGGATACACAGAATGATATTACCATAATACCTCATCTTATTATTAGATTGTTTAGAACGACCTGCCTTCATAATCCATGTCACCTCGACAGGATTATATAATCAGCAGCTATGGTTGTTGATTTATTGCTTGAGCATGGCATTAGATATAGACTGGAGCAATAATATTACATGGATTCATATCATATTGAGACTGTATTCTTTAATTTGTGTAGAATTTGAAGTCTGTTGTTGGAATTTCATTAGGATGGTATGCTCAAGACCCTCATAGCTCCGCAGATCCTTTTACTAAATATAACTTTTTTCTTTTGTAAAATTTGAAGACATTTTTCTTTACTAAGAATGAATGTCTTGTAGAAAATGATCTCTGATCACAAATGTCTAAAACAGTGGCATCCCATGACCAGCTCAATTCAGCCCTATAGCATGAGAAATGTACATTGCTTGATTAACCTGGGTTTGTGTTTTGGTCAAGCTTTGCAGTGATTTCTGATGGAGGAGGGTTTACTATGGCATTGGAAGATTCATGATACAGATGCTAGATGAAACCTACATTGTGCACTATGTCTGTTGCCATGGCAGCATAAACCGGTGTTATGAAACATGCTCTTGAATTTTTGATTGAGCCATATTCCACACTGAGCAGTGTCTCAAAGACCTTACCCGAACCTAAGATGAACCTTTTCTTACATTTCCAAAGGAGATATAGTGCTATCTCAACTTTTTTGTTCTGGAAAGCACACAACCTCTTGTTGCTGGTTTAAAGTGCAGCAAGTTCACCTAAGATAAGGCTTTTTTCTGCTAAGAAATACAATCTGCTCAAATGGGAGCTCTCAGACAGAACAAATCTGGTCATGCTGTAGAAAGGCCAGTGGTATTAAATTCAGTTTCTGGCACATTTCAACTAAAAACCTTTTTTGGCTACTGGGAGATAAATACAGTTGTTATTATTTTTTTTCCAGTCAGTACGAGTCCAATACAGAAACCAATTATTGTGCCTTTAATTATTCGAAGCCATTTTAAGCTTTCCCTTTGGGTGCGAACAGTTGAAGCTTGACAAAACAACATTATTGTGCTTGACATATTTTTCAGTATTTTCAGTATTAATCTTTAATGCCTTATATTGTAAATGATAATAATTATAGAAAGATTGTATACTATGGTAACTATAGTATACACAGACCAAAAACAAGAACACACAAGACACAGTGACAGAGCTGATGTTACTGGAGAATTAAAAGTACACACTGTATACTTCAGTGTTTTTAATTTGATAAATTAAAAATAGGCCAGTTTAAAGAAAAAACTGAACCAATAACCGTCCGAACGTAGAACCATGACAATTATAATTTTGACCTTTGCTTTCTTTTGAACTTTGTCTTATATCTATCTCTTCTACTGCAACGTAAATGTTTAGAAAGGAAAAAAAAAACACTGAGGTCATTGAGGTCCACTTGACTACAGGAAGTTGTTCTGTACCTACACTTAACTGATGACTGCATGTCCTCAGGTACTTTGGCAGGAGAGACTAGCAGAATTAATGTCAGGAAGGATCTAGACTGTGAGTGTAACTAAGGACAGAGCATCAAGGCTTGTTAGTTCTGTTTAGATCACAGTGGTTTTTTTTAAATTCATGAATACTAAAATGATTGCTTATATGAAACAAACAAAAAAAAAAGTTCATGAATGTATTGCTTAAAAAGAAATGGCCTGGGTCAGTGAGATGTGGTGAACAATATATCTATTACTAAGTAGTGAACACAACAGGAGGGATAAAGAGAAATTACAAAGGGGGCTGCTCCTGTGACCATAGTGACGGATGAGGCAGTGCAGGAAGTTCCAGTGGCAAGACGCCATCCCCGACCCTGTGTGTTGTCTAGGAGTTTTCTTTGGCATGTCCTGCATGCTGATTAGAGACCTGCTCCCTGTCGGATATGCTGTGATGAAAAGCGTTGTGTATCATCAGCACTGGCAGCATAGGCGACTGGAGCTCTTAAGGATCTGGAAGGATCACTATACACATGCCGGTTCCACATGCTGACATTTGGGACGGCAGGTAGTTGTGCTGCCAAACTGATGTTTCTGCACAGACCTTTGCAGCCTAAAAAAGTCTACTTTTTTCAGCTGTCAGTTTCTTCTGTGTACTGCAGCAAGATCCTGCAGTACCACCAAAGCTGAAAGTTTCAAATGTGCCCTTAAGTAACAGCGTATGTAGGATAGTAGTTCCCAAATCCGGTCCCTTCTACCCACTACAGCTTTGTAGTCTTCATTTTATTCATGTGCTTTTTGTATTGCCTACTTCAGTTCCACCCTATAGCAACTCCAAAAAAGAGACACACCAGTGGGACAGAGCATAGCCAGTACAGAGGACATGATTTATAGGCTTTAAACTGCGCGAGCTAAATGACTGTCATGGTTTTGGATGTTAAGCGCTGTGTAGGAACTGCGGTGCTGTTTCAAGAGAGCCTAAAGCTCACAGCTGTTGCTTGGTGTTATCACCTTCAGCAACTGGCACTGCTTTCTCATGCTTATTGGATGTCACTTGACCTCTGACCCTCATGCTAACAGCTGGTCTGTAACACACTGTGGATGTACATACTCATGCATGCAATAATTAAATCACATGGTCACTCAAGCTTCTCCATAGCACACTCGTACACACACATGCACACACACACACGGATTCTTAAACCACATTCCTAGAACCATATTTCAGTTCTTGTGATGTGTAGTCTCATCTCTCTCAAGTCCTTAAGTCAAAATGCCTGTATGTCAACCCTGACCCTAGGAAATGTCCTAAAATAACTGAGGTCTAGCACACCTAAATTACCCATGTCAGAGTTTATTCAGAGAAAAAGAACAGCAAGTAGTTTTTCTGACGCATTGAAAATGTGACTGAAACAAGAAAAAAAAAAGACATAAAAAAGAACACCTCTTCGAAGTTTCTCTGGAGAGAGTCTCTGAATTCGGGCTGTAGCACAGTGCCACTATCTGCTTCTGATCTTTTCAGTGCTCCAAATTACTTCAGTGCTCTAAATAATCTTTGTGCTCTAAATATGCCTACCACTATGGAAAACACTGAAAAGAAAAACTCTTGAGGGCTGCTGGAAAAAAAGAAGTCATTTTTCATTCACAAATTGTAACAACCTATAACAATTTGCAGAACAGAGTAATCTTTCCAAACAATGATGTCTTTCCCAAATCAAACAACTGTTGTTTATACATTACCTAAAAATATTTTATCAGATTTATTTAGCCGGACACGCTATCAGAATCTGTTACGAAGCTGGGACGCAGTGCTGCTGCTGGTCCAAATGGGGTCTTTTAAGCTGCATTTCATTATAATGTCAGTATAATTTTCCGGGAAGGTTTTCTTTTAATAATAATGAAGAAATTTCATTCAGGAACTTAAGAGCCATTTTCACAGCTTTCTTTCTTTTTAAAAAATAAATAAAATGAATAAATAAAAATCTTATTCGTCTCTGTATTTGTGTCCATTTACAAAACATCTGAATATCTGAATCATGTAATCATATGAATGAAGGCTCTTTGCTCACCATCCATTAGTACAAAAAATGAAAACTGCTCTGCGGAGCTCTCTGGTGAGTACAGTCGTCTCTTCACGTTCTCTTTACTCTCACCTTCTGGCTCAATGAAGAACATATTACCTCTATATTTTTACAAACCAATAATGTTCAATCAACTATTATATTCTGCACATTTGGCCATAAGAATTAGCATTTTTATTGAGGTTATTGGGCTCCTTTTGTTGCCTGAGACCCAAGAATTATGAGTTTCCGGCTTTGATAATAATAACTTGATTTCCTGCAACAGATGACCTGCATGATCTGTCAGATATTGACTCCTCTCTGGCTGATCGATAGAAATGCTCTAGAGCTTAGAGAAACTCTCTTTTAGAAAAATAAAACCTGCTCAAAACAACTGTTTACATAAATATATTGAATAAAATCCATACAGTCATGAAACTCTATATATAATGACATACTGATTAATAAAATGATTCATGAACTAGAACAACACTCAGGCTCTCTACACTCAGGCTTTTAAATAATCCAAAGGAATTTAGGAGGATATATAATTCAGTTAGTGGTCTGCAGCAAGTGTAGAGCTGTTCAGTTGTTCCACCTGCCCTGTACAACAGGTGTTTCCCACCAGCAGTGACAAACACCAAGCCTCTTCACTTGTGCAAGGTTTTAGGCCAAGGCTCAAAGACACATGCAGTATCAAGTGTCTCATATTAAGAGCACTGCTGTACGTTACCCATCCACACATTTACATTAGTCTGAAAGCCAACATTTGATCCTACAGCAAATATTTTCTGACTTAAACCACCATGACCTTATCAGGCAGTAGAGACAGTGACAGCTGTGGTGACTGATTTTATTTAAAATAAAGACTAGCAAGCACAAACAAATCCAAAACACCAACTTAATCACAGAATCCAAAGTCAGGCAGTGGGTCAGGCCATGTACAGCCAAGTATTCAGAGGACGAGATGATAATCATGAAACGAGAAAACAAACTTGGGTCAAAACCAGAAATAGCAAACATGAAACAAAAAGCTTGGTACCTCAGATGAGAAACAGAGCTGAGTGAATACTTACAAAGTCTTAGTGCTGTGAGTGTGCTTAAAGAGTGTGTGATGGTGATTGAGTCCAGGTGTGTGCAATCAGTGAGCAGATGAACTTGAGCGTGTGAGCTGGGAGTTGGAGTCTGTGGTGGCCATGTTTGTAGTCACAGGTACATTCTGGGACACTGAATTCAGGGTTGACGTGACAGACCTGACTTTGGGTCTGTATTTCAGACTTTTGCAGTTTTGTAACAAGATACAATACATGCTGCATCATCTATTTTAGGGTCTGCCTAATTTTCTTATTTATATGGGGTTCAGCAAATGTTTAAAGGCCAACTCATTTCTTGTTATAAGGTGAGCTTGAGATTTGGACAAGGGGACAAATTCAAGGATTTGATTCATTGAATTTGGACCTGTATACATCACACTGTGAGGGATTTTATTCTACATTCCCTTTACTGGCTATAACATTGAAACAAACTGTTAGAGGTGTGCCATTGAACAGCACTCGAGCTCTCGTGGTCGTTGTGTCACTCTGAATTATAGCCAGAATGTGTTTTAGTAGAACAAAGTACTTTCTCTACTTACAGGGTCATGACCGTGCTGAACTTAGACTGACCTAAGACATTCAGCTTCACTGGAAAATGTATATGAGCATTTTAAAAAGTGGTGTCACAGTTGTGTATTCCCAAAATGTATTCAGTTATGGACTCAGTATGATAACGGTATAAATGAACTTCACATGGCAGCATCCGAAAGTCTGAGTGTGGTTAATAAGATTAAGTAAGATTGCACATAAACATTACAGATTTGCATAGTCAGTGTGCAGTTAGTGGGTGTGATGTAGGTGACAGTTGTGGCAGATTCAGATCTTAAAGCGTTCTCTTAGAAACATAACCTGAGTGTTGCTACATGTGCGATGGTATAATGCTGGTTAAAGGTGGTGAGATGCTTTGTATAATATGAGTTCACAATACATTGATGTATTCATGCATGTGCTAATGTATATACAAAGAAGTAATATACATAAGAATATACATAAGTAATAATTTCAAGGAACATTCTTATTATTTTGAGATGCTAGAGCATCAGTTCGATAAACGTTTTTATCCATAACATGTACATCATTTTGTTTTCATATAGCAGAAATGGCCTTCCACCATTTGGTTATATTAATTTGCGCTTGCAGTTGCCATTCCCAGAGTGACTTTTCAGGGATAATAAAGTGCAATAGTAGTGCAAAATGAATCTATTTACATTAATGCTGCATCGTATTTTAAAACTTTATGTAGAAAAACCCTAATGCATTTGAAAGCCACTGTCAAACCATAGAGCTTATTAGTAAAATCAGTTTTTTGTAGTAAACAATGTCTGGATTCTACTACTGAGAACTGTTTTTCTTTCACAGTTTTGAAAAAAAAAAACCTATTTTAAAATCAAACTATATTTACATTTTATTATATTAGGCACTGTATGTGCCTTACGTGTATTAAAGCTGCTGTGTGCTCCATATTTTTGTCATCAGAATCTCTGTTATGTAGTGTGTGTGTGTGTGTGTGTGGGGGGGGGGGGGGGGGGGGGGGGGGGGGGGGGGGGGGGGGGGGGGGGTTCTGTGGTGTACTGTGGGTACAGTGATGTGTTCTGTCTCTGTGTGCTCGAGGGAGAAAAAACAGCAACAGGTCCCATAAACAATTTAAATGATAATGACTCATTTTAATACTCAGCGTGTTCATTTACACAAGTAATTGAAGTGATACTGCTGCTGTGAAGGAGAAAGATAAACAACTAGCTGAAACAATTCAGGTTCTTGCTGAAGCAGAAAGCAAGCATCATCCTGTTCAATCATGCACAACAAATTAGTTAGGATATTCAAGCTTCCTATTCTAATGTATCCTATATATGAAATGTAGCTAACATCCAGTCGATGTTGGTTCCTTTTTAATGTGTTGTTCGAATCGCTCTTTCCACTCCAAGATATATTTTTTCACTCTCTCTCTCTCTTTCCATTTCTGTCTGTCTTCTAGTGGGCCTAAGCAACAAATACCTGAGAGACCAGCACAGGTTTACAGAGGACGTGGACTGGTCTTATACAGGTGGGTGCTTCGAGGACAAATCCTCTTAATGTCTGTGTGCTTTCTTTGTCTCCACTCAGTGTGTTGTATCTGGACAAAACCCAGCCTCCTTTCTCTGGAATTGGAGATGGTTGGGGATATAAAGTCCCTGATGGAAACGGATAAAGTAGGATCAGTGTCATGGCTACTATCTGACTACTGGCTCTGTACTGAATGATCATTCTGAATGAGCTCCAGTACCACCTACACATGGCATTTAAAAGAAAGGAATAGCTTTTAGGTAACTGAATGGCATTAGTACATTGCAAGATAATAACATTAAGTGAAAATATCTTGAATATAGTCAAATTTCCTATTATAAGATCACAATAGACCTAGACCTAGAAATAGGTTTAATGATCTTTTGTAATATTTGGTTTTTTGTAATCTTATAATAGGAAATACTAGATACATTTGACTATATTCAAGATATTTTCATTTACTAAGATGACATTTTTGCAATGTAGCATATTACAGCAAGAGTCGTTGTTGGTACTTAAGGACGTAGGCATTTTTTAAAAAAACATTATAGACACAATTAGTAACCTGCTGGTAATGTTAGATGACAGACTAGTTTTAGATGACAGAGAGTTCTAGTTTAGTTGTAGTATTTTATATCAAGATTCCCTTAACTAACATTGTCTACTGCATTAGTTAACATTAACAAACCAGTTTATCATTATTAAACCATAAGTAATGTTACCAAAGTAATAAAGTAGGTTACAAGCGTATTAACTGATGTTTGTTTAAATGGAAATGTAATATACGGAGGGCACAAGTGGCTTAGTGGTTAATGTTTACCTCACACCTCCAGGATTGGGGTTTGATTTCTGCCCTGTGTGCGTGGAGTTTGCATGTTCTCCCTGTGCTTCAGGGGTTTTAGTTTACTTATGTTACTTTAGTAAAGGAACAGCAGTGCTGAAAATATAATATGGTGAACAATATTTAAGTAGTGTGGTGACTATGTTATGACTCTTTCACCAACTTGGCATTATGTATTAGACTTCTGCTAATTTAGCAGCTGGCTCATCTTCCATTAACCGTTTTCTCTCTCTCTGACCAGAGGGAGCTTGACCAACACATTATTCATGCCATTAGGCAATTTTATATTTTATATGAACTCGGTACATTTGCACTCCCTAATATTGGGCTTTATTGATTAATACTGAGGCTTTATTGATGCTGCATTGTGTGACAAATTAATAGAAAATAGACAATTAAACAGTAAATGTTTATGTTTTAGATGTTAACTATAGCTATACATTTCATTCACAAGTTACAGACATCAACAAAACATTAATTTCTGCATGCCTTCTTTATCAAATTCCCAGTTAAAGCTTATCAGAAAGCTTGTTATACACAGTCAAATAACGTTTTGTAAATGTTTGTGCTATTTCACCACTTAAATATCTTTTTTCCATGTTATCTCTGTATCTAACTGATTGCTCCACAGTTTGTGAAAATAAATATGCCCGTGAATAGATATGACCGTGAATGATTAAAATGTCTCCACGATCTGTTTTTACAGAGAGATTGCGAGTAACGTGACACTAAAGACATTTTGTCCTGACAGGCTCAGTTGTTTTATGAACCAGACTTTGCTCTATTCCAGCTCATGTTTTCCCTGACAGACACACGAACAAGCCAATTGTAACCAAGAGTAGGCAGCTCATTAGCTTACATTTTCTCCTCATTTTGTTTGGCAGCACAGCAGCATGGAGGAGTTGGTGCCTAAAAAATTCAACATCAGTTGAATATGGAACTGGTTTGGATGTTACACAACAGAAAAAATATGTGAAGGCAAGATAGGCATGTCAAGGAAAAACAACAAACTTGTTTAACCACCAATAAAACACCCCAAAGAGAGTACCAAAAGCCAGATAACATGGGAGCAAACATGAGACAGAAACAGGGCTGAAGCAATCACTATCTTGCACATCTGGAGGGAAAAACCTGGCATCACTCACGTTAACAGCGGAGTCCAGCAAAGCCTTTATTTAAGTGAATTCTGCTTCAAATAATTTGTTTAAGAATATTGAGTAGATTATTGTATCCATGTGCATTACAGACACATCTTTTTTGTGTAAAATTTTGTGTAAAATATTGTGTAAAATACTCACACCCACAGTTAGAAAATCCACTATGACAAAGCATTAAAAAATCCAACTGCTGTTAAAAACATCTTTGACTTGACATAAGTGTACAGGTCTAGCAAAACCTGTTATATGTCATTGTGGCTGAATTCTGGCCAAAACAGATGGAAATTATTATTTTTTGGCCAAAATATTTTTTTCTGTGTAGCCTATAACAAATTTTGACACCTCAACATTTAGAAAATATAAATACATTTCACCAAAATGACCTGGAATGGTTTGTATTTACTTTTCAATCTTGCCTTGGCTATTTTCTTGCAAATGTCATGTAAGGCCAGTTTAACCAGCTTATGGTAAAACAGTCTGCATAAAGATGTCTGAAACCTCACTCATTCACTCACTCACTCACTCATCCATTCACTCACTCACTTATCCACTCACTCACACACTCACTCTTTCACTCACTCACTCACTTATCCATTCACTCACTCACTCATTCACTCACTCACTCACTCATTTACTCACTCACTCACTCACTCACTCACTTATCCATTCACTCACTCACTCACTCATTTACTCACTCACTCACTCACTGTCTGATACCCTGGATGGTATGCCAGACCATCACAGTGTCTAAACCCTTGCTAGCTAATTTCCTCACACAGTAAATGCCATGTTTTGGTCAAGTTGTTGGATAGCTATATACCACAGTGGAACAGACATAAATCTAATCACTTCAGTTTGAAATCAGATACTGTTTGTCAAAATATCTGTATGGCACCTGCACCGCAGCTGGAATTAAATCTTTAAATGCAATTTCCTCCCTTTTTAGTGTTGGTTGTAAGCCAGTGGTCTTCAGAAATATATATAGTAGAAAATAGCACCTTGACTCCTGAGATGGAGAGGACTGAGATGACGTCAGTGTCACTGATGCCTTTATATTTTCATAGCTAACATATAGAATCATAAAGTTATATGTAGCCTTGGCTATGTCGTCTCCCTCTTTCTGTACCTCTTATATCCCCTGTTCGGAAAGTGTAACATTGCCTGTGCTCCATGCCAATCAAACAAGCGGTGCACCATAATTCTAGTAAAGCTTTAGTGGTAAATACAGCTCATTAGGGAAAAAAAGAAAGGGATGAGGATGTTTCTATGAAATTGCTTAACGAATAAGTCAGTATAATGTCTGATCTTGTTCTAATAGACATAAAAAGACAGCTAAACTTTATCAGCGTAAACACTGAGCAAACTCCATATGTATTTCCTGTTTAAGTGTGAAGATATCAGCTGATCTGGTCATTTTTATATACATTGTCTAGTTTGAATTTTCTCATCTTTACCAGAGGCTGAATTTATGTGTTCACTGTGTTAACTGAAATGGCCCAGCAAAAAAAAAAAAAAAAAGTATTGCTGTTACAGTACTTTTAAAGAACATTA
>CM040471.1:10512670-10522900 GCA_022758105.1 Pangasianodon gigas | reverse complement strand
TGGAGAGGACGAGGGAAGGCGAACAGTGTGTATGTGCACTGAACTGTGAATAAATATATTAACATGTGAAAGAGTGGGACCAACACAGGCTTAGTCCCAGTACTCCCAAAGAGCAAAAGGGAGGGCAGAAACACACATTACTCCACTGCACAAAAAAGTCCTTTTTTCTCATTCACTGACGGCGGGATCTGACACGCCTCCTAAGTGATTCAATCTTTCAAAAACACTAAAAAAACACTTAAAAATCAGAAAAATAAACCGAGCAGCACAAAGGTTGTATTTTTGATTAGTCTCTTCATTTCAGTACAAAATATTAATATATCTATATCCTATCATATTAATCATCCCATCCTTACCCATCCTTAATCATCAAAGTTACATAACAGTAGCTATAATAATGATATTGTGTATATTTAAATTCATTCAAAGACACACACTCTCCTGCTCCTGTTAGTACTCACTGAGATCCCAGGAAAAAAACATCCTTAGCTTGTCTTCATCTCAATTACTAGAAACATAAATGACATTTATGAAAATTAACCAAATCTAGTCGTGTTACTCTTAGGTTAAAATTACGACCTCGACATAATCATTATAATATAAATACAAACATAAAAAAATATATCATTCATGTTTATTAGATGAACTTATCCAAACACACAAAGCTTCAATTCATGCATTTATTGCTCTGCGATAAGGAGAACATCTGGGTGAGCTGTGTGTCCAGTGTCTTGTGCATATTTCTAAGCCGCCTCTGCATGCTAGCCTCCTCCGAAATGCCTTTGCCATTTGTAACCATAGCAGCAATGACTGCGGCTGATTATAGCATGTCAGTGCTGTGCTGTGTGCCTCTGCAGGGGCCAGATGAGACTCTGCAGCATTATAAGGGCTTCACCTTTCCATCACAGCTTGCAGTACACAGTGCTTTTAATCTCTCGGACTATGCTTGGCCTGGTTAGCTCTTCCACCTGATGCCACCAGTCTTTCTAATAACAGCGACCTCACACACCCTGCAGGACGGGTTTCTACAATACACTGGGAAAGCAGTAGGCTTCTTAAAATCCCTGTAGAGATGCGCTAATTATGTGTCAGCTTGTGGGGAGATTTAAAGCAAGCAACAATGAAGTCAAGCGAATAATAATGAAGGTGAGGTGAAAATGGAGGCTGAGAATGCGGCGTAATCTTTAAGCGACACTAGTGTTCAACAGTGTGTGTGTAAGGTGTTAAAGTATGTGGGTGCGTGATTGGCATATTTATTTTACATGCATAAGCTTGTGAGACCCATTTCCATCTGCCTCATACAATCTGCATACATGATTCAGCTTGTGGTGCTGTACTGAATAGTTATGGTGATATATTTCCCACTCTGCCGTGCGATGACAAATAGTATTTTCACTCCATTCAGCAAGTTTCCTAGTGAGGAATGCTGTAATATGCTTCAGTATCATGGAATATGTTATATGAAATAAAAAGAAGACAATTCTAAATATATTATACATAGCTATCAAAATGTATCGTTAGTTTTTTTTCCTCAGGTGAAGGGTGAAGGAGAAAGAGATTGGGTAGATAGATTACTCTTAGATTTACTCAGTTGGTGAGCAAATATTCACTGAAATATCAGTGTCCTCAGAGCAGCAAGTATCATGATCAGTTCAGTTACACGATTAATCAGTTGCTGCTCTCAGAAGAAAGAATATATTTCAATAAGCACAATAAGCTCTTACATTATTTCATACATTTATCATAAGCAATTTTAATAGATTGGACACTGGCACTTACCCAGGACAATGATATATTCTTTCTAACTGCATAAGTGTGCAATCTTTTATCATTTCTGTTTAAGCGTCTTCTACTACTATGCCCAAAATAAGTGTAACTAGGTCTAAATGTAAAACTTTTCTCATTTTTCCATAACACCAGTATCTGAGAGTATTTTATTAAAGGCCTACAAGAAGCTTGTGTAATTACTACCTCATTTAGCACAGATAGTGTATTTGGGATCAAACCTATTTTCAGTGTATGGCGTAATATGACTGATATGTTCTGAGTTGAATCGCTTGAATACTATTACAGATAGATGTTTTGCTTTGTCCAAAATCATTTCCCTTGCATCACTTGCGATTGATTGCAGGCTCCTTTTCCAAAATTTGTCTGAAGCCATCTGTATTCACTACAGAGGGGTGTATTTTGTATTGACATTGGTAAATTCTGATCAATTTGCATTTAACACTGTTGTTTAGATTGCCATTTGGCAAAGCTGTATCTTATAGCTACATCTTTTTTTTAAAGAGATTACTTGATGGTAAAAAAGGAAATATCTTTAGATATTGAAGCTGAAAGGGCTATTCCACATAGCTGGAGTTACTGATCCAGCTAGCTGTTTCATTACAAGTTAACCTTGAATTTAACTCTACAGACATAATTCTCTTATTCATCCTAATTCAACTCAGTGCCAAATTTAACTTAGTGATCCAAGAACTAGGCTTTGGAGTAAAATTCATACCCAATGACTTGTTCTCTGAAGCGCTTGAACTCTTCTGGCTAAAAAAAAATGTGGAAAAGAAACAGAGCACAAATTAAAACAAAACGAAATGAAACATTTTAATCTCTGCAGGAAGTTTGAACCAGCAGCACTGGGTAAAGAAGTACCACTCTTGCAATGGTGCCAGACAGTCACCCATCAACATTGATGAGAGCTTCACCCAGGTTCAAGTGCAGTACCAGGATTTGCAGCTAGAGAACTGGGACCAGCTCATGTCAGATTCTACTATCACCAACGATGGGAAAACAGGTTGGCTTACTGTTTCCTGGCTCAGAGGCATGCTAGATAAAGAAAACAACATCCAAATTTGATTGGTTTTACTCATTTAATGTAAATCTAAAGTGAGAATGTCATGCATCCAGCATACTTCATGCTGGTCAAAATTAAATTTGAATAAACTGGGTTGTAATCCCTACAAAAACAAGTCTTCCTGATACATCTTCCTGAGCCGAATACCTCTATCTCTTCTGACAGAATAATGAATTACCCTGTAGAATGATATCTGCTGAAATGGAAATCATTCTTTGGTGCACTTCTGAGTAGAGACACCTTGTTGTTTCTCACAGGTCTATATAAGTAGAGAAGTATCTGTAGAGGAACTGAATGGCACTTCTTTGCATGTTCTCAAGTGTAAAATGAATCTTTTGTGGAAGTGAGTGCAGTAATTCTTTGTAAAATTCATACCAGGATTATTAATTATTAAATTGTGTGTGTGTGTGTGTGTGTTCCTACACTTACATTTCTCAGTGGTTATCAGTGTGAAAGGACAGTACTACATCAGTGGAGGAGGACTCAGGTCACGGTTCAAAGTAGCCAGGATAACGTTCCACTGGGGCCGCTGCAACACCTCATCAGATGGTTCAGAACATAGCCTTAATGGCTACAAGTTTCCTCTAGAGGTATGAGGCATATATTAAGACACATCTTAATACAGACATCTCACACAGCTTCAGAGGTTCCCAAATGCATTGTAGGATCAAGAGATCAAGATGAGGATTAATGATGCAATCCATTGTACTCGGATCTCGGAAAAACCCAACCTCCGACATGGAAAAGTGGCCATTCAACTTGGAATTCCAAATCAGGAACTCGCGCAACATCCACCTAGCCTGAATTCTCTGTCATAAACACATCAACATGGCATGGCACAGTCAACAGCAACAGAGTTCCCTTTGCATCTTTTTCTACTTGATAAAACTTGATTTAACGTAATATGTAGCGTTTGTTTTGTGAAAAGGTGTTTGACCGCTTAGTAAGTTTTAACTTGTAACATAATTCTGTTGAATTAAGGCCAATTTTAAAATAATTCATGTAGATCTTTTTTTTCTATGAGTTTATAAAACTCAGAAACTAGCCATACAAACATAACTTTGCTCTGCGCATCAACTGGAACGAGTTGAGATCAGAACTTGGGAATATCAACTTAGAACTGAGTTCTGAGTACAGTGGATTGCAGCATCAGTCTTATCTACTGTTCACTATCTAGCAATAAAATATAGTATAGTACAATATATTTAATTTTCCCAGGATATAGTATTAAGCTTTATAGCAATATAAATAAAAATCATAATCTGTAATAACTGATTTTCATCTTAATAAAAGAAATGAACATGGTAAAAATTTGGCACAAAAACTTGGAAAACAATATTTTGGTATTGATCACCTGTTACTAAAATATTAAATATTAAAGGTGTTTTGTGTTGACCATGAAGTCTCACCACTAACATAAGCTCCTGGTTGATGCTTTTTTAATACATATGGCTGTAATAATGCTCACGTGCTGTCACTCACAGATGCAGATTTACTGTTATGAGGAAAATGAGTTTGAATCTATAGATGATGCTCTGAGGGGTAATGGCAGAATCACTGCATTGGCCGTACTGTTTGAGGTGAGTGAGTGTTTCTCAATTCAACAGTCCTTTTTTCTTTTTCCCTTGGTACTCAGAAATGTACATGGTTTCACAGGAGAGCGTTGATGATAATGAGAACTATGCTGCCTTAATCGATGGGGTGAACGCTGTCAGTCGATATGGTATGTGGGTTTTTTGCTTGATTGTTTGTTTGTTCATTTTATTTTGTTCTTTTTAATATAGTTCAGTTAAATTCAAAATTTGCGTAGATTATTGGAAGTCTGCGGGCAAAAGTAGTAAAGAAAAATTTACTGTGATTTTATCAATCTTTAACATTATAACAGAGAAGAATATAGTAAATTGCTCATCAGGATGCACAAATATAACTCATTATATTGAAACATCAAATGCATTCTTCTGCTCCACTTTTTAAAATGCAGGAGAAAAACCCAGCCCAATTTTATAGATCATAGATGTGGCTCTAGCTACTTTATGACAGTGTCTTGTTTTCAGAATGCCTACAAATAAAACTGAATTGGATTGAATATACATTTGTACCAAAAGACATTGATTTCATTTGAATAAGCTATAAAACATTCAACTGTGACTGCTAAATTCAACTTTTGCTATAACTTTAAGTAAGCTATAAATGCATTTTGGCTCATGTTGCTATAATCTTTGTGATATATGTTGTGTACCTTTTAATTTTAAAACCACTCATTTTATCTAATTGATTAAACAGTTACTTCAATTTTAACATCAAATTTAGCATGTTTATAGATACAGAGAATTTTACGGTATGTCATGTTTTTCTTCCTATTTGATATGAAGGTAAAAGTAGTGTGCTTGAGGCCTTTCCTCTGCTTGGTCTACTGCCTGAGTCGACAGCAAAATATTTCATCTACAATGGCTCCCTCACCACGCCACCCTGCACAGAGACAGTGAAGTGGATTGTGTTCAGAGACACAGTGCCAATTTCTGAACCACAGGTCAGAGCTTCTCTGTCCTCTTTTATGTTCAGTTCTAATTTACACATACTCTCACTCACATACACGCAAACTTTCTTACACTATTTGCACTTTTTTGTATTGTGTTATATGTTGCATCATGATCACAACCATGTCTATGGAGAAAATGACACAAACTGGACTTACAATCTTTATGTTTTTCATTCATTCATTCATTCATTCATTCATCTGCACAGTACTGCACTGAAACCTGGGCTCAAAGATGAACCAGGGACCCTGTAGCTGTGAGACAGCAATGCTAACCACTGTGCACTCATTTTGATTTCTTTTTTATTAATTTTGTATTACTAAATACAGCTCATCCTATCCTTATTGAAACATTATGTCATTTTCTTATGGAAGCTAACAACTGCCCCTAAAATGCTAGAACATTAACTGTAGTAATGTGTGAAGTCTCAGAAATACACCTAGCAATGTATCCATACTCTACCAGGTACAGTGAAATAAAACAAGGTATGTATGCTGTAGACATGTTCTAGGCTGCTACTGTGTGTGTTAACACAAGACTGAATAAAAAAAAAGACTTAATGTCTGGTATTGTGAGCCAGCCGTGGAACAAATTAAGATGAATGTTGCTGATGCTTGTGCTAATAGGGACCCTTCTTAGAGAGAGACAAATACTTATACATAATGAACCACAATCCTGTCTTCCATAGGGACAACATGCCTGAGAGGCAGCATTAACCTTGTAGAACCAGGAGATGTAGCACAGTGAAAGCCGGGTAGCAGTGGCACATGCCTCTATGTAATGCCCATGAGGAAGAGAAGCTTCCCGTAGAGTGGCATTTGATGGTAATGGCTGAATATTGGCTATGGTGATGACGGCCACTACTCAGTGGGCTAGTGTCTTCTTAGACAAGGCAGCCCCTCATGCAGGCAAGGCCAATCTTTTTTTTTTTTTTTTTAAATAAAATTTGTGATTTTACATTGGGCAAAGCATGCTTATCTCCAGAGTATGTATACTGAAGTATCGCTAGCAAAAAAGGCAGTTTTCAGACCCACATTTCAGACTGGCTTCTTGCATAGGCTCATAAGGAGGGGCCTTATGCGACTTCACCAAAAAATTGGAGCTTCTACACTCAATTCTAGAATTGGACAGAAAACACTGTCCTTCTTCTGAACAAATAAGTATTTTGAGTATAACCCTTGTTTGAACTGTGGAGTATACCTTCTCTTTTGTTGGCACTGTTTAGAGCCCTCCCCATGTGATGGAAGGAGCCACCTGTTATGGGCCTGAGGCTGTGACTCACCCTGCTGTTGCCTGGAGTGGACGGTTCATTTGGTCTTGACAGTTTCATAATTCTGAAACCTGCACTCTCCTATCCAGTGCTTCATTGGAAGCAGGCCCAAAGAGTGACCCTAGGGTTAATTAACATACGTATGTCCTGCAGTGCAGATTGTGCTAACCATATTTGGCTCAATACACAAACTTTGTTGGTGGAAAGTCAACCCATATCCTGGCCTAGGTATCCTACCTGTAGGAATGAGGTGTCGATCAGATCTCCCACAGAGAGATCAACTATAGATTGGAATTGTTTCCATTGTTTCCATGTGGCTAATGTATTTCCAGTGCCTGCCACACACAAAGCAACTCAAAGAATCTCCTGAATATGGCTGTAGACACAGTATCCTCGTGATTCTTGGATGAGGAAGAGGGAGGACGACCAGTCACTGGGCTATAAGGAGTCTCTGAGTTGCATGCTCAGAGCTCCTAAATCACTTATTTCAGCTGAGTCATGTCTACCATCAGGTCATTAATTTGCCTGGAAAGTAACTGAGATTGTTTTCTGGACTTTTTAATTATACTTGTCGCTAAATGTGGGTGTTTGCAATTAGTGAGCTGTACTCCATATGATGTACATGTGGTCCGACATGTAGGAGGTGAGAAGAAGAAAGGCTGTATAGTGTGTGATAAGTACAAACACTGCAGACAAATATTGTGTGATATGCCACTTTGTGACAGTTTTTTTTTTTTTTTTTTACAAGTGTTCTCATAATTAAATGGCTTTTGTCTTGCTCCTTATGTGTATATTTATACACTTCTGTGCATATTACTCTTCTGTAATATATGCCAGAATTATTTCTCTTACTGTACTGTATGTGTTCTTGTGTATATGTGTATATAGCTGGAGGTGTTCTGTGAGGTGATGACCATGCAGCAGGCTGGATATGTAATGCTGACAGATTACCTGCAGAACAACTACAGGGAGCAACAGCAGCAGTTTCTGGGACAGGTTTTCTCATCTTACACTGGCACAGAGGAAGTCCTTGCTCCTAGTGCGTATATCACACATACACACACATGCCATTGCGGTTTACCTGACATGGCCATGCGCTCTAATTCAGTAGCTCATTCTCTGAGGTCACTCTAGTGTTTGTCTCCTTTTTCCTGCCTCAAACTCTAATGATGCAGTTCTCTTAAAAAAAAAACAAAAAAAAACACTGGTGGCAGTGAGTTAGGCGTTGCTAAGTAACATCTTTTCCCCTCAGCATGGCCTTTCCTTTGTTCCCTTTTTCAAGTAGACTTACACAGAATGGAAAAGTTTTTTTGGTATGTGTACTGCGTTTCTGGTCCATCTCTTCTTTTGCGTCTCCTAAAATACCGCAAAAGACATTCCAAAATGTGTTTCATTATATATTCAGCTTCTACTTTCTTCCCCATGTTAAGTCACAATAAGTGCTTTCGACCTTTATGCTTTAAAAATCTCACACTTAGACTGCTGCAACAGTCTCTCTCTCACACGCACATGCGCACACACAGACACACACATACACATCACTACAACCATTTAAAAATAACACTTGCTGATCTTCCAACGTTTCACAGAAGCTTCTAACACTTTGTTTTATATATCCTCACGTTCTGCTTTACTAATTTTCCCTAAAACAAGAGTGTCCTCTATGTGGGGGTGGAGGGATCCCGATTATTCAGTGCTAGTGGGCCTCAGACTTTGGAACACTGGTCCACAATCTCTCCCTGACTGTTCATTGTCCTTTCACAAAACCCTCTTTCAAACACAACCATACTTTTCTCTCTGCATTTTCCCCTCTCTTCCTTCTAGTGTTCTTTTTTTATTCTAAAGATACCATAGCTATGAGAAAGGCTCTATATGAATGACAGAAATCATTATAGATGATTCTGACCAAACATTCTTGTGCTCAGTGTGTAGCTCAGAGCCAGAAAATGTTCAGGCGGATCCCCAGAATTACACCAGCATAATGGTGACATGGGAAAGGCCACGTGCTGTCTATGAAACCAGCATTGAAAGATATTCTGTCACCTACCAGAGTCTACAGGGCAAGAATGCTCAGAAACGACAGTACCTGACAGATGGGGATCAAGATGTTGTAAGTTGTCTGTAAATTTTAAATTATAATTAAATGAATTAATGAATGAAAGATTACTATAATCAAAGAAAACTAAAAAATAAAAACTACAAATAATATTTTAACTTTAAATATAAAAATTAAATATTTTATTTAAAGATTAACTGAAACTAAATTGAAAAATAATATAGATATAAATGTATTGGGGAAAAATACAATTAAAATCTTCAGCAAATGTTATTTCTTGTTTATTGAGAATAATCATTCGGGGAGACATGAACTAGTGGCATGAACTTGCACTGATCTTTTGATTTGCGTTACAGGGAGCCATTATCCACAACTTGCTGGCCAATAACAGCTATGTTGTCCAAGTGGTGGCGCTATGCACCAATGGCCTGACTGGTCGCATGAGTGACCAAGTTATAGTAGACATGCCTCTGGAAGACCCTGGTAATACCCACCCTGCTCACCAATTTATACTTCGCTCCAGATAAACAGTAAATGTATTCATATCAGTACTGTTTTTTATGCCATAATGAAAATGGGAATCTTTTTTTAACACTTATTCTCCAGAAAATGATCCTGATCCTTCTGTTGTTTCAACACAATTAGAAGAATTTACTGAGGTAGGATTACTTTGTTTTGAAAAGTAAAAGCATCTGTGATTGCAAAAGTGCACCAAAAGCACAAGCTTTATTCTTTGCATGAGTAATAAATGAGACTGATTTTTTAAATTTGATTTTAGGAGACCTCCCAGCCCTCTTTATCTACGAGTAGGACAAGCAGCAAACCCAGGGTTTTGCCTGGTCGTACCTCTTCCTCCGAGAGCTCCATATATGACACCACCTCTACCAATCACCCAGGATTCCTGTTTCCGACTATCAAGGCAACAACATCTTCTGAGCAACAGTGGATCACAGTGGAATCTCGATCTTTTTCACCTGACCAGGCAAGAAGCCATGTCAAGCGACCTAGCAGCCGCATTTTGCCAGAGGACGAAGATACCATGCTGGTAACTGATGTTTACTACGAGGGCTTGAAATCTAGGACAACGGTGTCCAGCCCAAATGAAGAACAGCTCAGTCTGCCTACTCTCCTAACCAGAGGTGTTCTGGATCAGGACAAGGGCCAAGTTTGGATGACCAAGCCTAGCATCACTTCAGTGACCTCAGCTCCGAATGCCGAGAGCAATACTATATACGTCACCAGTAACACTTTGTCAGTCTCTGTGAAGAATATTAATGAACCCACTCGGCCATTGTTTAATGGTAAGTCCAAGAATCTTACTGTTCCAAACACCAACCATGAGGTTTCAACAAACAAAAACACAGAATGCAGTGGATCAATTTGGCACAAAAAAGACCTGGTACACCAAATGAAGTATGAAATGTAGGAAAAAATGTTAAAAATCACACAAAATACAAACAGATATGGCACATTAAAGGACAATTCATACTGGGCACATTTCTAAAGCACATTTTTT
>CM040471.1:10434157-10497991 GCA_022758105.1 Pangasianodon gigas | reverse complement strand
TATTTTTTTTTTAGTACAAACTTTGTTATAGATTTTTATTTTATGACTTCTACATTATTGATTCAGTACAAAAACTTTTTAGATTTCCAAACATTAGTTTTCCAGCACAAAATTAAATGTTACAGAAAAATGTTTGTATGTCAGTAAAGAAAGCAGCATATTACATAAGAGAGACTTTTCAGACAAAAAACATAATGAAGGCTGCTGGGTTTTGCTGCAAAAATAACAAGCTAATGTGACAGTCAAAGTCTCCAGAAGAACTGTGGCTGGTTCTGCAAGATGCTCAATAAAACTTACAGCTCATTTCCTTATAAAACTGCACACACTGTACCTGAGACTACTATTTTTTTTTTAAAGGGAAGGATCATCACACCAAATATTGACTTTGTTTCATTTATTACTGTTTACTGCTCTTTATAGTATTTTTTAAATGTAGAAACATTCAGTTTCATTATTTTTGAAGGCATCTTTGCTCTACAGCATTTCTTTGCATGTACCCAAGACCTTTGCACAGTACTGTATCTGCTTAGCAGCTTGTGACTATTGGAGGAGCTGCAGGTTTCCTGTCCTTCGGAGATATGACTAACCCCCTCTTATTATCATTCTAAGTTGGGGAGCAACTTTTCTGATATGCCAAGCATTATTTTTAAAATGCTACTGGGCACTGTAGTATCTGTATCTGTTAGCCTTGAGTGCCTCTGTGGTTTCTCTCTTCAAGTGTTCCACATTCTGTCAGGTTCCGCTAGTTAACTGGCTAATGCAGCTTGTTGCTGTCATGTGCTTCTAAGTTAGTTTATTGACATTGAGTCTGCTATTCTTAACTATGAATCCCACTAATTTGCAGCTTTTTATTTTGGAGTAGGCATTCTCGCCACACAAATGTCTGATTTTCTGCAACTCGGTGTGGATTAACCCCATAGTCTACATTGTGGCAAGTAGGCAGTCACTGCTACACAGCGCTCATGCTGACAATGTCTGAGTCTTTGGAAAAACAATGATGAAGATCAGCTATGTACCCACTAACTTAGAGTTTACCATCATTACCAAGGATGCTGTGTCTGACTCCGATTATATGCTGTGTTGAGTGTGTGGGGATGCCAGTGCTGAGACACATACTTAGCTGGCAGAGTTTAATCCTGACTCAGAGCTAAACTGCCTGTTGGTTGTAAACGGCCAGGCCCAGGACAACCTATTATCAAGGATTCAAGGACTCACTGATTTGACAGCCCAAACAAATCAAATCAAGTTTCTTTGTTTTAGGAAGTTTTTTCGTCTTGGGCAGAGGTGCTATGGAAAGGTAGATCCTACAGCTCACAAAGCACTCTACACTCACTGACCAATTTATTAGGAACTCTTTTACATCTGTTCATTCATGCAAATATCTAATCAGGGTATCATGAGGCAGCAGCTCAGTGCATATATTCATGTAGGCATGGGTCAAGAGCGTCAGTTAATATTAAGATCGAAAATCAGATTGCGGGAAAATGTGATCTAAGTGACTTTAACCATGGCATGATTATTGGTGCCAGACAGGCTGGTTTGAGTGTTTCAGAAACCGCTGATCTCCTGGGATTTTCACAGATAACTGTCTCTAGACTTCACACTAGAGAATGTTGTGGGGAAAAAAACACAAAAACTACAAAAACTACAAAAAAACAAAAAAACAAAAAAAAAAACCCAACCAGTATGCAGTAGTTCTGTGAGTGGACACGCTTTGTTAATGAGAGAGGTCAAAGGAGAATGGACAGACTTGTTCAAACTGACAGGTAGGGTACGGTAACTCAAATAATCACTCTTTACAAGCATCTCCAAATACCCAGTTTTAGAATGGGGTTCTTAATGATTTGGTTGTTGAGTGTATTCAATTTTCTGTTCAAAAGAAGGTCCAATTTCAGATTTGAACTGATATGCATTGGTATTCAGCTGACTCAGGATTTAAATCGTGCCTAAATCTTGTGGGTTGTATGCACCTTCTCCATATTTGATATCATGAGCACAACCCAGCAACCCCAGAGTGTTTTGAATGTGGCATCTTTGAGCATTTCTAGTCCCTTCTGGCTGTTAGGACTTGTTACATATGTAACTGTAGGTCTACAACAGCCAGTGTTCCCTGTCATATGGTTCGGCGAGAAGGTTCTATAGAATGATTGTTTATGACACCGGTTGTGAATACTGCTTCATCACTAGTTGAACATCTTGTCATGTGTGCGCACATGCACAGGGGGTTATTCAGGTGTTATACAGTGCCCCGGGAAGTTATACACGGTTCATAGAACCACTGTAACATACGTATCTAGCGCTTTATGTATCAGCACTGGCTGTTCACTGTTTGTCCTGGACTCTCATTGTTGTGTTTTTTTCTGCATTTTCACTCCCCATCCCCTGATTAGAGCTTGAAAGAGTCTTACGAGGTAAGACATGTCAGTCTATGTTCATTCTCCCTTTAAATGCATAGCTGTAGTTAGTTCTTGCCTCGTCTATCCTTATTGTAACCGAAAGCATCATTGCATGCACTTGCATGACTGAAATGTGATGATACCTAAACTGCAAAGCTGCATTATAGAATTGATAGAATGTAGGGAATGGGACTGGCTTTACATGACACAAATGTGTGGGTTATTCACAGGAAATTCAGTCCTGCACTGTGGACATGGGTATTACGACAGACAGTTCAAATCACCCAGACAACAAGTGCAAGAACAGATACATCAACATCCTGGCCTGTAAGAGAACCAATTACTTTCTACTACACAAACACATACACAATGTAGTCCGTAAACAAATCTGTGTCAATCTTTGCTGTTAAAGAGAACTGGTGGTTGAACTGTAAATGGACACACCCCAGAAAGAAAGGTCAAGTAATTTTTTTTTCTTTTTTCCAGATGATCACAGTCGAGTCAAGCTGAATCATAATGCAGAGAAAGATGGAAAGACAGGAGACTATATAAACGCCAGTTATGTGGATGTAAGTGTAAATAGTACACATATACACACATTTGAGTGTATTTAGTGTAAAGTATTAATCACTAGCGAAAGCTACAATCTTTGTGCTAGTTATATTTTGTTTTGATCAGTGCTCCCAGAATGGGAGTTGAATTTTTGGGTTAATCCCATTGGGCTGAAAACCATACTTTTGGCTCTATAGGTATAATCTCTTAGAGATTGGGTTGGTTTATAGTGACAGGTTTTAAGCTAATTAAAACCCTGACCTGAAGCAATGATACTGAGGTTGTTTTTTTTTTTTTCTAAAGTGATGCCTTAGATATTCTTTACACTGCTGGGAACATTCTCCTCTGGCATGACTGACACTGTGTATGTTTTTTTTTTTTTTTTTTTTAATTAAACTTAACTAGAATTATAAATTGTTCTAGGGCTACAAACACCCAAAAGCTTACATAGCAGCCCAGGGTCCATTGAAGACAAGCCTGGAAGACTTCTGGAGGATGGTGTGGGAGCAGAACGTTAGCGTCATCGTCATGATAACCAACTTGTTGGAGAAGGGTCGGGTAAGAGGAAGTAGACTTGCTTTATGAATTTGAATATGAATTTTAGAGACAGCTGTCTTATATTAGAGTTGGAAATAAATTCTACAGTGGAAGAGCACTTTAGAATATTTTGCTTTATTTGTACTTCACGGCCCTGTTCACTATCAAGTGATCTGTCTTTATTTGATCATCAGAAACTGGTGATAGAGAATGAAAAATTGTTGTGATGCCATTTATTTCATTTTCTGCATCATACATAAAATGTTCAATATTTATTAATAAATGTTTGAAAGATATTAAAGAGGAATGATGTACCTGGAAAAAGGTAACTCTATAATTATTAGGAGTGATCTCACACATCTGGAGCTCACTGTGTAGTTCATATAAAATCATATAATATATATAAAAATATCAGATAACTCTTGTCCACAGAGAAAATGTGACCAGTACTGGCCTATGGAAAACCAGGAAGAGTATGGGAGTTTTCTTGTCACACTGAGAAATACCAATACGTTGGCTTACTACACCAAGAGGACCTTCACCCTGAGAAACATCAACAACAAAAAGGTTCTCCATCATCATGCGAGATTTATACAGCATAATGGCATAACTGTCAGAAGTTTGGAACTGAACTTTATAAAAAGGCAGATTTTAGGTTCATATTGTTTATGTGTCCATGTCATAGGGCTCTCTGAAGAGTCGCAGTCAGGAGAGAACCATTGATCAGTACCATTACACTCAGTGGCCAGATATGGGCGTTCCTGAGTACACACTTCCAGTGCTCAAATTTGTACAGAAGTCGTCTGAAACATGGAGCGCTGACTCGGGCCCTGTGGTGGTGCACTGCAGGTAAATAGCTGGAGGGAGACTGAACTGAGATCTGTGTGTGTGTATGTACTTTATAAATACTATTAGAGTTTAAGCGATGCTTGGTAAAGATGCTTTATGTATGCGTTTAGTGCTGGAGTGGGACGGACAGGAACTTACATTGTGATAGACAGCATGCTGAAGCAGATGAAGGCTGAGGGGACGGTGAACATCATGGGTTTCCTGAAGCACATCCGCACCCAGAGGAACTATCTGGTGCAGACTGAGGTAGCAACAACTCAGCATACACATGCAGTACAAAACTATACTATTACAGGAGCAACACTAACCTCATGCTACACTTTCCTAAAGATATGGATACAGTACAGTCTGTAAGTTAACCTGTCCAATTTTTATGGCCCATAGAAATGATGGGAGAAATTACACAAAGATCTGATATGAATCACAGAATGTATGTACTGTATAATACTCATCCAGTGTTAAGTTGGATGAATAATATATATATACAATAATAAATGTTAAGTTGTAAGCTTTGAAAGACACACATACATATACAACCTGACATTAAACTCAAACTCACTGTTTTTCACTCATGGTTTCTTAACTGTGCTGCTGCATTTGTTTAGCTGTGTACGTTTATAACACAATGTTACATGCTGAGAAATCTGAGCATTGAAATTCCAAGTTTCAACCTGGTAATTATGAGTTAAAATGTAGTTACTTGTCAGGAGATCTCACATCTGTTTTATCTGAAACAACAAGACTGACTAACAGACAAGTCACTAACAGACACTCAGTCAGTTAACCAGCAAACAGAATACACTGGGTACACTACATATATACCAACTTGAAAAATAATGCAAAAGTAGGTAAAAACTATAATAGCAATTGATATCAACAATGAACTAGAGGACATCTGGATTATTTAAAGCTAGCGTGCTGATAGGTAACAGATGTGCATGATTATCAGGGGACTGTAATGGGGTTACAGGTCATGTGACTAATCAGGTGGTGGACCTGGGAAACCAAAACGACAAAACCTCCAAACTGTAACCATCCAGTTCCTTACTAACTGCACTGGGTTTCCTTGAGCCTCAAGACTTAGTGTTAAAAATCAAATTTCATTAGCATGAAATTAATTTCCTAATTCTTCTTGTTATTTTTTTTCAGGAACAATATGTTTTCATTCACAATGTGTTAGTAGAGGCCATCAGGAGTAAAGAGACACAAGTATCAGCCAGCCACATTCATGCTTATGTCTCTGATCTTCTCACTCCTGGACCAACAGGCAAGACTCGTCTAGAGAAACAGTTTAAGGTATGACCAAATTACTCGATGGCTTTGCTTTTGGATAACAAGGAACGAGACAATGATGTCATCTCTTTTTTTAATTGTAGTTGATCAGCCAGAAGTGTGCAAATCAGGATGACTATGTGACAGCACTGAAAGAGTGCAACATACCAAAGAACAGGACTTCTGCCCTCATGCCTGGTGAGTAGCACTGAGGTATACGCCATATCTATTTCAGAACATTAAGGTCTAAGACTATAAGATTAAGCTGGTTTGTAGCCCTTACATTAATAATGGGCAGTATGAGTGTTGATCTGGTATACCCCTTGTAAGTCTTCTTAAAGTATGCATACATGTGAAAATAACATATTGCATACTCTATATGTCCAAAAGTATGTGGACACCTGACCGTCACATCCATATGTGCTTCTTCCCCAAACTGTTGGAAGCACACAATTACATAGAATGTCTTTGTATGCTGTAACATTGCAGTTTTCCTTCACTGGAACTAAAGGCCCCAAACCTGTTCCAGCATGACAGTGCCCCCATGCACAAAGCAAGGTTCATGAAGTTATAGTTTGCCAAGGTTGATGTGGAAGAACTTGAGTGTCCTGCACAGACCCCAGAGCAACATCAGTGCCTGACCTTACTAATGCTCTTGGGGTTGAATGGTCAAATCCCCACAGCCACACTCCATAATCTAGTAGAAAATCGTAGTAGAAGAGTGGAGGCTGTTATAGCAGCAAAGTGGGACCAACTCTGGAAAGGTATGTTCAGCAAGCACATATCGGTGTGATGGTCAGACATCCACATACTTTTGGCCGTATAGTGTAGCTTAAATGACAGCCACATTAGCTCTGCTCCTGTGTCGACAAATTCGAAAATGTTCATGGTGCAAGATAAGGCATTCCACTCAGTGTTTCTTACCTCATCAATCACAGGAATGGCAGAAAAGGCATACCTTTGTAGATTTGGCTGACAGTACGCCAGTGCATCCTGTTCCAAAAATCTCTGTCCATGAACCACTTTGGATAGTATGTTGCCTGTCTGTCTGCAGACAGATATCCTGTTCTGCCAAGGCTGTTCCAAAATAAATTAATTACCTCCTAGGGAATTCTTGGGCACCGAGTATCTGGTAGATGGTGAAAGAAGGTGAAGGAGTTAAAGGTGTGCATCTTTTGATTTTCAGAGCTTGCTTGCCCACCTCAACCTCATTTTTATTTTATTTTACCTCAATTTTATGCCCATTTGGAGGTGGATGTAGAACACCACCGTGGTTTTGTCAGTCTGCACTAGTATGCGTGAACCCCTCAGAGATTCTTGGAATGTTGCAGAATTAGCCACATAGCTTTTTTTGAGGAGATTAATAAAAATGCTCAAGTTTTTCCATGCACCACCTCAGCCAGGAAGCACCTGCCATTACATTCTCCCTCTTGGCATGGAGAACAACCCAAGGGCATGGCCCAAAGGAGGAAATGTATGTTCTAAGAACTGCTGCTGTAGTCATCATCCCAGGAACACTATTCACAATATGCTAATATGGAACACACTTTCAACAAACATAGTACTGTTTGCTTTTACTTTTCTACAAGTGTGTAGTGTAACGATCTTTAGTCCTACCTTCTGGTGTCACCAAGAAGAGGATGGGTTCCTTTTTAAGTTCGGTTTCCCTCAAGGTTTCTTCCTCATATCATCTCAGGGAACTTTTCTCCAAACCTATGCTTTTGCATTGTTCCTAACAGGTCTTTAATTTGACTCATGCCTGCTACCAGTCCTCTACTCTGCATTCCTCTGCTTTTAGGAGCCTGAGCTTCAGAAAGCCTTCTGTTTCTTTCCATTCTTGCTGCAACAATTTCATATTAGGAGGCTGAGCAGCCCAATCTTCTGGAACTTTCTGCCCCTGCTTCAGCAATTCTGCGAATGTACTTAAGTTTTTCTGTCTAGGATACTGAGACACTGAACCTGCCGCAACAACGCAGCAAATGTGCTACCCACATGAAACCACTGTCACAAGGTTATGACTTTGTTATTTGTATCTGACAGTGGAAATGAGCACATCGAAAAACTCCACTAGTTCCAAAAGAAGCTGTCTCTGATGTCCAGAATGTACGAGAGTAGAGCTTTGTGTCTTTTGTGTGCTTTTAAGTCAGGTAGACCACATACTGCACATGAACATTATATTATTGGTTTTAATCTCTATATCTCTGTGCAGTGGAAAGATCCAGAGTAAGTCCATCTCCGACTGTGGCAGATTCTTCAGACTACATTAATGCTTCTTACATCATGGTGAGAACTGTTTCCACATGGCTTTTTCATCTCTTGTAGTGAGAGTCTTAAGATTATTGTGATTGACAGTTTTGGAGTGTGTTTTGTTTGCAGGGTTACCATCAAAGCTGTGAATTCATCATCACCCAGAGACCCCTGTCCAACACTATACAAGACTTTTGGAGGATGATCTGGGACCATAATGCTCAGATCATCATTTCTCTGCCAGATACCCAGAACCTGGTCAGTCATTGCACACACACACACACACACACACACACACACACACACACACACACGCAATCTCAATCTGTACTGTTCTGTAGCATTGCTATTGAAATAACTTGTTTATTTACAGAGTGAAGAGGAGGAGTGTGTTTACTGGCCCACTAAAGAGCAGCCAATCAGCTGTGATACCTTTACAGTGACCCTGGCAGGGGAGGATCAGATTTGTCTGTCTTATGAAGAGTCTCTGGTGGTGCATGACTTTATTTTGGAAGCTTTAAAAGTAAGAAAATCAATTAAACTTATTCAGATACTATCTGTTAAAGAAAACATACATATTTGAGTCACTAAAAAAACTGGCTTTTTAAATAATAATACAAAAACACATTATAATGGTAATAACCATTTTTGTATTTTATCAAGTATTATCTCCCCTCTTAACATTTCTACATTTTGTAGTGTTACACTCGGGAATTAAAATGGACTTAATTGGGTTTTTAACATTTGATTTATACAATATGCCTAACATTTGAAGGTGCACACTATTCTTTTGTGACACAAAGGTTAATTAAACAAAAAAAAGCAACAATACTGGGTCAGTACTTATAGAACTACTTTTGGGTGAAATTACAGATGCAAGTCTTATAGCATATGTCTCTTATCAACATCGCACGTGTGATTTCTGATTTTTTTTTTTTTAACTATACTTCTTGGGAAAATTTCTTAAGACCTGTCAGGTTGGAGAGCACTGGTAAACAGTAATTGGATTCAGGTCTGGGCTATGACTGGGCCATTATAATACTTTCAAGTTAATCACTCCAGAGCAGCATTGGAAGTATACTTAGGGTTGTTGTCCTGTTGGAAGTTGAACCTCTGTCCCAGTCTCAATTATCCAGTACAGTGCAGACGGGAACACAATTACTTCTAGCCCTATTTGGCTCCATCTATCTTGCCCTCAACTCTGACCAGTTTTCCAGTCACAATTGAGAATCCCCACAACGCAATGCTGCCACCACCATGCTTCAATGTGGGGATGTTGTTCTCTTTGTTCTCAGTATTGGGTGTCTGCCAAATGTAAGGCTTTGTGACAAGGCCAAAAAGATTTGGTCTCATCAGACCAGAGAACCTTTTTCCCACATCTTTGATGATTATCCAGCATGCTTTTTGACAAACTACAAATGGGATTCCATATGACTTTTTTGAATATTGGTTTTCTTTTCTCCTCTCTTCCATAAAGTCTGAGTTTGTAGTTTGTCTGGGCCATAGTTGTCCTGTGAACAGCTTCTCCAATCTGAGCTGTGGATCTCTCCTGCTCCTTCAGTTAGGTACCCTTGAGCTCTTGGTTGTGTCTCTAATTAATGCCCTCCTTCCCCAGATTTTTGGTGAATGTCACCCTTTAGACAGAGATGCATTTGTGCCATTTCTTCCCATTTTTAAATAATGGATCGAGTGGTGCTCTTTGGGATGTTTGAAGTTTGGGATATTTTTTAATACCCAAACCCTGATTGATTATTTTCCAGGACTTTTTCCCAGACTTGTTTTGATAGCTCCCTGGTCCTCATGATGCTGTTTGTTTAGGTATGTTCTCTAACAAACTTTGGGGCATTTCTTGAACAGCAGCATTTACAGTATATTGAGATTATGTGACACTTTAATTGCACACAGGTCAACTCCATTCAACTAATTATGTGACTGCTGATAACAGCTGGCTTTAGCAGGAATAATGTAGGGTTTCATAGCAACAGGGTGAATTATTATGCAATTTCACCTATTGTGTTTTTTATTGGTAAATACGTTTTTGGCTATTATGGGCTATTTTGTGTAGATTCATGACATATAATCACAAGTCCATTTCAGTTCCAGGATGTAACACTACAAAATGTGAGAAATTTCATGGGGAGTGAATACTTATATAAGGTACTATACACCTATACACTATGAGTTTGTTCTCTCCCATACTTATTATGGTTATTGCTGTCTGTACCACTGAATGACAGGATGACTATGTGCTGGAGGTTCGCTGCTACCAGGCTCCACATTGGCCCAATCCAGACAGACCCATCAGTAATGCCTTTGAGCTCATTAACATCATCAGGGAAGAGAGTGCACATCGAGAGGGTGCTATTGTGGTCCATGATGGGTAGGTGTTACTGGTGGCACAATACCAAAAATAATATGGACCATCTATAATGATTTTTGGTATGTTATACAATATGCATTGAATAAGACTAATGAATAAGAATTCTGAGCAGGACAGTGGAACAGTTTTGTGAATAAGCAGGATAAATTTGAATGCATTGAATGTGTGAAAAAGCATGAATTTTGAGTGTGGGAGCAAAACAAGTGTGTGTGAGTGAATAGATTTGAGCATGGACATGTATAAAAGCAAAAGAATCCACCATCCTCTTTTTTGCTAGCCTCATGTCAGTTTTCCCTTGTTAGCATTACTGCCCTATAGTTAGCTAGTCACTTAGTGCTGGTCATCTCTATTGGCTTTCCGGGCATTTTCAGGAATTTAAGAAGGAATTCCTAAATCTCTACCCTAAAATTCCAAAATGCCTAAATTTAGGAATTCCTACACATTATTATTATTATCATTATTATTATTATTTGTGCAGGTACGGAGGCTCCAGTGCTGGGATACTGTGTTCCCTGATCACCCTGATTAATCAGCTAGAGGAGGAGAACATGGTGGATGTCTATCTGACAGCAAGGATGACCAACTTGATGAGACCAGGAGTATTTAGTGATATTGTGAGAACCCTTCATTTCATCTTTCTTTTTTCCCCCATTTATTTTTTAATATTTTCATTTTTTTTACTGCAGTCTCAGTGGCCTTGTTTATTATAACAAAAGAAATAATGTATAGATAAAAGGAGTGATTAAAATTGCTCATCTCTGTTTTTCCAGGAGCAGTATCAGTTTCTTTACAAAGCTATATTAAGCTTGGTGAGCACCAAGGAAGATGAGAAAACGCTTCATTCCACAGAGAACAATGGCAACATCCCGGCTGGCTCAGCAAACATCACAGAAAGTCTTGAGTCTCTTATGTAATGTAAATAAGTCATATGTTTTTGAGGTTTTCCGATCTAAAGAGATGACATAATTTGCCTTTGTTTACATCAAGGTAGATGTAAAGATGTGGCCATTTAACCCCCCGCCCCCCCAAAAAAAAGTCTCTGTATGGGACATTCTGGTACAGGATGTGATTTGGTCTTTAATCGTGCCTTTTTTGAAAACGTGTACTTTATAAAGCGATTTGATATGTTATTGTTGGAACTAATGCCAAAATTTCTACTCTTTTCAGAATGTTGACTGCCGCATTGCTAGTGATGTCTATTTAGTTGAGTTAAAATGTAATATTTATAAGTAAAAAGATATAGACAGATTTTATAAACAAATGTAGCTCAAGTACATTGTTACACAAAGAAACATTTCAGATATATGACTACACACTGATCACATCAACAGACCAAACCCTATTTGTATAAATAAATTTTCTATTTTACTACTTTTGTTTGACATAAGAGTTTAACCATGTTTTTTTTGTATTATTATTTAGGATATATGTGTATACAGTTAAGTGACAGTGCTGTTTTATTCCTTGTCTGTGTTTCGTTACTTTGACGCATGAATTTATGTAGATGTAAAGCAACAATTAATGTCTGTGAACAATGCCTGTAAGTTTGTTATTGAGTTTATGAGTGTCTAACTGCTGATTAAGTGACTATACTGTGTATTTCTTTAAGTGAGACAGGAAGAAACACTACAACCTCTAAACTTGCCACTTGCACGTATTGTGTAAGCATCTCAATGTAATTGTCACATACAGCTTAACATGTAAATCAGAAAAACAGAGAACCCAGTATTAACAAACATTCCACTTTCCCCTCAAAGTAAAATGAGGTAACCTTATTCAGTTTGTATTCTGCTGGGGTTTGTTGATTTAGTTGGTTTTATATAAAAGATGACTTACAGAAGCTGTTCTTCGTGTCTTTTTTTGTGCAAAAAACTTCGTCACTTATATGTTTAGATAGCTGGCCTACATAGGGATTATGTGACTATGCTCCTGGTGTGTTTCTAAAACCATTCATCTGTAGCAGGAGAGCTGCAGCACCTCAAGTTTACATCAACAATAATGAGCTTACAACAGTTTCACCCAGTGGACACATTACGTATGAGATTTATTAATCCTTTTTAAACATAAATAAACCTGAAATCAACAAAAAGCCCACTGAAAGCTCATATGGTACGGCTACTATGCAGAAAGCAACAATGCGAGTTTAGATTGGCCACTTCCACTGGTTTGCAGGGGCATCTTCGATCAGTGGTTCCCATGGTTTCCATTCTGCCATCTTTCTGGATAAGGCCAGCTCTGACTCTGCCTACAAAGTATTATAAACATACTTCTTATACACTGCAACCTCACAACATTGTAAGATTTTCAGCTTATTCACGACTCTACTGTTTGGAGTCAGTCTGTACATATAAAAAGTATATACATATACACTATATAACCAAAAGTATGTGCACACCTGACCATCACACCCATACGTGGGTCTTCCTCAAACTGGTGCCACAAAGTTGGAAGCACACAATTGTATAGCATGTCTTTGTATGCTGTAGCATTACAATCTCACTTCACTGGAACTAAGAGGCACAAACCTGTTCCAGCATGATAATGCCCCTGTGCACAGAGCGAGCTCCATGAAGACATGGTTTGCTAAAGCTAAATTGGAAGAACTTGAGTGTCCTGCACAGAGTCCTGACCTCAACCCCACTGAACACCTTTGAGATGAACTGGAACACTGACTGCACCCCAGACCTCCTCAACCTCAACATCAGTGCCTGATCTCACTAATGCTCTTGTGGCTGAATGATCACAAAAGCCTTTCCAGAAGAGTGGAGGTTATTATAACAGCAAAGGGGAATTAAATCTAGAATGGGATGTTCAACAAGCACATATGAGCGTGATGGTCAGGTGTCCACATACTTTTGGCCATTTAGTGTATGTATATTGATATACACACAGAGATTTGTTAATTTAGTTAATTAAATGTAGTTGCTACTGTAGATTGGTATAGTGAAAAATTTATCAGTAAATTTGTTTAATTTATAATTAATTTAATGAATTTTAATTATTACAATATCTTTATAGTATAGCATATAGTGATAAGTGATCAAGATTTTTAGAGCTTTCCAGGAAAAGGCAAACTGTAAAAGCTAAATGACAATTGTCCAATTGTTTGTTATTTTTTCCCTCTATTAAATTTTTTACATTTATTTAGTGGGATATTTAGAAGCAAAACCAGATATTTTCGTTCTCATTTTCAACTCGACTGACAACGTGAAATAACTCTTAATGACATGCATATGTTTATTACAGTATATTATAAATGTTAGTTGATTGTGATGATAGTTTTTTTTTTGGAGTTTCTTTTTGCAATACAAAATGGTGAAAGTGAGCTGTAACCTACGGCAACCTTTATGCATATGCACTTATATTTGCACAGACAATACGTGCTGTCATGTAGTGATATCTTGATTATGTATTATCCTCTCTCCCGCTCTGCTGCTCATTTGAGAGAGAGAGGAGTTTTCTGTCTATGGTGCAGCTGCAGTGTGTAGGCGTTTAAGCTCAGCTTTAAATGTCCTGCAGCCATTTTAGCAAAAATGCGGCTTTGTTCAGTGTCAGTGCATCAGTTTTTTTTTTTACTCACTTGTGCGATGACCTCTTCAATCTGGCCACAGTTAATTTTCTTTTCAAGCTTCTCAACATCAGGTTCCTTTAGAGAACATCATACCATATGAATCCAAACACCATACATCCAGACATTACAGTGAATATGACTTGGTTCAAATTCATTCACTATCTCTACATTAGGGAACAGTAACGATTGGACGATTCGGATTGATACATCGATTTAAAAGGCAACTATTGATATGAGTTGAGGCAACAATCATAAATCAGTTATCAATTATAAACTATTACAAATCAATTATCTAAAAAGGACAGACAGTGGTGTGTAAAAAAGAATCAATATTTTTAAATTGAAGTGTAAACAGGCTAGCAAGGTGATATACCCGTAACTCTGACACTTTTAATACAGTCCTTCTCTACGTCATCATTATTCGTGAATTAACGGTAGGCCTAACCCTGATTCTGAACAAAGTTGCTCACACATGAGTCGCAGGTTAATATATCGTATCATATTCACAGCAGATTTAGTCACATCATCAAATAACAAATCGTTGCCTTCGAATCAAAAACATATTGCATTGAGTGGATTGTATTGATGTTTACACCCCTTATTATCTATCACTTAACATTATATCACATCTACAGTATGTCAGGCACAACAGTCTTTATACTGTTCTAATGAGAGGTTTCCTTACCGATTTGACATGGTTGAGTCGCTCGGCTATTAGCTGCTCCGTGTACTTCCTGTACGCAGCATCCTGAGGCATGGCCTGGACGCAGCCCAAAATCTTGGTGTACAAAACCCTAAGACGCTTGGGGCAGAGAAATGGCACCATTCAACAGCTGCATATCTATATTTACTAACTGGCATACGGTGAATGAATGTATGCCTACATTTACTTTACACTTGGAAACAGATGTTGTTTAATCAAAAGCCATCCAGGATTGCCTTCTTTACTCTTATAACTACAGAGCTTTCCTACTGGTTTCACTGTATTTACTGAATAATATGCATTAAGGTAGTTATTTGACTAAAAAGCAGAGACTTTACCTCATGTGGGTTCAGGGAAACAGCGAGGCCCACCAAGCCTGTGGTCTGAAAGAAAAACAATTAGCACTATATTCAATATGACTCACAGTTACACTTCTGTAACAGAAAAAAAATGACAAGCTCTTAATCAACAGGTGGGCGACTACAAAAAAGTAAGTACCAGGCGAGAAAGCATTTTAAAATACTAAAAACTTTTATAAACATCTGCTATTTGTAGACATGTGCTGTACAGCTAAATGCTGCAAATGTAAACAAATAAGCAATTTAAACTCGACAGTATAATCCTTATATAAACGTGCAGTAATTCATGCAAATTATACGATTTTTAGTTGATCGCTCAGGGTTTTACATTAGTTAGTCTTCTTATGCATAAATTTACACACACTCCGTTTTTTCTCCCTGAGGAGGATTTTCATGAATACCAAATTCTCTGTGTAAACGCTTGTATGAAAGATTTACGAACAAACCCGTTTGCATCCAGCTTGATAAATGAGGCCTACTGAAGCTAAGAGTTTTATTCACATGTCTCATGTGTTTCTATCTAAGATGGTCAGAAGAGCTAGAATGCTCTATAGTTTATTAATACTCAATGCCAACAGCTTCTCTTGTGGACACAATTCATCTTGCTAAACATGAATTACGATCCGGGTTTTACAATTAACAAATAAATAAATACATAAATCTACAGCTATCCAATTTAAAATCATTATTCAAAGGAAAAAAACCTCCCCTTTCCCTTACTGAAGAGTTTCTCATAAATTTATTATGAGTGTACATGCTGCTTTTTTTAAGGAATGTTTCCTCTTTGGAATATCCTCAAGCTCTAAAGGAAACACCAGAAACTTTGTTGTGCTACAAGCATTTTTAAACTTATTTCAACTTGTATAATTCCTCTTAACTATAAACACTATAAAAATCTAAAGGCCAGACAGACTCTTTATGCAATAATTACTGCATCTCTTAAAGCTACAACAGGTAAGATGTCGGAATTTCTTTTGCTTTAGTAGAAAAATGCAATTGTGAGTTACTTGCAGAAGGAGATTGTGTAACATGGCTTGTGCTGTGTCGTTCTCTGCTGCACAGATTAACCTCACAGCTGCAAGTGCACATATTTATAGAGTAAAAATGACACCAATAACATTACAGTGTTTACTACAGTATGTGGCTTGGGATGCGGCCCAGATGTGCAGGAACTGTTGCCGTTTTCTAAGTATTACAGAAACATTATGAGAATAAAAATCTTTGTTGTGCACATCAGTGGAACTGTCATCGTTCCTGACTGCCAGGTAAAAGAGCCAAATCTCTCAGCGTGCTGCTGTCTTGGCTCGTTTATGAGATGGCTCTGTGGGTAGCTAACTAAAATACAGCGTAGAGAACAAAACTATCAAGTCTGCTCACTTCTGATGAATGTAATTATATAATCTGTGTATTTTGTTCTCTAGCCTGTCAAATGAGTTACGCACAAACTGGATAGTGTTAGACAACACACTCTTGCCTGATACAATCAATAATACAGAGAAACACACAAGCACCTTCTGTTATTCAGCAGCCGGCCATCATGAGTTCTCTAGCTGCACAATTTTACAACTCGATAAAGAGGATAAATCATCTATCATCCACTACCTTCCAACCAGTTAGGAAATGCCTTGTAGCAAGAAAAAAAAAGCCAAAACTCCATCAGTCCTGAATCCTTCTTCTTATAAATATTGGAGTCTTTCACACAAAGGCTCCCACTTGCTTTGTTTACACTCTCACTCTCTCCTGATTGGCTGCTGGCTCCTGTGTAGTTGGACTTCTTTCGTCCCTGAAGCTGGGGCGTGATGGAGTTTGAATTATCTCAGCTGGTATATGAAGTATGCATACAAATATCAACACCCCTGACACAGCGCTGACTGTGAATAACTCGTACAGGATTGTCAGGGAGACTCACAGCAGCAACTCAGGAACATTATATAAGCACTTTTTAGCCCCTGACCCAATAATCATGATTTTTTTAGGCAGAAAAAAAAACATTTACACTGTGGCTTTCAGGTTTGATGATCTTGTTCATTCTGATATTATTAGTAATGTTTTTTAAACACACACTGTACTTATTCCTAACCAGTCATAATCACTTTCTTCAGTTACATTACATTTATGTATGTTCTTTTGCACACTTATAACATACAATTCCCCATATATTCCTTACTGTAAGAGAAAAGCAGTTGCCACAAATAACACCCTGAATTCCGCCAGCACACAACTCGCTGTGCTCGTCACTATAATACACTCTGATCACAATGTACACAATCTACTTACTGTACACAATCTACTGTCTCTCTCTGTGTCAAGCTGTACGTGAACTCCTGCTGCCTGATCCAGACACACTTCTACTGCTGTGACTCCTCTCTCTTCCATAACTGCCTGATTTCATCCTGATGCTTGTGACCTGATACTTGTTTCTATTGCTGTAGATGGTTCCAATTGGATACTCTAAAGATTTTCACTTCCCAAAAACAGTTTATATCCAAGTTTCAGCCTTGCTTCAGTAAAATAATCTCATCTTCATATTGTAGACTTATTGTAGACCTCAGTGCTGCTGCTGCTGTAATCAGAAAGACTGTCCTGTCCTCATCCCAGGACTCTTATTCACACTATGACCATCATATCAACACACTTACTACTGCTTGCCTTTACTTTTCAATACCTGCAATGATTTTTCACTGTCACCCAGAAGAGGATGAGTTCTCTTTTGAGTCTGTGTCCTCTAAAGGTTTCTTCCTTAATGCTGTCTGGGGTTTTTTCCCCCTGGCCACTGTCGCCTTTGGTTTGCTCATTAGGAATCTAAGAAGTCGTCGACATCCAGATTTCTCTAAAGCTGCCTTGTTACAGTATCTACTGTTTAAGAACTAGACAAATAAAACTGAAATTAATCTAATTAATAGCATATAAACTGCTGGGCTGTACCTCTGTATACTGGGAGGGAACAAGAGGGAAGGCACAACGTTTTCTTGGCTATAATCGGCTGTCTCTGTGCTGTGCTGTGCTGCTGAGTGTGATGCCACTCACACATACACACCACTGTGCTGTAACTTCCATCATGATACTACTGAACAACAGAACAAACACAAGCTACTGGAACACACACTCCTGTACAGTTTAGTGTGCCGGCGCATAAGCCTCTGTGCTTTACTTTCAGTAACACTGGGAGAGCACAACACTACAACCCTCTCTCTGTCTACACCACAAGTCTGCTGTTCTGCACATTTTAGAGGTTTCGCTGCTCTGACACATCCACTCCAATTCAGGAAGAGCTGTTAATCAGCTGATTAGTTGAATCAGGTGTGTTGGGCGAAGGGAAAAAACTACAATGTGCAGGACAAGACAGGACAAGGGTGTACTCCCAGACCAGGGACGGGAACCTGTGAACTACACCAAGAACAAAATAAGCATACTGCAGATCATAAAATATAAAACAATCTTCCTGGAGCTTGGAGGATTTTAAAGCCCTGATCACTATGTACAAAAGTTGTTTATATCATAAAGTAGTTTATACACTAAAGCAGTTTACATCCTTGACATATATTAGAATGTAATTAATTTTGCAATATCTGCAGGAACCTAAGCCTTTAAGGAAGCCATGGAAATGAATTCAGATTTAATTAAACTTACCTAAAAACAAAACTCTTGCATAGTACCATATTATTTATTTCCTCATTGCTTGTCCAAACTAATATTTGTCCCTACACTGCACAGTCTACTTTGTTTATAAAACTGCAAACACCGCTTTTTGTTTGTTTTTGAACTACTGTCTACATGGAGTTTTCCAGCGTTTTATTACACTACAGCTCTGTCATTTAGTTAATACTCCACCCCAGTATTCCTGCAGGAAAAGAGGACAAAACATGAGCGTCCTGTACAAAACATGCATCTACTGCTCAACGTTAAAACACGCTGTACAAATTATTAAATGACCTCCACACGTACCTTTTTAATCACACCAGCCATATCTACCAGCCGTCTACGCTCCTTTCCGTCGCTGAAAGATGACGTCAGGAGCACTCCTCTCCAGTCCTCTAGTCCTCTGTCTACAGCCCCAGTGTTGTGTGTTGTACTTTTTCTTTTAATGGAAAAAAAAAAAATTGTCATAAAGATTTGAATTTAAAAAAGATTTGAATCTGAAAAGCTATTAAATTCTTTATATTGAAAATTAAAGACCACTCTATTTATAATATTGATATATATTTTTGGGTTGAAAACGAAACATGTTTTTATTTTATTTTGAATTAACAATTAACCTCCTTGAAATTCAAGTGTTCACAGATTGAGATTTTAAAATTTAAGTTTAAAAAAAACCCCAATTATCTATATTTAAATATATTATTTTCAGACTTCACAAATTCATATTCAATAATTAATTTTAGGTTGTTTAGGTTGTTCATCACAGAGCTCAGATTCAACCAGTCAAATTCAGACTGCAGAATTCAATACGGGAGAAAAAATAAAAAAATAAAAATAAATAAATTAAAAAAAAAAAAAATTCAAGTTTTACATCCGGGTTACTCAGGGCTAGGCAAAGTGTGTTGTGCCGTTTTGTATCTGCAGTTAAATGTCTCCCCCTATCGGGAGCGCGCGCCTACATCCCTAAATCAGAACACTGTGGATGCAATCATGGATTTTAATCAGATTAATAAAGAAATCTGTCTTTTAACTGTCCTATAGCGGGAGTCTGTGGGAATTAGACAAAAACCTGATACCTGCTTGGAGTTGCTATTCATTCATTCATTCATTCTCTCTCTCTCTCTCTCTCTCTCTCTCTCTCTCTCTCTCTCTCTTAGCACATCTGTAATGTTCCAAAATGCACACTTCAGCACAGAGTAAAGGGGAAAGTTAAGGATCATGAACATAATAGAGAGAAAACTTCTGCTTGTAAATGAGGAAGAAGAAAACTTGGCAAACTTTTTTTTGATGTGCTTTATTTTATTATTAGCCACGAATCAATATCGATAATGGTTAAAAGGTAACTGTTGATTCATGTCACCATTCAGTCATGTTAATTGCTTATCTGGACCTTTGTAAGGATTTATTTATTTATTTATTTATTTATTTATTTAACAAATTTTAATTGAATACCCCTAAGATAAGTTGTCCAGAATATTTTTACTCATTAATAAGATTCCTTAAACAAGTCAAAACATATACAATATTGCTAAAAGTATATGGACATCTAAAGATCACACCCATATGTGGTTCTTCCCCAAACTGTTGCCACAAAGTTGGAAGCACACGATTGTATAGAATGTCTTTGTATGCTGTAGAATTACAATTTCCCTTCACTGGAACTAAGAGGCCAAAACCTGTTCCAGCATGATAATGCCCCTGTGCACAAAGCGAGCTCCATGAAGACATGGTGTGTTAAGGTTAAGATCTCCTCACCCAACATCAGTGCCTGATCTCACTTATGGTCTTGTAGCTGAATGATCCAAAATCTAGTGGAAAGCCTTCCCAGAAGAGTGGAGGTTATTATAACAGCAAAGGGGAACTAAATCTGGAATGGGATATTCAATAAGCACATATGAGTGTGATGATCAGGTGTCCACATACTTTTGGCCACTCTCATAAATATTCTTGAAAAGAGATTACCTTAACACATCAACTCACAAGAATTGAATGGACTAATATTTCTAGGTCTGTTGATTATACACAATTCCACAGACAGACAATGTAAGTTTAGTGTAGATGAAGAATAACGGGACCATATATAAATATACACATTCATACTGTATATACAAGCTCAAATGCTTTTTCATCCATCCATCTATTTTCTGTACCGCTTATCCTACACAGGGTCACAGGAAGCCTGGAGCCTATCCCAGGGGAGTCGGGGCACACCCTGGACGGGGTGCCAACCCACCACAGGGCACAATCGCACACACACACACACTCAGGACAATTTTAGAGATGCTATTCAGCCTACAATGCATGTCTTTGGGCTGGGGGAGGAAACCAGAGTACCCAGAGGAAACCCTTGAAGCACAGAGAGAACCAGGAATCAACCCCCCAACCCCAGAGGTGTGGGGCAAATGTGCTAACCACAAAGCCACCATGAACCCCTATGCCTTTACATTAAAAAAACAAACAAACAAACAAACAAAAAAACCATACAAGCAATGTGCATTAACATTATATTTGTTTCTTAAAACAAAGTGATCAAATCCTTCACATGATGGCTGCAAAAGTCACATTCTGCCATTTATTTACTGGTGTAAATAGAGCAGATGAACAAACGTGTAAGCTTATTTTGATCAGTTAAACTTGATCTCGAGCTGTGTACTCTTGGTTGGTGGAATAGGGGTCAAGTCTAAATATAAACCGCTGTTTGTGTAACGGCATGAACTGTATGCTAAACGCTTTATAGCCTATCCTATTACATTACATCGTAGAGGAGGAATTCAGGAGACTTTCATATCAGCAGCATGTGGAGCTGACGTTTGTTTACATGTGCAGTAGTTTGTTGTTAAAATGGCAGAGCAACTGGATGAAGAAGAAGAAGAACAGCTTATTGACCTTGCCATCCGGAGAAGCCTTCAGGACAGCACTTTACCCCTCTGTACAAAATGGAGGTGTGTAAAATAAAGATTTTACTGCTCCCAGATCATATCAAATGCCTAGTATTTCTTTGCATGTTTCAAACTAACCTCTTTTTTTATTTTATTTTTTTTAAAATCTCTCAAGTACAATGGAAACAGTGAGTGATGACAATGTGAAGATTTTAGCAGCTATAGACCAAGGTAGAGCCAAATTCTCTTATTTCTGTGGCATATATGCTAATTATACAATTGATGAATAATAATGTGAAAATATTATCCAATTAGTATTTTTATTATTATAATGTATTTTCATACAAAGTGTATGTTATCTTTTTTTTTTTGACATTGAACCTGGCAGGATTTGATCCTGATATATATCTATTTTTTTGGACATCACTTATTCATAGCAAAGCTCACAGCAAATGATATTTAAAAGCACACAGCAAATACACAGCATACAGAGGACAAACAACTCTTTAAAGTGCCGTTTATCTGCTCCAGGTGACTTGGCCACTTTGCGGGCACTGCGTGGGAAAAGAAGCGCCTTTACACAGATGGACAGTAGAGGTTGGCTTCCCTTTCACAGAGCCTCCGTACAGCCAAACACAGAGATTCTGGATGCTGTTCTACTCGGTGAGTGGAGATTACAGTAGTATTACAGATTACCGTCACTGCACACAGGTATCGACCCTCACTGCATTTTACTCAAAGGCGAGTAATACAGGTAATACAAGTAATGCAGGCACAACACGTGATAGATACTGTATAACACACCAGGTCAAGGGTTTCGAAATGTCTAAGGAGTATAATAATTGAATATTACTTTGTCTAATGCCACAGGATGACTGACAACAGCATGATCCTACTGGAGCTCTCACTCAAAAGAAACATCAGGCTATGAAAATTGGCTTCCATTTGTTTTTAAACTTTGTGTACTGTTTTGCTGGAAATGTACAGTATATTTCAGGCTTACCCTTGTCCATGAGACACTGATAAATAAATATTTTGCTATTAATATGCAACGGTTCAGCAATACGGCTTTTAAATCAGATTTTTCTCTATGGTGTTAATATCCATTCAAGGTTTGCAAAGTTAAGAAAATTCTCCCAAAACTAGTTTTCTGTTGCACAATGGTAGAACAAATAAATACCCCAAGCTATAGCAGCTTACGTTTCATACAGGCACCAGAGACAGGTCTGGATATTCACTTTTTTCATTTCATGCAAAAGATAATGGTTAGGTAATACACTGTGATTAATCTTAAATTGAAAAACTATTGCTCAAGTCTACCTGGTAACCAAAAAAAAAGGAATAGAGCATACTTATATATTCTTTGCTGGCACCATTCTGGTACATCAGCGTCACAGCTGCAGTTTCAGGTGCATTGTGGACATTCTTGACATCTTTACACTGTTGCATAAGTGGCAGTTGAAGTTAATTTCATTTTCCATTCTAATGTTATAGAAGATAGTAATCCTTGATACAATAGTGCGTTAATACCGGCTTGGTCTAGCCCATACTTCTGAGTTAACTGAGTAAATGATAAGAAGTTCTCTTCCTGTAACACTATTTTTACAATTCCTACATTGTACCATGCCTTGTAATACACCGACTTGTTTTTCATTAGTAGATATCGATTAGTCCTCTGTAGTGGTAGGTATATGTTTGTTCAGCTCACACCAGTACTCTAAGAACAGAAGATAAAAGTTAGGTAAGCTTCTTGTGTTTAAGGATTAAGTTTCATAGTTACACTTAAAGATAAAGAAACCTCAATATTTCTTCTAGAACATTTCTTCTAGAACATTTCTCATTCATGCAGCCCCTTTTTTGTTATCCATAGACATAAAACTTTTTATCCATATAATAACAATTATACAGACAACAAATAACAATTGTAGACTTTTTTTTGTTTTTTTTTTTAGCAATTTTTTTGTAAGAAAAGTGTGTTCCTAGGGCGTTTTACTACAGAAGGTCATGTCTGCCTCCCATAATGCCTCTGTTTTAGTCACCTTCACATTGAGACTTGAACATTTTTCAAATTTATTTAACAAAGACATAAGACTTGTGACTATACTAACTAGTAACTGTAAAAGTTATGCTGGTACTGTTTTATGTGCAATGTAGTTGTCTGTATATGGCCCCCTTATTGTTGTACATGATCCACCATGGCTTGAAGAGAAGATCTTTCATCTCATTAGATTTGGTTGTAAGTTTCAAGTTTCAAGTTTACTTTACTGTTTCCAGAGTACACAATAAACAATGAAATTTTTGTGCCACAGTGGCACATCCGTACAGTAATTTAAAGTGTATACAAACAAGCGAATAGTTACACCATACAAGACAGTAACACAGGGAGAGATTTCACATGTTTGGGAGAAAAGGTATTGCATGAGTCTGAATACACGTAGAAGGAGTTGTGCAAATAGAGTAATGCTCCATAAGAGTTTAAGAGTGAATAGTGCAAATAGAGAAAAAGAAAAAAGCTACAAGTTCAGAGTGTAGTGCAAGTAGTGTTACAACAGTATGAGGATGACTGTGAAGAACAGTATGTACATGTGTTGAGGTAAAGAATATGCTATATGTGAGATGGGCAGTTGCACTTGCAAGGAAGATAATTAAAATCTACTAGACTTGTTTACTGGTACAAATGAGGTCTGTCAATTATTGCAGAGATGAATCTACTGGCAGCAGACAATCTTGCAGACAATTTTGAATGGGCTATGTGTAATTTTGTTTGCCTGATCAGCATCCCATGAGTTGAGCATGGAGGAGGTTACAGCTGACGGTGAGACGGCGCTGACTCTCGCTGTCCAGGCAGGACATGTGGAGAATGTGAAGGTGCTGCTGCAGCATGGCGCGTCCCCACACAACACCAACGGCAAAAACGAGTCCCCACTTCTGCTAGGTAATGTTTCAAGTAGCACTTAATGTTTTATTTATATAAATATGCCACGCTTGCCTGAGAATAAATTCACGTTCAACATTGTCCTAACTTTTCCAGAGACATGGCTCTTCTTTCATCAGTGTTTTTTCCCAGGATTATATTGAATGTATCTCAGAAAATATACCTTATATATTTAACTATTTAAAGAACTATCATGAGGATGTGCTTTTAAACAGAGCATAAAATTTATGGACACAAAATGCAAACTAAAAAAAAACAACATTAGGCAAGAATTGTAGTGTGAATAAACATTAAGCTTTTTGATAAAAGAAACATATTGTTATTAAAAAAGATTATTATTAAATAGTTATTATACATCCATGAGCCTTCATGTCTTGTTTGTCCTTCCACAGCGGTCAGGGTTGGCTCCTATGACATGGTACTGGTGCTGATATTAGGTGGTGCGTTTGTGGAACAGGTGTGTCTGAAAAAGTGGACGGCCACTCACGAGGCAGCCAAGGTGGGCTGTGCTGACATCCTGATGTTGCTCCTGAGGCACGGCGGGAAGGTCACAGCTCGAGACAGGCACGGTGTCACACCACTGGGAATCGCCGCTGAGTTTGGCCATGCTGACATCTTGGAAATCCTTATTCAAAATGGTAATATGGAGCATAAATGTGGCACACAATGTTTTGAAGTAAGTGGATAAAAGTGCTTATGAAATAAGATAAAAAGTGTCTTACTATCAGAATCAGAATCATTTCAGTCGCCATATACATTACATGTATTTGGAATTTTTCTTGGTGTTTGGTCACAACACGATACATTCAACACAGTATACAACACACACATCACAGACAACACAACATACAACACAATTAAAAATCCAAATATTGCACCTTAAACAGACACTGTAGACTCAGTTATAATTTATATTAAGTACAGTGGCTAGTGGTTAGCACTGTTGCCTCGCATCTCTGGGATTGGGAGTTTGCATGCTCTCCCCGTGCTTCAGGGTTTTCTCTCCCCAGTCCAAAGCCATGTGTTGTAGGCTGATTGGCATCTCTAAATTGTCTGTAGTGTGTGAATGGGTGTGTGATTGTCCCCTGTGATGGGTTGGTACCCTGTTCAGGGTGTCCCCCCTTGTGCCCCGAGTCCCCGGGATAGGCTCCAGGCTTCGCACAACCCTGTGTACGATATGAGGTACGGAAAATGGATAGATGGGTGAGATATAGTAATGACAATATTTAATAATAATAATAATAATAATAATAATAATAATAATAATAATCAAGTATCTAGTGCAGAAACCTACAATACAATTATTCCTAATAACATTTAGTGCAAGATAAGCATAATATAATATAATATAATATAATATAATATAATATAATATAATATAATATAATAACTAAGATCAACATAAAGGACTATAAAGTGCAAATAACCCAGTTTGTAACCTTGCTGATGCTGTAGAGGGATTAAGTTTACTATCCAGACCCTTGAAAACCCTGCTTAATATTTAGTTAATTATCTTAATTCACATTACTGCACATTACTATGAGATACTCAGTAGCTACAGGGAAACCAACAGGAAGAATGTTATGTAGTTAAGAGAGTGAGATATGAAAATCTGGATCTGCTGACAGTCATGTGAGTTTAAAGTAGTCTCTTATAAAACAAACAAAAGAAATAAAATGATGGCAAATTATATTTCTCAAATAATAGAGGATCGAGGACTGTTTGAACTGATTAACTAGACACAAGACACCACAATTCATATTAATGGCACTTATTCATTAAAGTTGCATAGACATGAGCACTTATTTGAGCACAGCCCTTATTTTTGCCATAGTAATGCAATCATGGTTTCAAAATAAATAAAAAAAATCAGTAAATTATGTAATATGTATTCAGAAGCTTTATTAAAGAGTTAAAATATAGAAATGTCTTGTTAAATAAAAAATAGAACGGGGGACAGGCAAGATCTCTGTCTGTCCAGGTTACCTGCATGTGACCCAGTATCAGTGGGGGTTTGTCTTTTGAAATCCTTTGTTTTTACTGAAATTAATGGTATTATGTAGGATTATTGCTACGTTTTTTCATTTTCCACTTGAATAGGCCAGACTTAACTACACTAAGATTTAATTAAAGCTTCATTTACTGGTGAGCCAAGCCAAACCAAATCCTTATTTTGTATAAACAAAAGACTGAAAGAATTTAATTAAACACTGACTATCAAAATGAGTAAAATCGTGTGTTGACATGAAATTATGTAATAACCTCAAAAAATGTGGGATGATATAGCCCTTCTGCCCAAAACTCTGCATCCAGGTCAGTCCTTTGTGGTACTTTTATATAAACTGGTATATAAACTGAACTGAAATTTAACTAACTATATCTAGTCCATACCTTTTCATCTGACATACTGTACTAACTCAAGCTCTTTTCCCACCGGGTAAGAGATCTGACCTGCACTGCACCTGACCTCACCTTTATGTTTGAGGTGGTGAGCCAGCAAAATGGCTCCATGTTGCAAGTTTGGGCTGAGCCTGACTGCGTTACATGACTGGCCTCTTTGAGGATCGAGAACCTGACTGGCCTCTTTGAGGATGGAGACCTTGTTGTGATGAAGGGCTCATGGGAATTATGAGCTGGAGAGAAGTGTTAGAAACAGGCCTATAAAAAAACTCACGTGCATGCTTTTATCCTACTAAATATATTGCACTCAAATGAGGTTGTGTTCTTGCTATTATGAAAACTAGAATTAATTGAATTATTAATTATACGGAATTATGACCGCTAGTAAATCTGTCATACATCATGTTATCCTGGATTTGTTAAGCGATTTACGAAGAACCGGACCCCGATTGATGATTTTGAGCAAGCTGCTTTTCTTCTCCACTAGGGGGTGATGTTGCTGCACAGGCTGCCAATGGAGACACAGTGTTATATGATGCAGCAGGCTCAGGGAACCTTGACTGCATCCTCCTGCTCCTTCGTCACGGTGCAAATCCTAATGTGGCCAGTTTCGCCTTTCAGCTTCCCATTCATCGTGCTGCGTATGAAGGCCATTATCTGTGAGCCTATAGCACAAAAGCATCTCACTACTTAATAGCAGCTGTTAGTAAACACGTCAAGTGGTATACAACACAGGGATGAGCAACAGTCAGGGTTGCCAGGGTCACAGTTAGTTTAAAAATAGTTGGCAACCACCAAAATCTTGTTTTAAAGCAAATAATCAGAATTACATTTAATCAGTTTTCAAAAAACACAGGCCATGGCCAACAAAGTGTTAGTGCAGACAGTGTATCTATGATGTACAGAACAACTTCTGTTGTAAGATATATTGCACAGATTTGGAGAGGGAAGGAAGGATTGTGGGATGGATAATGGCCGTACTAGGCGATAATAAAAAGGTGTTTTGCAGACACTGAAAATCAGAAATGTGTTTGCAAACAAGTGACCTTGCTTCCCACACAAAGACTGAGAAAAAGTAGACAAATGTGTCTCTCTTTTCCAATTCCTGAGCTTTTTGGGATAGTTTCAGGTCTTTTGTACATTTTTTGAGCAGTTGGGATGGAAATTTTGGTGAAACCTGACAACACTGTCTACACTTGTCTTTTAATTATCTATGCTGCTGTTTTATATGGATCTGATATATTTTTGTAGAACATCTGAGCAGACAGAGAGTGTGATTAGATAAAGATAAAGGCATGTTCTCCAACCATGCTTTTCCTTTCCTAAAATGAAACACCAGATCATGTTAGTCAGTGCTAAATTTGCCAGATGTCTTTGATTTTGTCTTAAGTCCCTTAAGATTAAAATGCATTTTATGATGTATTTTAGTAAAAATGTAATTTATTTTTTAGTTAATGAAATATATTTCTATTACTTTATATGCACTTTAAATTACTTTATAGCCAGACAGCGAAATCCAGAATTATTGCCATCTTTCAGGAGATGGACAAAGGAATGGAAGGAATGGACCAAATGATTGTATAAGATCACACAGAACCGTTATCATTATTTACTCAAATTGGAGGGACAATCGGAGAAATTATTACCTTTCCACTAACAAAATCATTATTATTTTTCACAAACACATGACAAAATTATTGAAAACCCTTTAGAAGTTGAGGCTACAGATATACACATGAAAGTTGATCCTAGATCAGCATTCTTTCATAGCATCTATCTCTTTAAATCAACAGAGCTCTGAAAACTCTGATCCCTGTAACAACTAAGAGGGCCATACACTTGTCTGGGATGAGTCCGGTGCTTCCTGCCTGAATTTACTTATCGAGGAGGGCTTTGATGTCAACTCTCTTCTGAGTGACCACATTTCCAGCAACTATAGTGACATGAGGAAGACACCGCTGTATTTTGCAGTGTGTAATGGTGATGTCACATGTGCCGAAATGCTGCTGGAGGCCGGGGCAAATCCTGACCTCGACCCTCTGTTCTGCCTCCTCGTAGCTGTGAGGGCCAGCCATTACGAGCTTGTGCGGCTGTTGCTGGCCTACGGCGCCAATGTGAACTGCTTCTTCACAGCTATCTGTGACACGGTGTTCCCCACAGCGCTACAGTACTGTCTTCATGACGAACTAATGATGCGTTTATTACTCAACAACGGCTATCATGTTGAAAGCTGCTTTCAGTGTGAGCACAACTTCTGCATTTTTACACAGAGCTACACTACGGACGATGACACTTGCAGCTACTTCAACAAAGTGACGGTGAGTTCAGGTTCTCCGCCAGGTAAAGATGTCCATGTTTTGGATTTGTCTACAGCTGCAATTATGAATTAACACTATTATTATGTGGTATATTTTCTTGCGTAGTTTTTTCTAAGAGAGTAGGTTTTCCAACTCTAACTGATCAAAGATCCAAAAATCCATGGAAGTCCTTTTTATGGGAAAATTAAGGCAGGCCAAGGTGGCTCAATAATCATACTGTATTTAGTGTGTTTTAAGTCAGTCTTGATCTGGCTCAAAAAGTCGATTAGTCTACATTATATTAGGACTTCTTATTGTCACTACTCGTGCAGTTTTACAAATGTGCTGTTATTCAAAAAAGGCTTAACAACCCACATCAAACAAAACACGCATTGTCATTTAGAACAATCAGCATAAGTTATATGGATTTAACAGCAAAAGTATATCATGTGAGAACCATAGATCAGTGAATTATTGTCGTAGTCCATAAGGGTCTAGTAAGGGTCACAAATAGACACAGGCTGCAAATCCATAAAAACACATTCGGCAAAACTATAAAAAACAAGAAAACTGGGTTAACCCCAAGATAAGAGCTACACAACACTTACACCCTCTGCAATAGAGAGCTTGTTGCTCAGATGCTTAAGGATAAACCTGAACACTTTATCAGTAATAGCAGTAAGTGGCTCAAGCTGAGTCAGTACTCTCAGTACAACTCTAATATGCTACATGTTCTGTGTCTCTTAGTTTTGTGATTTCATCAGTGTGAGCTGGTTGAAACACCTGGTAGGACGGCTTGTACGAATTCTCCTAGACTATGTGATACACGTTCCCATCTGCCCCAAACTGCAGAAGATTTTAGAGACGCAAAATGAGTGGCCCGAGATCTGTGACATTCTTAGTAAGCAATACTGCAGTATGTGTTCTATTTCACTGTAGTCATTCGGCCTAAAAGTGTACAGCAAACATGTGATGAACATCTGTCCCTTCTTGATGTGAATTTAGGAAACCCACGCTGTTTGCAACATCTGTGCAGGCTGGCTATAAGGAAGAGGATAACCCTGAGAAGACTAAACAACCCCAGATTTATGAGTGCACTTCCTTTCCCCCCTGCGTTAAAGAACTATCTGATCTACAAGGAGTATGACTTGTATGGACGAATGGAAATTTGAATTTGTATATGGAATGTATAATGGTAGAATGTATGATATTAGCTATTTTCTGGTACTGTTGTTTTCTACTAGTTTAATGTCATCATGTATTAAAAACAGAAGTTGAACAGTGCTGTGTTAAATTGTCAGTGATATTACAGTTGAGAAGTTTATATACACCTAGGACAAAGAGATTTAAACTCAATTTTCTTGTTACCGTACTTTTCCTGTGTTAAGTCAATTAGTGTATATACTTTATTTCCATTGGAGCTCATTTCACAATAAAAGCTAAGAGACAGCTATATTTCAGCTTTTATTTACTATATCAGATTTTCAGTGGGTTGAATGTTTACGTACATTTTTGTTAGTATTTGGTGTTGTTGCCTTTTAATTGCTTGAACGTGAATCAAACTCACATTTTAATCAAACTTGTTGTAGCCTTCCACAAGCTTCTCACAATATTTTGCTGGAATCGTTGTTCATTCCTCCTGACAGAACTGGTGTAACTTGGTCAGGTTTGTGGGCCTCCTTGCTCAGACACACTTTTTCAGTTCAATCCACAAATTTTCTATGGGATTCAGGTCAGAGCTTTGTAATGGCCACTCTAATACTTTCATTTTGTTGTTTTTAAACCATTTTGTTACAACTTTGGAGGCAGTTGCGACCACGTTTTAATTTTCTGGCGGATGTCTTGAAGTGTTCCTTCGGTGTTTCTAGATAATCCCCCTTCCTCATGATACCATGTATTTTCTGAAGTGCACCAGCATCTTTTCCAGCAAAACACTTCCACAACATGATGCTGCCACCCCCATGCTTCACAGTTGGGTTTGGTGTTCGTCAGCTTAAAAGCCTCGCCCATTTTTCTCCATATATAGTGCTGATATCATTATGGCCAAACAGTTCAATTTTTGTTCAACAGTTCAACAGGTGTATGTAAACTTTTGGCCTCAACTGTATAAAGAGTGATGATATATATTTTGTTTTTATACTGTGTTCAAAAACCACTTTGGCTTGGTACACAAACAACTTAGTATTAAAAATACTTTTTGATTAATTGCTTATAAACACACATAAACAAGGACTGGATATAAATTTAGAAACATTATACGTGATAGGGCAGAATATGTTGGCTTGAACCAGCCCCTTTCTAACGCCTGGCAGAGTTCCTGATCCAGATTATCAAATGAGATTTGATGAACGACTAACAATATTATACAAATATCACTTTTACTTGAGTCACAACACCAGAGCTGATCGAGTACACAGCATTCAGGCAGTGTTCCTAAACACTGCTGTTATCTGACCAACAAAATTCCATGTCAGTACTGCCAAAATATGCTGGCAAACAAAGTTGGTGAGATGTTCTTAACCAGTTCATCCAGAATATCACTAACTGGGAAAGAAGGTAAGGATCCGAGGTGAGTATTTGTAAAATAATCCATCTTTTTTTTTCACTGCCTATTTCATAATTCTTAAAAGAAAAAAATGAATATTTCAGCACAACAGTGGGTAACAGTATCCAGAAAACAGGAGAGAAATATGAAGAAATGAGTGTCTGTGGTATAGGGATATGAAAGTTTAGATGTAATGTAATATAAACTGGCCTTGTAGATGAGCAAGTCAAGCATAAACACAGGTAAACATTTACAGATTTAATGTGGTAAGTATTTGCTGCACTATAATATGAAAGCACTACTCACGACGGCTCAGTGCTTATTTCTACACCCTTTCCTCATTACAGAGTTGGGCTTATTTTGGGCATGAACAATGTTACAAGGATCGGCTGACAAGGCCTCAGTACAGCAACTGACTGAGCTCACATTCTTTTTGCGTATCTATCTGGTTGACTCCCCTCTCCGAAAATAGCTGCTGCATCACAGACCAGGGCTTTGTTATGTACCCCTCTGATCAAGTTCTTAAAGCTCCTCTATCTGCTCCAGCAGTACCTCCTGATATCAGTCACCCTCAATCTCGTGATCGTTAACACTACAATCTCAACTGAAAGGACAGGTTTACACTGTGGTCTTTACCTCGCAAAAGGCCATGAGTTCCTTTGGCTATCGCCGGGAGCTGAGCAAGTACGAGGAGTTGGATGAGGATGAGCTGCTTGCCTCACTGACAGCCGAAGAGCTCCAGGAACTGGAAAAGGAGCTGGCTGATATTGATCCAGATGATAAAGTCCCCACTGGACTAAGGCAGAGGGACCAGACAGATAAAACCCCCACGGGCACATTTAGCCGAGAGGCTCTCCTAAAATACTGGGAGAAAGAGACACGCCAGATTCTCGAAAATGAAAGGATGGGATCTTCAAGCCCCCAGGTCAGTAACCGAGAAAAAACAACTATATTAACTGTGATTATTTTTTAAATATGTTGTATTTCATGTACGATACTATCCTGCCAAAAGAAATATTGGGTTGTAGCATTTTTAATTATATTTTTTATTATATTTATAATGAAAAGTTTCAGAATAATCTCTTTATTTTCTAACTATTACCTGAGCACTGTAATGCTGTAATGCTGAACACTGTAGTTAGACATGACCCAAGCAGAAAATTCAATCTAACCGCTGAGTCCAGACCTTGAAATGTGTATTCCAGTTTTGCTGTGGATTCCAGGGTGGTGAAAATAATGAAAAAGAGAACATGACAGAAAGCAACAGCGAGGACTCAGAAGAGGAGAAAGAATCTGAGGATGAGAAGGAAAAGGATGGTTGTATAGATGATGATGAAGAAGAAGATAATGAAGAGAAGGGTGAACTAGAGGAGCCAGTTACTGAGGAGGAGGAAGAGGAGGAGGAAGAAGAGGAGGAGGAGGAGGAGGAGGAGGAAGAAGAAGAAGAAGACGAAGAAGAAGAAGAAGAAAAAGAGATTGTCAGAAAGCAGAAAAACAACCTCAACAAGGAGAGTGTTCTGGAGAAATGTGTTCCTCTGCATAACATCTATAATGGTCACTCAAGCCTCAAGCCAGAAAATTCTGTGAGGAGAAATTCACCACAGGAGTCAAATCAGTTGTCAGGAAACCCCACTGTCCTAGATGAGGCTCTGGAAAAGATCCTCCGTGATGACCCTGACACCGTTGAAGTCAATCTCAACAATATTGATAACATTTCCCAGGAAAACTTGATCCACTTCACAGAAGCCCTGCGCTCCAACACGCATGTGCAGGCTTTTAGTCTGGCGAACACTCATGCTGATGACCCAGTAGCCTTTGCAACTGCCAAGATGCTGAAGGAGAACTGCCACATTACTAAGCTAAATATTGAGTCTAACTACATCACAGGAAAGGGTATCCTAGCAATAGTGCAAGTACTTACACACAATAGCACTCTAACAGAGCTACGCTTCCACAACCAGCGCCATATCTGCGGAGGTCAGGTAGAGATGGAGATGGTAAAACTGTTGAGAGAGAACACCACCCTGCTCAAGCTTGGCTACCAGTTTGACCTGGCTGGCCCTCGAATGAGCATGACTGGCATCCTCACACGCAATCAGGATCTTCAAAGGCAGAAGAGAATGCAAGAACTGCGTCAGCAGCAAGGAGGTGCCTCAACTCCAATTAACCCACGCACAAGTGCGCTACAGAAGAGCACACCAACCTCTTCTCCATATGGGTCTCCTCGGAGTTCACCGTGGTCCTCTCCAAAGCTGCCACGTAATGATGTGATAAGAAGGAATCCTCAACCAAGTCTTCCACCACCTCCTCCTCCACCACCTCCACCACCTCCTCCTCCTCCTCCACCTCCTCCTCCCAAACCCCAGAGCATTACTGTAAAAAGAGGTCCAACCAGAAAGATCGCAGAGGTCATCAAACTTCAAGAAGCAAGTGCCAAAAAGCAACAGGTTCAGGGCAAAGGCAAGTGTAAGTCCAAAAAAGAGAAGAAAGTGGTTCCCAAGGAAAATGGGACCGAAAACATCCTTAAGGAGCTGAAAAATGCACTGAAGCCCATCGCAGACAGAGACAGTTCCAGACCCTCTACGCCAATGCGGTCGGCTCATGACGAACTCATGGCCGCTATCCGAGCAAGCAGTATCAAATCCCTGAAACGGGTGAGTATCATAATACAAGAATATTATAACATAAAAAAGTTCTGCATCCACACATGATATTCTATAAGAAAGAGAAAATCGGAAAAACGAAAGCTGATCACCCACAAAAAATGAATCCACTGGAGAACAGGTGTCAGGACTATCTGCATTCCAATGGTGCCTGATCATTCCTGTCAAATTTATTTGCACCAAATTACTTATTACATGTGTGTATGGGGGTGTAATGTAAGGATCTCCTTCAGGCTGTATTCCAGGATTTCCTTCAGACTGTATTCTGGTTACACCAGAGCCCATTATATTGACATGTTCTAGGTGCTGGTAGAACATAAACAGTAAACACAATTAAATTATGATCCTTGTGCTGGTTATATCTCTGTCATGAAAAATCAGTGTTACCCTGAGATAGCAGGATGGTGACCCCCCAGAAATACCAGTCATTTATCACTCACAGCCACTATAAATAGATTCTATTTACACTTTCTTGATAAGTCAAATACCTCTCAGTGCTGGGCAACAGCATGGCCAGACTAAATAAACAAGACTTGTCTTTCCTATTAATAGAGGATATTTTTAAATTTGACATATCATAATCAATATGGGCAACAACAAATAAATCTTTCTTTATACTTTATCTAATATAACGACAATTTTATTAAATAAACGGATCTTCATAGACTTGAGTGGTACTGTAAGTAGGTATAAACTACAGTATGAATGCAATGTTTACTCTAAATTGCACTCAAAACTTACTCAGGTGAAAAATAAAAGGATGACCAATGACCTGTACTTTTCTTTAAACAGGTGGAAGTTCCCCAGTATCTTCGGTAATGTGGCCAAATACTTTGTACCAAGCAAGAAAGGATGGCCACACACGTCATCTCCAAAGATCCTTTCCATAGCACTACGTTTATACGAAATACTCTGTAATGAATCTGCATAGTTAGTGCAAACTTGTTCACTTCATGTTATGAATACCTTCCTACTGTAACAACCACAAGTGCATACTGGGCCATATTCAGGGCTAAGTTAACATTGGACAGGTGTTTCAATATCCACTGGAGCTGTATTAATTCCAGGGACCCCGGTTTGGTCCTGATTTGACCTGAGTTACTGTCTGTATGGATTTGAATGTTGAATTTGAATGAACTGTCGATATGGTTTTGAATGTTCTCCTGGGTTTGAATGTCTGCGTGGGTTTCCTCGGGGTTCGCTGGTTTCCTCCCACCCCTTAGCAGGCAATTTGGCTATGCTAAATTGCCCCTATGTGTGAAGGAGTGTGTGACAGTGTGTGTGAATGTGTGTGTGAGACTAATGTCCCATCCAGGGTGTATTCCTGCCTCGACCCCAGCATTCCCAGGACAGGATCCACTGCGACCTTAAAGCGCTTATAGAAGATGAATGATGAATGAATGAAGGCCACGTCCAGAACATCAGCTTTGGATTTTTGATACGGATAACTTTCTGCTGATATGTCATTTGAACTTGAAATGAAAAAAAAATGAAATGAAAGTACCAGAAAAGGTGATGCCATAGAAGAAACATTTTTTGGTTTCCTTAATTTGGTTTTCCATAAATTAAGGTTGCAACAATAGAAATATGGACGGAAAGGGAACCATTTAAGTGCAACAGAATAGTTCTTCTATCGCAATGCTCTAAAGAGCACTTTCTGGAATGCTTAATTTTTAAGTGTATCAGTTTAAGTCACCAACTCTCACGGCTCACTGCGTATAACTTTTGAACTACACTTTGTTCTAACAGGAAGTCTACTTCATAGATCTCCTATAAATTAGGTTATATTATTATTAGATTAAAATATTGTTGGATAAGGGAAGCAATAGACTAAACTATAAATAGGAAGGACTAAATAGCTGCAGTTTGTTCATATTTTGACACAAATAACAGTAACAGTTTCTAATTGTTTTGCATGAAGGCCTGTCTTTATAGTACACTGATGAAAACAAAACAATAGTTCCTAAATTTGATTTATATTTCTGTGTTGATTTTTTCTTGATTTTTTTTTAGGTTAATCTCTGTATAAATGTAAATATTTGCTTTGATGTGGAAAATTAAACCTTTTATTTATTATCTGTCAATTTTCTTTGTTTCTTTTGGCTCTCTGTAAATTTTTACTGAAATATTCTGCAGTTTTAGAAAATATCTGGAAGTTTCAGAGTAAATTCTATACCCAAGAATGAACAGCACTTTGATTTGAATATTGTACGTGCTTTATTTTATCCTTGTGCTTTATTTCAACTGGCCCAAAGGAGATTAGCCTTCCCGACTAAAATTACACCCCAAATGACTGCTAAAATTAAAAACTCCTAATCCAGTCCATGTGCACTTGTGTGTTTTGGAAAGGTTCCCTGGGTCTAAATCCATTCCACAGCTGTTCATAGCAAACAGTGAAGTGTTTCAGTGGTAACTTCATCAATCAGCTGTGCTCCTCTCCTGAGGCCAAAGAATAACTTCCTCACTGAATGAAACCTGAAGCTCATGTTACTTTTGTATTTTGTTGAATCAAATCTTCTCTGGTCAGAGAACAAATATGAAGGACATGCAATTTTGTTCCACTGGTTTGTCTGAAGTGACTCCAAAAGAAATGTCTTTCTTAAAAGACTACAGGCTTTGACATTTTGGAACAGCTGGTAAAGGTCAAAGGAAACAAGCAGTCAGAACAAACAAAACGCTTAACGGACTAACGAGCATATCACTCTCATATCCGATCTGTCTGCTAAATCCCTCTAGCAGCAAAGGATAATATAGGTAACATATTTATCCATGCTACAAAGATGACACTGTATATTATATACACATACATTTAAATTAACACCTAAAATGGAACTTATTTTTCTCCTCAGACATATAAGCAGAGAACCAATAGATATGTGTGGCGGTCTGGGAAAACCCTTCTCATGGTGAAATTTTGATATATTTTCTACTATATAAATTTCTGAAAACTAATATATATATATATATATATATATATATATATATATATATATATATATATATATATATATATATATAGCATGTTAAAAGGAGAAAATTACTGTCACGTCAGCGCCGGAATCGGCATTGCTTCACACACAACGGCCTACAAACATGGCCGCCGAAGACTACAATATCCAGCAGCCATCACAAACTCTATCACGTTCATGTTCACCTTCCTACCGATTACACACACCTGGACTCACTTACACACAGTCACGCCAGCAGTATAAAAGTACATTCAATCCACCACCACAGTGTAAAGTATACGCTCAGGGTTTCTTACCTGTTGATACCAAGCCTTTATCTTGCTATAGTGTTTTCTGGTTACGATTCCTGTTCTGTTTATTTGGTTTATGTCTTTATCTTTTGCCCTGGTTACTCTGAATGCACGTCACTTTACTACTGCTTGTATCCTGACCTTGATCTTGCCTTGCATTTTGGATTTGTTTGCCTGTAGTTTAAATAACCGTCTCCGCCGTCTCCGCCATCTCCGCCGCCTGACAATTACATTTAAAGACTCAATTCTGACTCAACTAAAACACACCAATGCATTGATTGTCTACAAGCAACTACTTTTTAATTTGCATTTAATTTAATGTGCAATAAATTATAGCAGGCTTTATTCTTAACCTTCTGACTAAATATAATGTTCAGAAACCCATCTAGTAGTCGTTCTAGTCAATAATAATATACCTTAATTAAAATAAGAAACGCAAACCACATTTACAGTTGGTTCAGAAGTATTCAAATCCCTTCAGTTTTTTTTTTTTTTTTTTTTTTTACATATAACACTATGTAACACAACTTTTGTTCCTGGGTAGTAAGCGAAATTTTCTAATTGCTTATGCGTGTGTAAATATGGATCTTTTCGTTCACATAAAGTCAGAAAAAAAACACACAGCATGAATCAAAATTGAATCCAGCCTCCCCATCCCTGCTGCTGAGAAGCACCCCCATAGCATGATGCTGCCACTACCATGTTTCACCGTAGGGATGGTATTAGCCATTTGATAAACAGCACCTGGTAAAATATAGCTTCAACTCAAAAAGTTCCATTTTTATTTCATCAGACCTGAGAATCATTTTCCTCATGCATTCAGAGTACTTTAAATGCCTGCTGTATGTGTTTTTACTTAGGATTGCTTTCCTAGCCACTTTCCCATAAAGGCCTGATTGATGGAGTATTTCTGAAATGGTTGTCTGTCTGGCAGGTTCTCGCATCTCTCCAGAGACGTCTGAAGTTCTGTTAGAGTGGCCATAGGGTTCTTGGTCACCTCCCTGACCAAGGCCTTTCTTACTGAGGTTAGCCAGATGGCCAGCTTTAGGGGAGTCCTGGTGGCTCTAAGCTTCTTCTATTTCACAATGATGGAGCCTACTGTGCTCCTGGGAAAATTCAAAGCTTTAGAAATATTTGATACCCTCACCCAGATCTATGTCTGAACACGGTTTGGTCACAGAGGTCTATGAATAGTTCCTTGGGCTTCAGGGCTTAGTTTTGGTCTGTCATGCACTGTGAAATGTGGAACCTTATACACACAGGTGTGTGCCTTTCTAAAATAATGTCCAATCAATTGAATTTGCCATAGGTGGATTCCAAGCAGGTTCTAGAGGCATCTTAATATAATCAAAGCAAACAGGATGGACCTGAGCTCAATTTGAAGTGCCTTAGCCAGCAGTCTGAATATTAATCTAAATGAGATATTTATTTATTTATTTATTTATAATAAAGTTGCTAAATAAATAAATAAATAAACAAATAACAATAAAATGTGCAAAAACTGAAGGGGTCTTAATCATTTCTGAACACGCTATATAATTAAAAAAATCATTTACCTTATAGTTACATTTCTATTCTATTCTATTCTATTCTATAAAGTGTTTGAGTATTTAATAATGTTAAGAGCTAATATTATTATAATATCTTTAGCTGACAAGCTATAGAAAGCAAAGGTCCTGATTACCTCTACATTACCTCTACATATCAGAGCTGCGCCTTTAATTGGCCCTTACTCACAGCGTCATAAGATGCCTTGGCTCTGGGGACATCAATTCCTTGGCTGACAAGTCTGTCCACCCTCCTCTTTAGCATGGCACCCACCCCATCTGGACACCCTTGCCATGACTGGCCTTGAAGAAATCTTAAAAAAAAACTTCTGTCCTGACATTGAAGTCCAAGGTTGAGAGCTGACTGGAGGTTGTGGCCTGACTGGAGGTTCAGGGCTGACTGGAGGTTGTGGCCTGACTGGAGGTTCAGGGCTGACTGGAGGAGTGTTTAATACCTGGAGTGCTTTTTACTCTTATAAGCCTCCTTCCACCTTTTTCGGTGGACATGCTGTTCTCTCTCACTGCAGTCTTTTTGCCTTTTCTTGTTCTCTGTTTCTATGTCCTTCTTCCACCTCACTCTGTCTTTTTCTAGATACTTCTGTCTCCTCAGCATCACACCTGGCATGGTAGAGCCTCTGCTTTTCAGCTGCACTCAATGGTGTTGAAGAACTCTGTTTAAATCAGTTAAAACGATTAATATGTATGTATGTATGTATGTATGTATGTATGTATCTATCTATCTATGTATGACCTGATAAAATACTATAAATAATTGAATTAACCTATGAATCATGCAAAAGATATTAAGTAACTCTGCTAATTCATTGTGTTCCCAGGAGTTGCTTTATGTGACTAATGTACATTAATTACCATATTTTCTGGACTATAAGTCCCACATAAATTGCACTTTAAAGAAGATCTGAGCTTTTGAACTCGTTTGTTCTAATTTTCAGTTAATATTTCCAATATATGTAAAGCCCTTAACAGGCTCACCAGATGGCAGGGGTGCCCCTGCCACGTGGCAATAAAAGAAAAATCACAACCTCTAGTGTGAAAAATACAGTAATACAATTAAAACATACAGATTATGCTGATTTATACATACAGAATCAATTTTACTATATATAATTCACTGTCCCTTCTGAGAGAATGGAAGGAAGGTGCATCCCTGTTACTCTAATTATTGTAACAGTGTTGCAAATACATGCTAATGTTAAGTTTTTCTTAGGAGAAGGTACGAGCGGAGGTCCTTGTCTGTCAAAGTCAAGGACAAACATTCTTATATAAATAAAGAAAAAAAAACTTTTGAAATGTAAACTTTTTATTCTAATAATGTAAGTAACAGGGTTGTGTTGGTTAGACGGACGCAGTCAGTCAAGATTGAAAAGATTGACAAAATATGAAAAATTGAAGAGAGGACCTATCTTTGGACTGCCATTGTGTTAGCAAATGAATTGATGACATCATTTCCTGTGCATCAAGCGACCCTACAGGTTAACTCTTCTTTTGTTAGGCAAAATAGGTTTTGGTAACAGGGTTGCACTCATGTTGTGGGATACAGCCTCAGTGCATAATTACTATTATTTACAAAAAGTTAAAGAAGAAAATTCATGTTGTACCAATTATCCATCCATCCATCCATTTTCTGTAACACTTATCCTACACAGGGTCACAGGAAGCCTGAAGCCTATCCCGGGGGACTCAGGGCACAAGGCAGGGGACAACCTGAATGGGGTGCCAACCCATTGCACACACACACACACACCAGACAATTTGGAAATGCCAATCAGCCTACAATGCATGTCTTCGGACTAGGGGAGGAAACCAGAGTACCTGGAGGAAACCCTGAAGCACAGAGAGAACATGCAAAATCTGCACACACAGAGCAGAGGTGAGACTCAAACCCCCAACCGTGGAGGTGTGAGGCACCAGTGCTAACCACTAATCCACCATGCCCCGTTGTACTAATTATAATACACCTATATAAACAGAACATAAATACAGAGTTAAAACTTATTTTAACCATTATGTTTGACACGCAAATTGGTCATCAACAAGGTGGGACAAGAGAAAAAGGCCATTTTGGGGGGTTCACAGAAGACTTTTAGTAATTTAACAGATGTTTTAAAAACACTATTTTTGATAGTTTATTTCTATTTTAAGACATATTCAACAGACCCAATAAGTGCTTTTTTTTTTTTTTTTAATTATGAGCAGATATACCTTGAAAATGTGTGGATGGGACACAAAATGTCCTCCATTTATAGAATCACCCTTATAACCTAATTTGCTTACGTTAAAACATATTATCGAAGAATTATACATTTACAATAGGAAATGCAGACGTATAATCACTACAATGCTACCATAACTGCCGATTAGTTCAGTCAGTTCTGCTCTGTTGGCTAAATTTCCCATATTTCTATTATGCCATTTTAAACTAATATTTCTTAATGTAGATGTGTTTAAGTATATTATAGGCAGAAAAACCCAATCGTGGTTGAACCTGATTTTGGCTGTTTTTGCCAGAATTTAGCTACAATGACATCAGACAGGTTTTCTAAGACAGCTACAGATATACCAAAAAATGATACAATGACACTAAAGGTAGACTACATAATTATGCACCATGACTGGTGTATATGTCAGCTATTAAAATCAGGTTCTGTTGGGGTTAGGCAGACTGAAGACTGGGCTGACCTCTGCATGTGATATTGGATCGTCTCAGAGGTACGCAGTGTTCAGCGCGATCCTGATCCTCCAGTAGCTGCACTACACATTTTACTGTTTCCCTCCAACTATGTTAGGACTTGCTAATGAGCGGAGTCATGTGTACTTGGAACAGGGGGGAAAAAATCAAACATGAAAGTGGAACCAATGTTTTAATGCCTAACTGACAGAAAGAAAACGAGCATATAATCACTCCTGAACCAGTTGAAGGCTGAGCTGCTACACTATATGGCCAAAAGTATGTGGACACCTGACTATCACACCCATATGCACCCATTCCAAAACCATGAGTACTGATATGGAATTGGTCCCCCTTTTATTGTTATAATAACCTCCACTCTTCTGGAAAGGCTTTCCACTAGATTTTGGAGCGTGGCTGTGGGGGTTTGTGATCATTCAGCTACAAGAGCATTAGTGAGGTCAGGCACTGATGTTGGGTGAGGAGGTCTGGGGTGCAGTCAGTGTTCCAGTTCATCCCAAAGGTGTTCAGTGGGGTTGAGGTCAGGGCTCTGCGCAGGATATTCAAGTTCTTCCACTCCAACCTTAACACACCATGTCTTTATGGAGCTCGCTCTGTGCACAGGGGCATTGTCATGCTGGAACAGGTTTGGGCCTCTTAGTTCCAGTGAAGGGAAATTGTAATGCTACAGCATACAAAGACATTCTACACAATTGCATGTTTCCAACTTTGTGGTAACAGTTTGGGGAAGAAGCACATATGGGTGTGATGGTCAGGTGTGCGCAAACCTTTGGCCATGTAGTGTATAATAAGGATAGCCTTTATATGTGGTAGGCATTATAAGTGAAAATACACACGAAACAAGAACTCTTTATGGAATATAAGCAGACTGGGTTGACACTGATTACACAAAAATAATTACACAAATAAGAGAGGTTTTGAGTTGATCCCAGATCATTAAGTTAAAAACAAACAAACAAAAAAATCAGCACATTATCAAGTAGCTAAGGTCATCTATATCTCTATACGCAGTATAGTGCAGAAGAGGATACAGTGAACAAGTCAAGATATGCAATCACAGACACTGTGTAAATATTGACATTTATTTGAGTGTACAATTTAATAAATCTCATCTCAATACTTCCAATATTTAATGTTTTACAGTTTCCTGCTACAAACATAAATCTCAGACAAAAAAAAAAAAAAAAAAAATAAAAAGAATGCATATAGCCTGTAGTCAGATTCATGACTGGGATCTTTATGAGGAATTAGTAAAGCATCACAGCATATCTGTCATTAGCATGACAAATGAAAGCTTTAAGTCTGAGCTGACATTTATTTATTTATTTTTTAAATACATGAACACTGAATTGACTAAAATAAACCAACAATTCTCAGAATATCAGAAATCAAATATTTCTGGGTCTCTGGTTGATTTAAAAAAAACAAAAACAAAAAAAAGGAAAGATAACTAGAACCAAAAAGTACAATTGCTAGAGCAACTGATGTTGCAAGAATTCCTCAAGCATGATAAGGTTTTTTTTTTTTTTTTGCATATATCTGTGATATTACTCTCTATTCACATAGCAGATTTAGACTTTAATGTATGTAAAAATATAAGATTCAAACTTTAATATTTTAAGAAAATAATGACACCATGCTAGAATCTGAATTTAGAAAATGTGAGGTACAGAAGAATGCTGTATGAAGATAGTGTTCCTGCTTCCAGTAAAAGTTGCCAACATTAAATTTGTTCCTTGGACTTTCTTTCTGTAAAAGATGGATCAGAAAAAAACCCATTCGACTCTGCAAGTCAAGAAAACGTGATGCAAACTGCACAGAAATCTGAGAAGAGGAGGATAAAGAAAAGAAACCTGTAGTAAAACAAACCATGACAAATGGTTCATTTTCAGATGAAATGAGGTATTACACAGATTAATAGAAAAGCAAGGAGATAACCATTTAAATTATAATCGGAGTACGATTTAGAGACTGAAAACAGTTTAGTGTTTTCCTTTCAGATGCCGTGATCAGCGGGAGGGAGAAAGTGCTGTTAGTCTTCCCATTCATCTTCATCCTCAAAGTCATCGTCATCATCGTCATCATCTTCCTCTGTGGAAAAATGTTTAGGTTACAATGGATGATCAAATGCTAATGAGCTCGTTGTAGGACACCACCAAAAACACAGATAAACACATACACAGCTACTTAATTCTCTGCCTACATCTAAATCTAACCCTAACCTCATTAACCCAAAGCAAATCTTTTGATCTTTTCATTTTTAAAATAGTTTTTGTTAAAAAAATAAAAGGGTAGTTTATCTTGTTGGAACCTGCCAAACATCTCTACAAGGTCCAAGCTGTCAGATATTCCTATCCTTATGGGGACATTTGGTCCTCACCAAGATATAAATACACGCCACACACACCAGAAGTCATGTCACACACATCACAAGTCGTGCATGTGTGATACAAAGTGCTGGGTGAGATGTGGGTGTTACACACCTGAAGAGTGGATGGCTTTGCTCCTCTTCTGCATCACCTCCATCAGAGCTCCCACAATTCCTGCTGAGGGGGCGGGAGTTGCTGGGGCTGGGTCTGAACCATCTGGTACCTACAAAAGCACAGCAGTCAGAAATAATCTGTCAGACAGCAGAACATGTCTGTTACATTTAAAGAAAATAAATATATAAATTCCATATTCAGCAATATTTTAGTTTTATATTATAGTTTAGATTTTCTTCTCCAGAACCACTCCCAAAACATGTCAAAGGACGATCAAAGCTGCACAAATGTTATATGATGTAATTAAAAAAATGATCAGTAAATATAAGAAACAATTCAATGGCAACCATTTCCAGACTTGCATGCATAATTTAAGACAGAATTCAAATTCAATTGAAAAATGTGTATTTGCTTTTTTATGCACAACAACGTGCCAAAGGCTGCCAAGTGTCCGCTGTCTAAACAAGTCTGATTCTGCCATATTTAAAAAGTATAACAATCCTTTTATTTGTTATGCACTTCCTCTTGTGCACACTAAACCTGGCCAAAATAAAATGTAGGCAATCCTGTTCACATTTGCATTTCTACCTAGTGTACATGTGAGCTGTGCCGCTCGCTCAGTCTGTCTAATTTAACATTTAAGCAGACAAGGTGTAAAGAAAATGTCAGAGGGATGTGAGACCTCAGCTTTGTTGAACAATGGAAGTCCACAGTGTAGGAATAGCTGGGAGTTCTGTCATGTTTATAGCCATTAGCTTGCTAAGTACAGCATTTCCGAATCAGGGAAACTCTATCATATTTTAAATAAAAGCAAAATTAAATAACAGAGAGGAACAGTCTGGGGTGTCAACAATATGGGCTGGGACCGGCCCAGTAAAGGCTCTAATCCGGCTCAGCAAATGAATTTAGAATCCATGTTATAAATTAAATTCATGCTGTAGACCAAAATTGAGTCAAATGATAAAAAAAGGTGAGTCTTGGTTATTCCACTAGGGGGCAAAATAGAGCAATAAACTTATTATTATTATTGTTATTATTATTGACACTGTAACCATGCCTCTTTCCAAAAGAACTAATTTAGGAGTTTTCTCAGTTAAGGGGGGTGAATACTTATTCAATCTCTTTTTTCAAAATTCAAATTCAAATTTTATTTGTCACATGCATAACCATACACAGTACGACTTGCAGTGAAATGCTTTATACAACTGTTCCTACATAAAATAAGACAATATAGAAAAATATTAAATAAAGAAAAATATATACATAAAAATATATATGAAGGGATTAAAACAAAAGTGTATAAGAATATATATATATATGGATATATGGATGGTGGCAGCAGCAGTCTGACAGTACAGATATAAAGTGCGGATATGTGCGGTTTTGTGCAATATGTGCCGTTTGTGCGATGTAATGTGCAATAATGTGCAATAAATGCAATACTGAATACTAAATTGCAATACTAAAATAAATTAGTAACGTTATGTAATGTAGATGTAAATGGAGGTTGGTTGTTTTTTGCTATAATTTTGCGAATTACATTGATTTAACGCTCACTTTAATATTATGAGCTATTATGTGTAGATTCATGACATAAAATCCCAATTTAAGGCAAGATGAATGCCGATGCAAGCCAGTGTGTATACATGGTAAAATGTAGGTGATATATGTATAATCCATTTGTGCATTCAGAATGTACCTTTCAGATAAGTTAAAATAAATGAACATATTCAAGAAGAATTGTTAATGTGTTATTGGTCACTAAGCTGATTTGTATGGTCCAGCCCACTTGACACTGGACTAAGTGTAATGTAACGTGGCCCATTACCTAAAATGAGTTTGACATCCCTGATCTAATCCATTTCTGACATATGTGAGTCTATATAAAATACATTATAACCATAACCATTATATGGATGAGGGTGAGCTGAAGGACTCTTAACTGAGAGACTAATAAAAAATAAAAATATATAAACTGATCGAAATAAATGTATTACAGGACCCAAAGACAAAAAAAGTCCTCTGTAATATCAATTAAAACATTCACGATGTAGAAATGAACAATGGTGAAGCCACATCAAAGATGAACTTACTGTTTTGAGCTGGATGCCCTGTCGAATTTGGTCTAAAAGAGCGCCTCGCCCACCGCTGTTTGTTACTGTCTTGTTCCCTTGTTCGACTTTCTTCAACGCCGCCCCCTCTCTAATCTGATCCAGGAGCGCAGACCTTCCCTCTGAACCCGATCCTGGAGGAGCAGAATTGAGTGGAAGTGGTCCCGGGGGTGGAGGTGGAGGAGGAGGAGGTGGAACTGCTCCTCCCGCAGAGGATAGTGGAGGTGGAGGAGGTGGGGCCTGTGGAGCCATGGATGCAGGCATAGGTGGAGGTGGCAGGGGGCCTCTCGTTGGAAGAGGAGGAGGTGGAACTCCCATGCCTGGTCTGGAAGGAGGAGGAGGAGGAGGAGCAGAAGTGGGAGCTTTGAAGGGAGGTGGGGGAGGCGGAGCTCCTCGCCCACGGGATGGGGGTGGAGGAGGAGGAGTACCTGAGCTATGGGCAGGAGGTGGAGGAGGACCACCTCGAGAGGGGGGAGGGGGAGGGGCTTGAGGGAGATAAAAGCAAAACATTTTAAGCAACCAAATTTTATATATATATATATATATATATATATATATATATATATATATATATATATATATATATATATATATACATACACACACACACACACACACACACACACGTATATATGTGCATAATAATTACACTGAAACAGTATTTAAATGTTCTTTTTCTACAACAGCAGTAACCTCCAAACTCTTCTGTTAAAACATTGCAAAACATACTGTGACCATTTAAGATCTGAAAAGTATCTTGATGATCAGTTTTGGATTTATCACCTACCATTAAAATGGACATTTGAGGTAAGACCCTACTTACCAGCCTCACTGATTTATAAAGTGGAGCCAACTTGCCCTGACTATTAAGTTTCATATCTAACAAATTTCAGGCCGAGCAATAAATCAACACACACTAGTCTGGGACATCAACAGTTAGACGCTGCAGATGTAGATTGTAAAGTTGTTCTCACAAACTGCCCAAGGAAGTACTTGAAAGACTTTAAGCACAGAACTGATGCAAAGTCGAGCTATTGGACTGTGCAATTTTAACAGCTTGAAGGTAAAGAACCCTATTAACACACAAACAAGCCAGTATGGTGCAATATAGTGTGTCTCCCTTATCCCTATGTGCTTGTGAGCATGCACACACACAAACACACACACAAACACACACACAAACACACACACAAACACACAAACACACACACAAACACACACACAAACACACACACAAACACACACACACACACACTTACCTTGTCTTCGGAACTCACTCTTTACAGCCTCCACTCCTCCTTTTTTCTCGATAAAGTCGTAGATAACCTTTGACGTCTCCCTGTCTTTTAGCTGGGCTTCAGAAATACCGCACACGTCAAACAGGCTCTTCAGTTCTGGGTCTAGATTATTAAGCTGGGAATATACAAGAAGCCAAATAATTGGTAAATAGGAATGAAAAAACGTCAAACTAAAAGGTGATATTTTACCACTCAACAATGGAAAACTATCAGTTTGCATTATTTGGCATAATATGTAACAAATATGCATATCGGTGATCAGTATTAATGCAGCAAATTGCTTTTTTTTTTTTTTTTTTTTACACAAATGGGGCAATTAGCTTTTTTTTTTTTAATTATATAGTGTCAGGAATATGAAGTAATTTTACCAGTTTTAAAAAGAATTCTGGGATATATGGATATAAAAGTATGACATCCTTAGTCCTCTCTGTTATTCTCTTACTTCTAGTACTAATATAGGTACTAAAATCACATACTGCAGGACTTCAAGTGTGAAAATAATTACCTTTCAGCTGAGGAAATAAAAGTCCAAACATACTATCCTCGTAAGGTTGACATCAGTAAGGGTAACGTCAGCACTCAGTCACATAATGAACTGAGTATGATCACCTGGCCATTTCAAGCACCTTGAAATCTGATTGCTGCATCACACATTAATATGCAAAGCAGCTTATTATACTTGACCACTACTTCCCTGAGTTCTTCCTCATTTTGTCAAAGATGTCTGCTGAGTCAAAAGTTGTGATTTTGCATGCCTTTAACTCAAAAAGAAGGTGCCATCTCTGACGTAATGTGCTGAGGAGGTGTTTTGCTTGTCAAATGTGACCTTGAGAATTTATTTACACTTGCATATCTGGCTATAAAGTGTCTCAGATCTGCTGAAGTAGTTTGAGCAATCTGTTTTAAACGTGTCTACACTAGTGATTGATATTTTAACCAATTAATGAGTTGATTATGCAAATACAAAAAAAGAGTAAAATAACCAGTCACTGGTGGGGATGAAATTATTTGCTTAACAGCACTAATTTCATGACATAAGCATAAAATTTCCCCTTCAGCGCAAAAAAATAGGCAGCTTATGGAATAGATTTACAACACAAGTGTTATTTTTTTGCACTACTACAGACAGAAGGGCCATTACCAGTAGGTTTTGTACTGCATAAACCATGGAAGGTGAAACTGTTTTACTTTCTTAAGCAAAAGACATTTTAAAATGCCAAAATCTATTTGATCATGAACTTTAATGCTAGAGATTCATATTCATGTACTTTTCTTTTGTTAACACTTAGCTAAATTTTAAATTTGTTTGACACATCTTGTCATTTTTATTTAAGCACCTCAGACAACTCCTAAATACCTTCCTAGTCAGTAAATATGCTTACTACAGAAAGTATAACATAATATAATCCTATAATCCTGATAATAAAGACTCATGAAAGGACCTAGGATTCATAAGTGCTTACATCAAATCCTGTACTTACATCGAATCCTGTGTTAGGATCCCAGCCTACATGTCCAATATGCCTGACAGGAAAAAATACACAATGATCAGACTTTTATACTATTATACGTCCAACAGACATCCCATCATCTGGTACACATCCTCCAAAAACTGGGGACTATGAGGGGTGGGGATCTATTCACCTATCATTCACCTATCTATTCACCTATCAGCGTGAACTGCAAGCATTTGATGCAATGGAGAGGAAATATAAAGTGGAATCTTACTAATATAATCATTAAGAAAATAGAATTCCAGGGAGGAACTTCTGTAGTTTCCGGACCTGCACATCATTTAACATATGAAAAACAGTGTAACATTAGGTAACAGACTCACCGGAAGTTGCTAGGTGTGCCAATTTCAGACTTTGTGATTTTCTTCTTTTTGTTTTTGCCTTTGCCCTTGTCTTTTTTAAAGTTGCTGGAGAGGTTGCTGTTGACTTGATAACTGTTGCTATATCGGACATTGTTGATCTCAGGGTTCCTGATGTCCACTGTTGCCATCGGCAGTGTAGGTTCTGTAAACAAAAACACATTCCTGTAACCTAGAGAACATGGCCACCTTCCACTACAGCTGTAATTTGTACTTGCTTAGATAGCCCTATATACGTGTGTGTGTGTGTGTGTGTGTATATATGGGACTTTGTTAATATCTTAGGCACCCTAAACTTTTATTTTATTCTAATTTTGTCTTAGATGTTTATTTTATGACTTCTGCATTATTGCAACAATTTAAAATAGACATTTTACATTTCCTTTCCCAACTTTACTTTTCCAACCAAAATTTTGCAATTTTCCAACTACATGTTACAGAAAAATGGCTGTCAATAACGAAGGAAACACATTATGCAATAGTTAACTTTTTCAGACATGGAAAGAAAGGAATGCAGGCTGTCAGGAATTACCTGCCAAAAAAGTCTTCAGAAAAACTGGCAGATTCTCAAAGATGCTAAAAAAATTTACCAGCCAATTTCCTTAAACTCCAAAAAAATGTACATGAGACTACAGATGCATTGTTAAAGACAACAAGTTGCCATTCCAAAAATATCCCTGAAACTACAAAGCCAGTAGGTCCTCTGAGACAACAACAGCTTCATACTGTGGAATACTACTACTACTACTACTACTACAATTATTTTGCCCATTCTTCTTCTTCTCTCTCAGACAACTGGTTGACAACTGGAAAAATGTTTATGCTGTGTGTCTTATTCTTTTACAATAAGTAAATGATTGTTGATTAAAGTTGCTCTCTGGGACGATTTCTGGAAGGCCATTTCTCTATGGTAAATAATGCAAACAAGAAAGAGCAAATCAAATTTATTTTCTCATATGCTGAATCTGAAGTTGGCCAACACTATGAGAAACAAGGACAAGTTTCCACAGATTTGTTGAGAGAAGTTTTTTTCCCCCTCCATCTGGAGCCAACTGTATATATAACAAAAAGGCCTAAATGCTAATTTCCAGTGTGACTGGATTTCTGTGCCTCTAAGTGGCTGTGCCTCCAGGCTGGGAGGATACACACAGCTATAACATGAACATTTAACAACAGGGGGGAACTTTATAAGGAGGAGGTGTAGCTACTTCACATATAGGGTACATATGGTGGCAAGACCATTGAGAGGATTGAGTAGTGCTACCGTGCTTTAAAGAAGAACACATCTGGGGAACAGTGTATGCATGATTCTTTCATTGTTAAAGTAAATTAAGTAAAGTAAAAATTCAACTGTTGTCAAATTCATGGATTAAAGTTCAACCTACCATTTTGTGGCTCAGATCTTTTTTCTGGAAGACAGAAGTAAGATAACTATTATTATGCTTGACAAAATTTCGTTAATGTACTTTTAGTGTCATATAGTGAGGAGAAAGAGAAGTTGAGGCAGTAAATTGAAGAAAGGTTTGTGACACACTTTCATAGATTGAAAGACCAATCACAAGCAGCTGTTATGGAGGCTTCATGTGGACAATTTGGCCCGTTTCCCCGGCATAACCTGGTGAGTCAGCAGACATGCAGAAGAAACTAACTAAGGAAGTGTTTTAAGAAGAATAAGTTATGAGCAAAGGTAATCAAAAGCAGACCATCTTGGTAGGACTCCGCAGAGCTTCAAAGTACCAACCATCTTCAAAGAGAATGAGTATGAAACATGAGATAGTCAAGATAACAAGGAGAGTGCACAATGATGAAAAAAAGGATGATGGCATGAGGAAGAAAGAGACATTCTAGCAAACGACAGAAGACATAGAGAGATTCACCATGTTTACATGCACACATTAGTTTAAATGTAGATAATATTCTGATTTCATTCTAATGTAGGCAAGGGACAGCTGTAAACTCCATAAATAATGTTCAAGCATTACTATATCAATAAAACAACTGAATAATTAATTCATTAAAAACACTGTATTTAATTAAGATTAGTCATGTTTTTTCAGCTGCTTAAATTTGACCCTACTTGCTGCTTTGCTAGCTGGATTTGGCTACATTAAAGTCTCATCAGAAAGCCACAAAGGAACATATTCTATGGTCAGTCATAAATGTTGATTACAAGTGATAATGGCTTTCTGAAGTGTTTTCTCACAGAAATGATCACACAGCCTTGTGTTAGGATGCGTTTTGTTTGTTTAATGCACAAAAATATAAAGAATGACTTTACAGTCTGGGAATTGTGCTGATTTGATTCAATATTGCAATGCAAATCTAAAATACAAAGCTTTTTTTTTTTTGCACTGCACCATGTTATCTATGGTCACAAAAACACCAACGCTATAAAACGCCACAATCTTGCGCCATGTTCATGAAAATAGCGACCTCTGTCTTAAGAATTGTGACACAGTAATATGAAAAACAGTGATAAAATGAATCTCCTGTTGTGAACTATTTAAAAAGTGATCTACCTGCCCTATAAATTGGACTCAATGCAAAGCAATTACAGGGAGTTTGCATAGTAAACACCAAGAAATATAATGAAGATAAAATTGATGTATAAAATGATAGTAGTGAGTTTAAAAAGAGACAGGCGGTCACAAGACAGACGCAGTGCTTACCAGTTTTCCTGTGTCTTCTCGTTGTCAGGTCGTTGGTTGCCACTCTGAATTGTTTGGCCTCTTGCTCATCAGTAAAGTTGAAGCCAATCTGACACTTCTGTTTTGGGGTAAAATTGAATTTGCATCAAAAATTCTGTACAAAATCCAACAAAATGTTGTGTAAGTAGACAAAGTGTTTTATTATATTGTTTGCTACTGTGATTATGATATGCCTACTGACAAAGCACATCAGTGATGCTTACTAACTTGTATCACTTTAAAATTATTTATAGTTATTAGATCCCTGGGTTTATAGAAGGTGCTGCAGGACTGCATCAAAAACCAATATTAGAAGAAATAATTACACAAATCTTCATGACTGTTCTCTACTAAGCATGGATCTAGTAGCTTTCCTGGGTGAGCTCTGGAGACTTTCCTAACCTTACATGGCTAGACGTCACGTCATGCTTGACATAAGAGGCAAGATTTTTTTTTTTCTCCTTTCCATCATTCATACTCCCAAAATGATTTTTTTTCTAGACAAAGCACTGCTGCTCCAAATTAAATCCCACTCATATGGTAGTACTGTCATCTCTAATCATACACCACTATGCATGGCATGGTCATTTCCATACAAGCTCCTTACTCCCAAACTCTTATGTTTGAGCTCTCTCCTCCTTTCTGGCCACCCCTTTACACACTTTCTTGCCACACAAATCACAACCTCTTAGACATTAACTGTACTTCAGAGATATCGCCCTCCACTATCTGGGAGACACTGAAAACATTATGTTCATGACCAGATTGTCTCTCACCTATTATTTCAAAATCGACAGCACAAATCTCTCTCCAATCTGACTTTGATAGTGGTAGCGCAGTGGTTAAGACTTTGGACTACTGATCAGAAGGTCATGAGTTCAAACCCCAGCACTGCCAAGCTGCCACTGTTGGACCTTTGAGAAAGACCCTTAACCCTCAACTGCTCAGTTGTATAAATGAGATAAATGTAAGTCACTCTGGATAAGGGTGTCTGCCAGATGCCATAAATGTAAATTTAATTCTCTTCCTATAAACAAATCCTCATGACTGTAATTACAAGTTCCCTGAATCCATTTAAGGGTATTAAAACAAGTCTTACATAAAAACAAACCTTTGTAAAGGAGGTAAGCTGCTTTGACAACACATGACTACTGTCAGTGCTCCTTGCCAGCTATCTAGTTAGCCAAAGCACAAACTATACACTTTAAGACAATGTACATATCTACACAAACCTCCCAAACTTACTCAAAATTTGTATTCCAGCAAAGTGCTATTAAGAAACATCCCATTCCAAGAAACTCAATGATGCAATGACATCAATGATGCAATGATCTTTGATTCTGAGTGAGTAACATTCACTGTTCCGCCCAACAAAAGTCAGCTTAAGTGCATCCAGGGATGCTTTGCTATTGCTTTCTGAGGACTTCACACACAAAACTGTTATAATGAAACGCTGGAATGCAACCTGCCTGTAATTATTTCCATCTACAATGCCATTTTTTATACAGAAGGTTGCAGACGGTCATACAGTACCACCCCGAGTAAAAGCTTTATAAAAATAAATAAATAAATAAATAAAAATGGTAGAGCACTTACATCTCCTGCAAAGGTCATGAAGAAGGGTCTGGAACAGTTCATTACAAAGCCTGTGTAGAGCTCCTGTTCAAACAAGCATATGCCATCCTGTGAAAGCATTAAAAGCATTACTTTAGTTGAGAACAAAGGGATTGGGCTATTAACAGAACAGCCATGTTAATGTGGCGTTTATGTGACAGCTCATTTACTATATTCTTTCATTCCATTTTCTGTAGTGCAATGCTCTGTGATAAAATGTTTTGTTCCCAGCTGTGAAGGCAAGTCAAACACAGTTATTCTAATATGACCTTGCCTACACTCCACCTGCAAAAACACTGAGCTAGCACGAGTCCCTTTCTTAATGAAAACGGAAAAGTGCTCAAACTGCGTTTCCTGTTGTCACGAAAGTATTTTTGGATAGATATGCAATGTGTCATTGTACTAAATTAAGCAGTAAGATAGAGTTATATAGTTTATATTATAGATAATTACACATTAAACATTTTAAAGGTGCAATAACCAAGTACAAGACTATTGTGATATTGCCCTTATTCAGCAAAGTTACGCCCACTATTCCCTTATTTACATGTCATATGCATACAGCACACCCCAGTTCATTCTTATATACATCTAATTTACTTGAAACACACCAAATCTATGCAGGTGTTGAACCATTTTCCAACTTCATCTTCACGTAGTTATTACAACTCTATGTATAGCTAGGTTTCTATTTTAACTCAAATAGGTCAGATTTTATCAAAGCTGCATTCACATAAACAAAACACTGTACAAAATCAAAACTGAAACTAGACTATCAAAATGAATAAAATCAAATTTACTGTTGATAGGTAATAATGTAATAACCTCAAAAAGTGTGTTAAGATCTTAGGATTTTAAGACAGAACATATGCAAGCCTTGCCCTGAGTGTAAAAGGCAGAAATCATATTTTATTCTTAATCACTAATGTCAAAACAATTACTGATTGTAATACCAAGGAGCCACGTGAATGGACCAAGACTAGAGATATGCATTAGGTCTGTGATCAACAAAAAAAAAACTGCAGACGGGTTGGGCAAACTTTCCGAGGGAGCAGGAAAGAGTGAATATGAAACATCTACTAAATGCTAGTTATGCATGTTATTGTTATATAAACCCTGGATAACCAGCAAGGGTAGTGAGAAACTATTTGTGAGTGTGCATGCTGAGCATGCATTGCACAGAGTCACGTAGTGATGTTTGACACAGTACTTGCAATAAATATTGCTGTTGCACAGTCATTTTCCCTGAAACCTTTTCACTAAGCCAGCACCTGTTCTGAATGACAAGGAACCCTGACTGACATCCTGGGTCCATAGAATGACAGTTGCATACATAACTAACATTCCATTTCACCCCTCCAAAACTCCAGAGGCAGTGAACATCAGTCGCAGCCAATCGTCCAAATCAGAAAAGGCAAAGCTGCTTGCATGAATCTCAAAAACGCCCATGGCACTAAAAAGAGGTCAAAGTGTAGGACTTTGAATTGGAATGCCTCTCTTTGAATGCCAAACTTTAAAAACCACCTGTGTTCTGGGAGGATGGGGGCATGAAAATTAGCATCATGCAGATCCACCAACATGAACAAGTCCTGTGGTTGCGACCTGACCTACATCTGACACCCTTGGCATTTAAAAAGGAAGGGTCTATAGGGACCTTCCATGCCTCTGTCCAAAAGGAAATGGACGTCCTGGGACAGAGCAATAACTTTGTTGGGGTTTGATATCGACGAGGCCTTGGGCCCATAAAGGCTGATGGTGCTGGTGGTGTAACTGTAGTTTCTATTCCTTTTATAAGGACCACTGATCTGATGTAGTTGCTGTCAAGTCACTGAGTGATGGTTTTGGCTGTAAAGCAACCTATTGCCAGTCCCTGCACTTAGGTGATGGGGGAGTGCTGTCTTTGAGCCCGACTCTGAGTGGATAAGGGGCAAGCAGGGAAGTACCAGGGATCTGAGGGAGAGAATGTGCGAGGCAGGCAGGGACCATTGTGGGCATTGCAACATGGGCCCGGGTTGTGGTCATCTAAAGGGGGCACACATGGTCTCTTTGGCCATGCTTTGGTCTCTTTGGTCTCTTTGGCACGGCACACACGGGGGCACATGGTTTCATTGGCCATGCTTGCTTTGCAGTTTCCAAAACCCTGGGCCTCTTTGGGGGCAGGCCCAAAGAGTGACACACAATGTAGGTTCCACAGGGTCGATTTGCACATATCTAGCAAAGCCGATTAAGTACACTTTACACCTAGGTATCCGAGTATTGAGATAGCAGTGTCAATCAGCTCCCCTTCTTGAGGGATCAATTTTTGTACATTAAAGGATCAGCTCCAATGCTAGCAATAAAACGGATAACATGCCTATGCACAATGTGTGTTACAGAGAAAGCATACCTATGCTGCATATTTACTCAAGATTTCTGTTTCTGTTATTCTCTTGGTAGATTACAGTTCATTTTTAATTGTCCTACACAGTACAATGCCGTACAATTGTCACCAGAACAATGCCGAAAAAGCTTAACAAAGAGCATTACGATGAAAGCTAATTTCATCTAACAACCTGAATACAGCGTTGGTGTTATGTTGCCGAGCAGAATCTGAGTCCCCTTCACACGCGCTGCGTGTCACACGGTAGCCTATTCTTAACATTGCATGTTCTCAACAGAAACAATAGAAATGTCGACTAACTATGCAGCATCGGTAAAGCGAGAGTACACAAAGAGGAGTCGGATTCTTCTGGGAAGTCGGAATTCAGCACAACCACTGCATAGCTGGTAACAATATTATGCCATTAAACCTGCAATGGTATTTTCAACCATTATTATATGATTTTTAAAATGGTAAATCACAAACAGGAAAAAAATCAATATCACCCAAACCTAGCCACACCCAACCTGCTTGTTATTCATATTAGTAAGAACGCGTGCCCCTGTATTCATGTCTGATGGCAGGTCGTAATTCATCTAGAGAGTAACTTAGAATGCTTTCTGGGCTTCTTGTTGTATGTATCAGTCAGTGCAGATGTAGGAGTTTGGGAATAATATGCTGTTTATGCTGCGAGGCTTGGGCCAAATTTGACAGTAAATCTGCCAGTTGTGGGTGTTGTCAAAATTGGCGACGTCGCATCATACAGATGGTTAACACCAAGGCTGTAAGCACATAGCTGATGCCTGTCTTTGGCTTCCAAGAGATTCAGACATCAGCTACGTGAGAATAATCTTTGCAGCATGGCTCTTTTGGGTAACCACATGATGTAGCATGATCTAGCATGGAGGAAATCTAAGCCAAATGAAGAGAAAAGAGAAAAGGTTACGTCATGTGGAGGGACAACCGGGTCCAACACCAGAAACGGATTAGCAGAACTCCAGGTAATTCATCACACTCAGCAATAAACAGTGTGCAGTATGACAAGATTAAAACCTCCCAACCACACAGGCCTGCTAGTCAGCTAGACAGTGGGGATGTGGAATATTCTGAGGTGATTATGACGTGACTGACCAGACAGGGGAGATTACGGCGCGAACCGTAAAACTACACAATGAAAGCTTGTAGGGCTAATGTAGCAAACAACATTGTGTGTGGATGCTAATACAGCCTGGGGGAAACTGACTTAAAGCTAACAGACACTATGGATAGGTAAAATGAAGTAATGTGGACAAATGCACTGTCATTCATCACTTCGTTACTTGGTGGAAGGCCATGCCTGTACACAAGTACAAGGGGTTTTCGGGTAATTCTGGTGGGTAGGAAGGATGAAATAGAACTATTTGAGGGAAAAATAACAGTACCCATGTTCTTCTAAGATACACCGTATGGCCAACAGTTTGTGGCCACCTGACCATCACACCCATATGTTTTTGAATAGCCCATGCCAGATTTAGTCCTCTAGTGTTTGCCGTTATAATAACCTCCACTCTTCTAGGAAGGCTTTCCACTAGATTTTGGAGCGTGGCCGTGGGAATTTATGATCATTCAGCCACAAGAGCATTAGTGAGGTCAGGTACTGATGTCGTGAAGCAAGGAGGCCTGGAGTGCACTCGGCATTCCAGTTCATCTCAACGGTGTTCAGTGGGGTTGAGGTCAGGGCTCTGTGCAGGACACTCGAGTCCTAACACTCCTACCTTGGCAAACCATGAACAGGTTTGGGCCTCTTAGTTCCAGTGAAGGAAAACTGTAATTCTACAGCATACAAAGACATTCTATACAATTGTGTGCTTCCAACTTTGTGGCAACAGTTTGGGGAAGAACCACATATGACTGTGATGATCAGGTGTCCATATACTTTTGGCCATGTAATGTATTTGTAGGTCTGTGTGTTAAGGAACTTAAAATTAAATTTAGGAGGGTACAGTAATAGGCTGAAATGCATTTTAAGCAGTATGTTGGAAAAGTCAATGTTGTGGTACCAACAAATAATACACTGTGACTGTGATTAATGTAAAACTGTGACACTAACAAGCCCAGTGAGTTAAAGACTTGGCATACTTTCACTCTTGAAGGATAGAAGCAAAACTAATTGTTTCCTTGTTTAATGCTTGATGAACAGAAGTCCAAAATAGAACCACAGATCATTTCGGTATTTGATGTGCTCGAAGAACATTATTGCCTTTTATTTAAAAGGTTAAACAAATATGGATAATAACTTACAATGATACTCCATCCAATATCTACAATATCTGATGTGCACTGTTACCAACTCACTTTGATATCAAATACCCTGATAAAGTACGATCGCTGAGAGCTGTCTTTCACCAGACAGGCCACACCACAGCATCTTTTTTTCCAGGATGAATTTCCTTCTGCTGCATACACCTGCACCACGGCGGAAGACAGGGCCTACAGAGACAGAAGAAGAACAGTGTCAAATATTCATTTATAAACTGATTTTTCTGGGTTTCAAGACAACAAAGGTCATAGAAACTATGTTTTTAGGAAACTGTTTCATTAGGACATCACATTCACCTTGTGTGACATCTTGAAATGGTATTTTTGTGCTTAACCATAGCCAGCTTCAGCAGCGCACAGATGGATTAGAGGGTTAAAATATGCACATTCAGGACACAATACACACAAATTCACCTGGGTACATAACTTTTACCGCTGACAAAACATTAAAGAATGTTTATAGTGTTGTTTCACCCTAAAAACCACAAGTGACTCAGTAACTGGAGCTCCAGAGAAAATCTAGATGATGGTGATTTCCTTGAATGTACTCACTTTATCGTTGTGTCTGTGTTAGCATTTCACAGAATGCACTGATTACTCCCAAAACATGCAGAAAGTCACAACGATATGCATAAACATTTTCATCTAAAGCTTCAGTTAATGTGCCTAACGTTGTTTTAGCTTAAAATATCACTTTAAAGGAAACATGCTGCACAAATAATTTATTGTTTTATTTTGTTTATTTTATTAATTTATTATTATCGTGTATTATAAAATTCCAAACTGCACCAAAGTGAATCGTTTAGTATTCAAAAGTTCTGACTACTGGCATAACATCCATGTGTGATGATTACCATATTATAGACATGGAACAAAGTTTCTTATATAACACTGGAGTCATTATTTTACTGGAGTCACTTCCATTCATAGTGGTCTAGAATCCTAATATCGGCTGTTTTTCTGCAGTTTTAAAGACAACCTGAAATCAAGACAGGCCTTTTAAATGGTGTAAGCTCATGTTCTTGGTCAGATTTCAGAATTCATCTGTATTCATCACATAAAATTCATCTTTGTCCGTTAATCTTCCCCTGAAGTGCAGCGACTTTAGCCCCCCTATAAACAGTCTCTAAGTACGGTACTGTGAGAGTAGCAAGTGGGCTAAAAAAAATAACCAATGAGCAATTACACGTCAAAATGCTTGTTAACCTTGCAGACCAAAAAGGCTTTAATTAACTGCAAGATAAAAGCTCACCCACATGTAGGGGAAGATGGGGAAAGAAGGAGGAAACTGGGAGGTGGTCTACAGGTTCCAGTATCTGAAGTGTTCCTGGAATTCATTACATTTATGAGCAGGCATTGGCATGTCTGGCAGGCGCTTGATGTCTGGGTTGTTGGCTAAATTTTATTATTAGCACTTCTTGAAATCATGAAGACCTCTTTGACCTCATATATGGTGTGATAAACCGCCTTGAAAACGGTAACCATAATACATAATACCTTAACGGTATCTATAATATTGGTGTGTTTATTGTTTTAGCACCAGTTAACATCCAACAAACATAATCTTTTCTGCAATTTATATAACACCAAACATAAAGTCTAGCTGATATCACATAGCAAATTTATTGCTTACTGTATAGTACAATCTCTTATTACAGCGACCAGCCCCATTTTACAGCCGGAGGCAATTGGCTGATTTGAATTTAGAATGTTACTGTGACAACTTTATCATACACTTTATCAGCGATCTTTACTGGATGTAGAAGGAAATGCCGTTTCAGGTTAGTCACATCCCATGGGTCTTATCATCTACATTCATTAGCGTACAACTGTCGCATGTGGTTTGCCTGTTCTCAACTAAGAAAATACCACGCTGTCACACTGTCTGCTCGTGGACGCACTAAAATCTAAAAAGGAGGTACAGCAAATCTGGATGGAGTCAAACATTAGGAGATGTTCTGTAAAATGCTCTATTGCAGACGTTTTCAAAACACCGTGCCATGGTTGAGTTGTCAAAACTTTCTCCACTATTAAATGGTAAATAAAATTTTATACAATAAAACCACAGTCTTATAATATAGTAGCAGTTCACTGGTAAACACAGTGAACAGTACATTTTTATAAAAACCATGACTGGTTTCTGACCGTGTCATGAAAGCAAAGCGTTTTAAATCACTGTCCAGTTATAATCACCATTAAATTAAATTGATGGGTTTTTTTTCCCTAGTCAGAATTTTCAGCCATTTTTCTCTTTCAGACAAAAATCAAAGATGCCATTTTTTTCTATTTCAGTGGCATCCCTAGTTAACATACAGTAGTTAACGGATATTATATACTTTTTTTTAAATGATTTTACAAAATCTCAGTTTTCCATAACAGAACGCAAGAGCGCTATATCAGCACATCTTTCAAGCAGAGAGCTCAAAGGTCTGCACAAGTGTCAATCATTCTGGATTCACATGCCGATTAGCTCATCTGCCAATTTTATTTTAGGGGAAAAGAAGACGATTGCTCTTTTGGCATATTTCTGTGTTCCACTGTTAAAATGTGAAGCTCCTACATGCAATTTATTTTTTTTCAGGCACACCCCTCAGTTTGAATCCCTCTCCTCTATAATGTGAAGCATAACTTTAATTTTGGATGTTATTTTGTATACTTGATGTTTACATCCCATAAGCTCAGCCCAACATTAGCAAGCAATTAAAAGCCTCAATTCGTTTTTGGGTTAATGTATTAACAGGAAATCTGTGGTTATTTCTTTGGCAGCACACATGACCCAAATCTTCCTGAAACCTTTCAACACTGGTCATTTAAAAACAGCAAACCCTGGGTTTGCATCCAAGAAGAAGACTTTTGCAAAGTCGATCACTATTTTCCAGCCACAGGTGTTAGTGAGTCCATCACAGCACTTCCTGCGGCTCTGCTGATGCTGCAGTGTAGCCTCATTGTTATTCTCCACCTTGTTTGCCAAAAAAAAAAGCTATTTGCTCTGCCACGACGATCAAAGACTCTCTTAAGCAGTCCTCAACACTTCCTTCTTGATCATGTAACAACAGGGGTATTGATGGGAAAAAAAAAAAAAAAAAAGTCACTGATTAGTTATGGAAAAAAGGAAGAAAAACGAGGGCATGACGGTGCTCTGCTGATCACGGCGGCAAAATGGACTTATAATATAGCATGAATCAAAAACATTTTTCTCATCTCTTTATTTTTTACGTAATTAACTTAGTCATTGTTTGAAACAAATTTTGTGCAGAATAAAAAAAAATAAACATTAATGTAATGCATGATTTCATGGATAATGCATGATGAATCATGGAAATGTTCGGTCATGCACTGAAACGCATTACTACGCAACTCCAATTCTACTTCTCTGGACTTTGTCCTGACTGAAGAGGAAGTTTCTCTACTTCTGCTGTTCCTAGAACAGTCGCATATACCTGCCTAAACACAACACAGGTAATTCACTGGAATGAGGAAGTGCAGCCCAATCTGGATCCGAGGCAAGCGTGACCTAAAGGTCACCTTTTTCAGGGCAGGTTCCTACAGACTGCACTTCGCTTGGCATAAAGATTTAATAAAAATCCCCACGGAATAGGAGCTGAGGGGAAAAAATGATGAAGCATGTTAGATAATTACAAATCAGGGGAAGATGCTGGAATATTGAAGTTTATGGTGCACAGGAAAGCAGTATACACAAGAACGCACATATCAGCTCAAGACACCATTATTTCTTGTACAGTATGAGATACTTCTCACCTAGCATTAACAAATATCTCCTGCTTTCTAGGAGAAACCAGTTAAGTTTCAAAACCAGGCTTAAATTAATAAGCTGTAATCCTGAGCACCAGCTCAGCACAAGGATTTACTGCTATAAACTATACTGCTATAGACTATATTGCTATAAACTATACTGCTATAGACTATAAACTAGGGTTGCACGATATATTGAAATATCACAAATGTAAATATCGTGATATGCATATCGGAAGGGTTTGCGATAACTGAATGATTTTAATACTTCCAAAAGTTACGAAAAGTCAAAGATTTAGGGTGACGCAGGTAGCAGGGAATGCTTTCTTTTTCCTCAAAAGAACATGAGACATGTATGCTGGTTAGGTCAGTTCCACTTTTTAAATATATAACTATATATATAAATTTAATTGAAATTGATTTTACACACTTATAGCATTTCGTATTTTTCTTCAGTATCGTACAGTCCTACTGTAAACCCAGTCCATGTCCCTGTCTCTCTCTCTCTCAGTCCACTCTTACTGTGCTTTACTTCACACCTGAGGGAGGCTAAAGGCGTTGGCATGGAGTGTGACAGGCAGGTAGCATAGGTGTGTTTTGGAGAAAAATAAATTGGTAAAAACCACGAGTTATAATTATACACACTTTTTTTGTTTTTGTTTTTTTTTAAGTGAGGCTTAGGAAAACCAAACAAAACAAAGTCCTACGAAAAAGATGTATAAAATGAAGTCATTAATAAACAAATTAAAAAATAAAACGCTGGCTAAGCAGCTTAGCTAGCGACTTAGCTAGTGAAGAATGTCAGAAGCTCACTAGGCCCTGAAACTAACTAGAAACTTTGTCGGTGTGACCTGGACACTGCTCACACACTTCCTGGCGCAGTGGAGCAGCTAGTTCACAGCTCAGTTCTTCTTATTACTGCTGTGGATAGACAAATGATGTACAAAAGAAAAGAAAAACAAGCGTTTCGGCACTGAATCAAGCTGATAGAAAAGGGGTTAGAAACTTACAGTGCATCTTCTGCCCAGGTGAGTAAACAGAGCATCATTCTCCTGCGCTGAGAGCAGCTTGGAGCCCACGTTAGTGACTCTCCTCTGCGGCGGCTGTGCGCTCATATCTCTCTCTCTCTCTCTCTCTCTCTCTCTCACTCAGCCTCCGCTCCTGATCCACAATCACAGCAGCAAATATAACCACAGAAACCAAATCTGATCATTGACTCAATCAGCACGGCTTGCCGTCGGACTTCATTTGAAGGTCTGTTTTGGTCAAGCCCAATTAAAAAAAAGTTCTGTAGTAGTCCAGAAGCCTAGTTTTCCCCCATAGGATCCTGTGGATTTTGTGGATCTCTCAAGACTCGGAACTCATCACAACTCCACTGGATCCAGCAACATGGCAGCGTCCGAGCACAGCAGAGGCACTCACACGACCGGGAGAAAGTCCGTGTGAACTGAAAAGGGGTACAAGTCAGTCATATGTCAGGGGCTGTTCAACATACACGATTACACGACAGACACGATTACAGCCCCTCTCTCTCTCTCTCTCACACACACACACATACTTCCGTAAGCTGATCGCGTCAGTAAGAAGGATAGTGGGCGGAGCCAAGTGAGTCAACCCG
>CM040471.1:10384859-10434057 GCA_022758105.1 Pangasianodon gigas | reverse complement strand
TTTTTTTTTTTTTTTTTACCTAATCTTTACTTGTTAATTGTCAAAAATGTAACATTCCTTTAATACATTAATTTAAAAAAATCTGAATGCATTCAATCCCCAGCTGAACTGTCTCGCCTTAAGTATAATATCTAACAACAAACTTGTTTTACAGCAGTAATAATGATTTTAAATAATAATTGAATCAGTAGAGGTTTAGAATTTAAAGTTTCGAAATCAGATCAGATCATCATACTGTGCAACACAACCTGCAAAAAAGCTTAACTAATGCAAACTGGTTCACTACAGTCAGTGCAACCAAAACAAAATGTCTCCTATTATTGCTCAGACAAACTAAGGTAGTCTATTCTATAGTCTAGTCTAAAGCTATTTCCATATTATAATTGTTATTATTATTAATAATATTTCCATATTATATTTATAGGCTATATTAGCCTATATCATAAATTAATGTGATAGCATCTTTGAGCCTATGTCATTAATTTCAGCCTGCCCCACCAAAATCTTTGGTCATGAGCTGCTGCTGAAGTTGCCACCTTTTTCGATCCTGGGCTCAGGTTCCTGTCGTTATGGAGTTTCACAGGTATGATGTGTTAGCGTGGGTTTTCTCTGAGTTCTCCCATCTCCCAAAAAACATGCCGGTAGGTAAAGCAGTGACTCTATAATGCCTTTAGGAGTGGCCCTAGTGAGTGTGTAAAAGAGTGTGTGAGAGACTAGAGACTGTAACTTGATACAGCAACTGCTAAAGTTGGAATTTTAAGAAATTCCACAGATACTATGAGTGAAAACGAGCAAAAAAAAAAAGCTCTTTATATTCTTTGGTTTCATATACCTCATCTGTATTTCAAAACAATCATATCACCATGAACAGACTGTTGTTCAAAATAAGTTAATGTCAGTGAAAATGTCACATGCTGATCATTCCTTATACTGAAATTTCTTCAGGAAAGGCTTCAGTTCCATCAAAGGTCAGTCAGATGAGATTTTTTTTTAATATAAAGGAGATAGTCTAATAATAAAGGATTAGAAACTATATTATTTAACAAAGAATAACATACAGTATACTGGGCGATATGGCAAAGTTTTCTATTAGGAGATATCTATTTAACATTTATGGAAATAGCCTCAAGTATCAGTGCTTTGTAACAGTCGTTTTTTAAGTTTTCCGCTGTGGGAGAGTCTTCAGGACAGACAACTTTGCACTTTCCAGTTTGTCAGCAACATAGGCTACATTCTTTTTGTCTTATCAACTTCAACAGAAAGAAAGGAGAGAAGCTGGTGAGGGAGCAATTTTTTATAGTTGCTAAACTTAAGTCATAACAGAAACTTTCTTGTCTCGTAGCTGTGCCATAACAGTAAATGTAACTATAAATGGTTAAAAAGCACAGCGTGTAGTTTATTCATAAATTAAAATTTGATAATCATCGCTCCCAAGCGGTGCAACAGAAAAGCCTGAGCTCTATCATTCGGAGATCATGATTTTGAATCACAACAATGCCCCAGCCATCTGTGGCCGGGAGACCAAGAGAGCAAAACTGGCTGTGATTTCTGGGTGGGGGGGATGCATATTCTCTCTCTCTCCTGTCAATCACAGTGAAACTGGCCAATCATGGGTGTCTGTGCGCTCATGTATGGAGAAGAGGGTAGATAGCTCTTTCCTGCAGGTGTTCTCCGAGCAGCAGTTGGAAAAGATGTGGTTGACTGGCTTCACGTGTGTCAGAGGAAGCATGTTAGCCTTCACCCTCCCCCGGATGGTAGCTATCATATGATAGGAGAGCTGGCTGGTGGGTGGGAACTGGCCATGACCAAAATGAGGAAGAAAATGGGGAAAGAAATCTAAAAAAAACAAACAAACATTATAATCATTGGGAATTCACTGTCGTATAAGAGTAATAAAACACTTCAGGGCCTATTATAGGAAAATAATCAACTTCAACTTAGTGTCCGGTCGCATCACATCAACCCATCATTGACTATTTTCCTATAACAGCATGTCCTAACATGTTTTATTCCTTAATGTAGTCACACAATATATGCGACTAACAGACAAAGGTGATTCAAACTGATAATGCATGTTCCCATGATATGGAGTAGTGCTGCGATTGCTCTTTCAGCCACATCAACCAATTTATACTTGAGCAGAGCCACACACAGTTTGTTTTTATTGTAGAACAATGTCCTACAAAGTTACTGATAAATTAGCAGTTTTGTTTTTACCAGCATCTTTTTCTTATTATTCTTGTCTAAGAGAAATGATTTCACACAGTAATGTACACTTATTTAACACATAGACTATGTCATGTTTGTGAGTTGGTTACTGAAGATGAATGAATAACGAAAAGCTAAATGTATGTCTTGATAAAGTAAATGCAGCAATAATAACCTCAGTAATTATTCATTTTATTTGGTGCAGGCCTGGATTGGCGATAGTGAGATGGGGGAGAAATCCTGGTGGCCTGAACCATGAACCCGCTAATCTTGCAACACGATTGGTCACCATTCACCTTATCTCTGTTGTGCTTTTGTAAATAAAAGCAGTGTGAAACAAACTAATATAGATGCACTGAAGAATGGACAACAAGAAGCAGCCAGGTGGAGGAGACAGCGAAAGGGCAAGGAAAAGAAAAAAACCCCAAAAGGATACTGTAAAATGCAGTTAAATAGCTGACATTTTTAAAGTGACTTCACGTGCAGGTCAATCTGATCCACAAGCATGTAGGTAACGTTATCTAATCATAGTCTGTATTAATGACAGTATTACTATCTAGCAAGTAAAACTGCATCTGGCTGCATACCTGACATTGTTAGGCTATACAGCTGATCATATTTTTGTTACATTTCGTTCTGAAAGTCAGTGAATATTTATATATCACTATATATTTGTCCTATATATTTGTGAATATATCACTATAAAAATGAAGCCCTTTCATAAGTGCTGTCACATCCCCACATAACATACAGTGCGCTAGCAAGCAGCTATAACCTAATGTAACCAAGTAACCAAATTTGATAGTCAGTGACACTTGACTAGTCAGCAGTTATTAGTATAGTTTCTATAATTTGTAGAAATGCACACAAAAGGAACAAAGGTATCACTTTCACAACATTTTTTAATTAATGTTAAACGTAATGCAGTTCATGTTTTTCTTTTGAGACACAGTACATTACAGTATGTGAAATTACAAGTGGTGTAGTCAATGACAGGAAATGCAAATAAATATTTGTATTGTCTGTTCCTGGAGCCAGTCAGTGAAACAGCTGGACCAGCAGATGTCTGTCCTCCTCCAGTCACTCCCTTTGATTTTATAACATTTTGAGTTTTAGTTGCTGCTTTTGATTCTCAGCTCTCTTGTCCTCTGCTTGAGTGGATTTTAATTTTGTAAATAATACTTAAAGCACCCTTTTCTTGTAATACAGCACTCAGTCTTTTTGGTTAAGAGCCTACCAACTTAGCACATCTTTATTTGGTAATTTTATTCCACTCTTCCTTGCAAAAATGCTCCAGATCTGTGGGTTGGTGATGCAATTAGTTTCATGTTAGCGTTATAAATTACAAATACCTGTTGCAGCTGCACCCTGAGCCACATACTCACACACTCACACCCATTCACACACACACTCACACACAGGTAGCCTATCAGTCACGCCCTTTTCTCCCCATACAGGAGGCAATAAGACAATGAAACCAACTCTCAGACCAGAGAGCCCTCTTAGCCTATAATCAATATGGACAATAAAAAAGAAAAGGGGGAGTGGAAAAGGCCAGATTAAAGACGAGAAATTCATTAGAGAAACACCTAAGTAAATGTGCCAAATCTACAGACTTGTTTGCGACAGCAACAAGTCCAGATGATAGCGATGCAGCTGCTGAGACAGATATCTGCAGGACACACAGTGTAGCTCTGCATAATACACACTACCCTATCAATGACTGTTGTGTGATCATTCCAGTGCAAATAATATACCTGCAAATAACCTACAGAGAAAAAGTCACAGTAGATACTTTGCATACTTTAAATCATGAGAATCTTATAACTTGACAAGCTACAATTTCTAGGTAGACCATCTTTCCTTCATCTTCAAACTACTTTCAGTTTACTGTTTAGTCATTTTAGCACCAAGGCATTCAAAGCATTGCTGGGATATTTATGAATGACTGATTTGTTAGTTTCAAAATTGGTATGAGGCCATCTCAGTGGAAAGGAATTTGATATTTTTGTAGTCTCTGAAAAGCCCTATTCATATTCGCATTACTAGTGGCCTACTGTGTATGTTTACCAATAGATTCGTAAACGTCAGAACAGTTCAGCTGAAAGAAAATAGGGTGGGAATAAAGTAGGAGTGCCTGTTTAAGCATAAAGTCTTATATATATGTTATAATATAGTTTCGATAATGTGTTCATTTGAAATTAGCTATAGCCTTTTATATTTATTTTAGGTCTGTCCTATTGTGCAATATCTTTGAAAATAAATAGTCAAAAGAGTTTAAACTGTGGATTTGTCACTCACAAGTTCCAAGTGAGTGTGTGGGCCGCTCAGATGACATTCCCGGGCTGAGAAACAATCCCACTCTGGCCCTGCATCCAGGGAGTGAGCATTACTTGCTAGATATTCCTGCAGCTCCTCCAATGTTGTCATAGATCTCTTGGCAGCTTCCCTTATAAGTTTTCTTCTTGTACTTTCATAAATTTTAGGGACTTTCTGCTTGGGGATGTCCTGATCTTGGTAATCTCACTGTGGTGCTCCATTTTCTCCACTTGGTGATGATGATGATGATGATGATAATGATGGTGGACTTCACAGTGTTCCATTGTACATCTAATGTTTTGGATATTCTTTTGTACCCGTCTCCTGATTGATGATAAACATTTCTATTTGTTTTTGACTTGAATTTTGTTGGGTGCTGTATCACATTAAAGGTGGAAAATGATCAGGCATGATTTATCTTGGTGTGATTTTTTTTTTCACATCACAAAAACCTGCAATTTTTAAAGGGGTGTGTAGACTTTTTATATCCACTATATGTGAGTAATTACACATATACACAAATTGATGTAATATTTTATAACTAATGATGAATATTAATGTTATAATTTACACAATGCACATATTGGCAAATACATGTGAGAGTAACAAAATTTAACTGAATAGCAATGTAAATTTTCATCACCAAGACCTACTCAAGGCATGATTGGTCAAGTTGAAAATTATTGTATTGTTTCATAATTCTGTGTGGTACTCATCGGTACTGTTTATTTTACTGTAAGCAAATGGGTCCCTGGAGGACTAGTGGCTAGGCCACAGTGCTCTCACCGCTGCGGCCTGGGTTCGGTCCCTGGCCACTGGGGTTGCGTGCAACAGCGTGCTCTCATTGCTTGTCCCAAGCCCGAATAAAAAAATTGGGGAGGTTTGCGTCAGGAAGGGCATCCAGCGTAAAAACTGTGTCAAATCAAACATGCGGACCAATGATCTGCTATGGTGACCCCTAACGGGAGCAGCCGAAAGAGGAACAACACTTTACTGTAAGTAAATAAACTACTTAACACAATGTTTTGGGGGGAAACATTGTTATTGGAGTAATTTAGAATAGCCAATCCATATACTAGCAGGCTTTTGGAAGGCAGGAGGAACTCAGAGAACTCAGAGGAAACTCATGGAAAGACATGAGGAAAGACATGAGGAGAACATGCAAAACTCCACACAGACAGTAACCTGAACTCAGGATAATACCCAGGACCCTGGAGCTGAGAGGCAGCAATGCTACCAAATGAAATACATTATTAGTGAAATCGGAGTCACTGTATATACATATTCAAGATACTGTATATATACACTTATTCAAGATGATATTTGAATATGCGATTGGAAAAGGCTGAACAAATTCCACTACCTGACATGTTTTGCTAGTACTACGAAGTTTCATGGTTAACACAAGCACTTGTTGTTAGTCAATGACACTTGAAGATCAAGAACTTGAGCTTTCAGGCTATAAGCCACACCCATACATGACTGAGCAATGAAGTACCAAGAGAGAACCTGAAGAACCAGCCAGATAAGACCGAGAGCGAGAGCCAGAGAGAGAGAGAGAGAGAGAGAGAGAGAGAGAGAGAGAGAGAGAGAGAAACAAAGTCATTACAGAACAACAAGCCAGTACAAGATCTGTTCAACTCCCTATTAACAGCTGAGTTTTCTAAAATATGATTCAATATAATCGAATGTTGTACAAGCAAACATTATAGTAGGTGTTGGCCTTAAAATCACTGAAAAAAATGCAGGAAGAATTTATTCAGTGTGTATGCTGTTTGCTTAGAGAAAGAGATTGCTGTGTTGCCAGTACATAAAATTCATGTTCTATGATATGATCTTATTTTCATATCCATATCCTTTTTTCAGACCATACCTATATGATGGCATCATACCATTATGATGGCAACAGCAAACCATTTTAGATCAGTTGTTCAATTAATCATAGTAATTATACTGGTAATAATTAATAAATGATTATACTGATTTCAGCTGGATGAGCTCCAACTAGCATGATGACATGCACCCTGTAGTGGTCAAAGAGTTAAATCCACTGCTGAGATGCTGTCTAGTTGTAACACACTTCTTTGTTATAGATACTGTGTTCGGCTATGAGTCATACCTGTGTTTGATGATGGTGTGAGAGGAGCAAGCAGGCAGGTAGGCAGGCAGCAGATGAGCAAGCAGGCAGGCAGGCAAGCAAGCAAGCAGGCAAGCAAGCCAGCAGGGGTAGGCAAGCAGGCAATCAAGCAAGCAAGCAGGGGTAGGCAGGCAGGCAATCAAGCAAGCGAGCGAGCAGGGGCAGGCGGGCGGGCAGGTAGGCAATTGCGGGCAGGTAGGCAATCAAGCAAGCAAGTAAGCAGGGGTAGGCAGGCAGGCAAACAAGTAAGCAACCAGGCAGGTAGGCAGGCAATCAAGCAAGCAAGCAGGGGTAAGCAGGCAGGTAGGCAATAAAGCAGGGATAGGCAGGCAGGCAAAGGGGTAGATAGGTAGACAATCAAGCAGGCAGGCAGGTAGGCAGGTAGGCAATCAAGCAAGCAGGTAGGCAGGCAATCAAGCAAGCAAGCAGGGGTAGGCGGGTAGGCAGGCAGGCAGGCAGGCAGGCAGGCAGACAGGCAATCAAGCAAGGGTAGGCAGGCAGGCAAAGGGGTAGATAGGTAGACAACCAAGCAGGCAGGCAGGCAAAGGGGTAGGCAGGTAGGCAATCAAGCAAGCAGGTAGGCAGGCAAAGGTGTAGGCAGCTAGGGAATCAGGCAGGCAGGTAGGCAGGCAGGCAGGCAGGTAGGCAGGCAGATGATACACAGTGGAATCAAAATCAAATTGCTTAAATTGCTCAAAGGATCAAAAATTTCCAAACAATAAAAAAGGGGGTTGCAAAGTAGTAAGCGACAGAAGCAATAAGATAAAAGCAGTACAAAACTGTTTGATCACCAGCATCTTCCACTGTCTAAATAAGAGAGTCTACCTGAGCATATGGAAGACACCATATTAACTCATCAGATGACCTGGGGCAAATGTCAAAATAAAAGTCTCAAGCCAATATATCCAAACCAAAAATAAGTCCCAAAGAAAACAAGGTTTTACATTCAAATCTGGCTCCTACACACCCTGTGATGTGTAATAGAATAGTTTACATATTTCTCTTTTATTAATTTCTGACACTTTTTCAGCAAAATATACATTTTGTGTAAGGATATGTGTAAGGATATGTGCACATTAAATTGGTTTGGAATAACATGACATGAAAACAACATTATTCCACTTAATCACTACACTCAAATAGGATTATTGTCTTTTTTTACTCTAGGGTCATATATAATAAAACATATACATATATATATATAAAATTCCTATAAAATATATAAAATATAATCAAATAACTAAATCAGACCTAACTGCTTTAGCATGCTCAGAAGCAACATTTAATTTATGCTTTAATTGTAAATGTGCATCCTGGAGTTGGTGTGTGTGTGTGTGTGTGTGTGTGTGTGTGTGTTGCTCACTAGATCTCATGTTCTGTGTTTTGTGACATACACATACAGATTCCTGTGAATACACACATACCCCACATTCCACCTACATTCACACTCAGTAGGGATGTTGATGGTCTTCTGCCTATACTTACCAAAACAGAAATCAGGACAGAAACAGATACCTACAAGAATAAAAGGAATAGAGTATGTAAGAGGAACAGAAACATATAAAAATGTGTGAGATGGACGAGATCAGTCAAGCGGAGATCAGAAAACTCCGAACTAAAAACAGCTCTCACCCAGTGAAGCTGAAAACACTGCATCAGCTCAGAGTAGTTAGAATACCTCAAAAAATACTTTAAATACACTTGTCTGATATATCAACCCACATCCTGAGGAACCAGGAGAGTACTGCATACTTTTCATTTTCTTTTACCACAACTTGGGTGTCAGCATTACCAAACCCAAAAACCTCAGAATTATATTTAGGCTTTTAGTAAATGCCTAAGTAAGTGTTACAGCAATAAACAGAAAGATGTTCCAGAAAAAACAAAGAAAACAATCAGTGCAAAATACAAAAAACTACAAGAAATAGATATTCCCTAGATATTGTCTGAAGAGGTAAGTCTATAGTGCTTTGTGGACACTGAGACATTCAGATTAGAGAGTAAAGCTACTGAGGAGCCACATGTATCCTCTACAATTTTGTGTCTGGACCTTGTATTTTAGTAGACACAGGAGATGATCTTTCACCAGCTGGTCAATAGGTGGCAGTATATTGTACCACACAACATTTTTGGTACAGTGTATATACAAAAAGATTTACAGTTTTTACAGTCAGGTATTTACTGAAAGTGTAATTTCTTCAAATTGTGTTCAAACCAAATGCAATTACTAAAGCACATTTAACAAAAAAGTAAACACAGTTATCATTTTGTATTCGTAATTCACATTCAGCCATGACATGTGGGTCAAAAAACACAAATAGTTTATTACCTATGTACGTACATTTCTCACTTGCACTGACATTTGTTCATTTGATAAATAATCACATATTGTGTCAATATCTGTGGTCAGTATCTCTGTCTGTTCTCCTGGCATGCACCTAGTTGGTAAACTGGCAGATGTGGTTGGTGACAGTATAAAATCTGTCCAGTGTGTCTCTGGGGTTGGTGGTTGTGGTGTTGGTCTGGTACTGTCTGTGTTCTGGGTGTACACTAGGTCAGTACACTAGGTCAGTATCTCTGTCTGTTCTCCTGGCATGCACCTATTTGATTAACTGGCAGATGTGGTTGGTGACAGTATAAAATCTGTCCAGTGTGTCTCTGGGGCTGGTGGTTGTGGTGTTGGTTCAGTACTGGCCGTGTTCTGGGTGTACACTAGGTACAACGGACATTGTGTTTTTACAAAACGAAAAAGGCCAATCGGTCATGTGATTTCAGTGTGTCACTTACCCAGTAAGTTCAACTGAAAAACAAATGAGCATATCTGACAACAGGTGTGTGACCACAGTACAAAACATACTGCATACACATACTACATACTACATTACATATTACTGATCTCAGACTGTACTGTAGAATCAGTGCCATCAGTTCAAACAGTTTATATTTTTCTAATTAAACCACCAACTCCTGAGAGGCAGGGATGGGCAATAATTATGGTAATTGTACTTTATTACTATACTTAAGTATTATTTTGGCATATTTATACTTTACTTAAGTATTATTGAAATTGAATCCTTGTAATCTTACTCAACCACATTTCCAAGAAACAAAAATTTTTTTTTATCCCTTGCATTTTTATTTAGAGCTTCAAATTTGTATTTAATACAAATCTCTGATGTCTCTCCTCCTGTACTCTATACATCAGTAAAATGGGCTCAGTTTAGCATCCAGTCATTTCAGTTTAGCATCCAATCAGGTTCATCTGTGCAGATAAAACTATCTGCTGTGACCTTCTCATGCTACACAATGTAGTTAACTCTATAACTGTCAGTGTGTGCTTGAAGATAATAATCCATCAGACTGCAGTGTGGAACTTGAGGATGAGTGTCCCTGGCCCTACCTCAGTAAAATGTTTCAAAATGCTGGAGTAAGCAAAGACTCGTATAAAATGATGTGTCTCTTTACCTCTCGAGAAGGCATGCACTTTATCTAATTTGAAAAAGCATGTTAAGTCTCACTAATTTGCTAAGAGTAACTGGCTATATTTAACTGAGTTAGCTTGTTTTCTTTGCTGATGCCTGGTTAGACTTAGAAATCCAGTAGCTCACGTAATTGGCTAGGCAGCAAAATAAACTTCTAGCTACTGGTAAATATTGCAAACATACAAAGACTGGATGATGTTTCCAGGCAAAATCATCTTCAGTTTTAGTAATAAAAGTTACTTTTCACATCAAAACATGACATCAACTTAATTTCATCAGCTAAAATGTTTACTTTTTCTTTTTAATGCATGAGTAATGCAAAAGTAGCAATTTTTTACTTTCACTTTAGTAAATAATTTTGTCTGAATAGTACAGTTTTGACACATTATTTATACTTTCACTTAAATATAATTTCTCAGTACTTTGTCCACCTCTGCTGAGAGTTAGAGGCCCAGAATTCACATGACAACATGATATGGGCAATAATCAGTAGTCTTTGAGAGTGTTGTAGGTGACACCATCTTTCGAATCATCACCTCTTTGAGTCTCTCCAACATAAACATTATTTGGTGGAATTTGGTGTCTGAAGCAAAACTGTGATCCAAACTGCATGTAGGCCATTTAAAAAGTAATAGTGAGAGAATAAAGGAGGCTTTATGCACAGGTAAGACCCATCATTATTCAATATTTGAGTATGTTTTCAAACCATGTATTAAAATGTGCCATTCTATATAGATTCCAGCTCATTTCATAATTCCACACTCTAAAATTCTGGGTTATTTTTCTGCCCAAGCTCTACAAGAGCCATTTTTGGTTATTTGCGTAGTGTTGGGTGGTTCTTGTGTAAATCAGTCACATGATTGGGTTAGTCTTAGTGACAGTGGAAATAATGCGGCTGCCCATGCCCCTTTCCTACACTATCGCAGGTAAATATACTGTATAAAGTGTATTGTGTTTCTACTAGTATTTACATTTAAAATGGACTACCATTTTCTCAATGAGGCATTTTTTTGACTCCTTTATTTTATTGTATTTTAGTGATTATCTGGCTGGTTCTTTATGTTGTTTGACAAAAAAAAAAATAAATCAGCAATTCAACAATGCTCAACCAGTGGCATAACCGAACACATCATCACTTTTCTATTTTTTAAACTATAAACAATCAATATCCCATGCAGCACCTCTGTCAGCTCTGATTCCCACCTAGTCTTGGAAATATTAGCATCAAAAAGAGGATAACTTTATGAGGACTGATTCAGAAATAAAGAAAAAAAGGGATTGTGCTGAGAAACCCCCAGTATTTTGAATGCAATGCTTTGTAGTGGATACCCCTACCACTAGATGGCAGTATTAACACAAGCAGGTATAAAAGCCAACTGATCTGAGGCAATGGAGGAGAGGTTTTCCATCTGGGTCCTGAATTGCAGGAATACAAACAGACTGCTTAAGATTGAATGTGCAAGAGGGAAATGATCAAGACTGTACTTTTAACCTTCGAATTGTTTGAGTGTGCACACATAAAACAGACTCGGCTTACTGAGTTGCTGTTTTCATCACAAGGCTGTTTGCTATAGAGTGCAGAGCAGCCACTGTTCTTTCCTGCCCTTTTTATTTTGATTTTATTTGTTATATTTTATTGTCTCAGAGATAGCTTCTTTACATATTTATAAAGGAGGCGCTACGTTGGCTGCAGGAACAAGTGCGGTAGTTGTTTGCTGAAAATGCTTGATTCCACATGGACTCTAACCCAGAGTGTCATGAAGATCTGAGATAGCCCCTGAGGTGCTTATGGGCCTCATTTTATGAATTATCAATCATTTAGTAAAGCTGTGTGTAAACATATTCATAGGCCAAACCGAACTAAAAAATCCTGAGAGATTTACAAAAGTTTCAGTAATGCTGATGTTCATTGTTCGCAGATGCATATGTTGATGAATACCAATCACTTGTAAATTATCAAGTGCATTTATGGGACAGCTGATTTACATTTAGTGATGCCCAGAAAACCCCATAAAAGGCAAAGCTTACAGAACTGAAAATGGCATGATGATGGCTAAAAAGTGAAAGAGCACCTAGCTGTGGCATGTGATATATCTTCCAGTAATGCAGCTCAGCCACTGCAGCGTGCCAGATACCAGAGGCACGTGCTAACTCTTCCTACTTTTATAGGGTGCCATTTCTTTTGTCCTTATTGTATGGCTGCTGTTATTCCTGCATGGATTAGTATGGATGTATGGAATCATGTATGGATTTGTTTTGGATTGCATTAATATGAAACAAATGAATTTCACATTTTCATTACGTTCTTGTGTGTAATTGAAATAAATATGCTATGTTTAAATGTAGCACAATAATCTGTATATAAAATGCAGTAACTCAGGCCAGTTATATGATTTGAAGCCTATCAATTGAGGTTCACATTAGTGAATCGCCTTATATGTAAATTTACACAAACTCAGGAGCTCTCACAGGACACAAACAATTTTTTTTTTCCAGACTAAATGGATATTCATGAAAACTACATTACTTATGTAAATGGTCCTGCGAATGATTTACAAATACATTTGTAAAAAAATATCCAGCTTGATAAATGAGAAATCTATGAGAAAACAGACATGTGTACATCACAAAAGACAAGAAATGACCCATTTTCTCTAGGAACTGGGTGGAAGAGGTTAGGCAATGTATTTCTATCAGAAATATTTCCAGTGCTGAAATGTATTCTTAGAGATGTATGCTTGTTCACAATCTCTCCTTGCTTAACTAGATAGAGTACAGCTAATCCTAATGCTATCCATGATCCCTATGCTGTATAAAGTGATCAATTCTGTGAAAAGGTATGTGATTCAACACGACAAAGGGAGCTAGCATTTAGTATGTAATGAAGTACTCCTGGAAGACATTCGCTTGGTAGAAGATTGACACAGTAGGAGCTCTGTGACACATAGGTTTCCAAACTTACACGAGGCTATTCGTGGCATGTAGACTGAGCTGTCAGAGTTGAAAGAGCTTGTGCTTAAGCAGAAGGCTCAGCTAGACCTGATTATAAATTCCCTCTAACAGTTCTTCCCTTTTTTTCAGACTAACAGGATTTTGATGAATACCACATTTCTCGTAAATGGTCCTTTATTTATTTATTTACAAATAAATTTGTTCATATCCAGCTTATTAAATGAGGCTCTCTAACCATTTTTAATGAAATCCATAGAGTTTAGAGAAACCTTAAGTAAATACCTATAATTAGGGCCCATATGATCTTAGACAGCCTGTGATATCTGGTTTATAAATGAGTCTTTCCCTTCAGTGACATTTTAATGGGTTTCTGTGACATGTCATTTGAAAGCCCATTTCCTTAAATAGAGTGACCAAGGGTGCTGATGAGGAAGGGGAAGTAGGGATGGGAACCCAAAATGGGTTACAGTAGAATCTGATTATTAATATGTGTGAAGGTCTCATTCAAAGTTCTCAAATTTGCATTCACTCACTGCAGTTGCTGAAGGTTTAACCTAAAATGCTGTTCTTTTTTTTTTTTTTTTTGATGATGATTCCTCTGAGTCTACACTGACAGCTACAGTAAATCACTGTAGGACTGTGGATTTGAAGCCTGGTGAATGATAACTAGCCCTGCAGACTCTTATAGTTAGCTGAATATATTTCTTCCACTAATCTATAATTCATATTTCAGTGGTTGTTCTGCAAGGGCCAGTGAATCAGGTCAAGGTTATCACCATGGAGACAAGGACTACAGTAGCGCCTCATGTGCCAGGCTAGTGCTGAGCAGCTAAGCATCTGTTCATTGTACTTCACGCCGGCTTGTTGGTTAGAGTTGCATTAGAGATGCATTAGAGTTCCCCTGACCAATCTGCTGGCCTTATGCTAATGAAACTTTAATTAAAGATTAGCTTGTGAGCTACAGTATGTCACTGTGTAGTCGCCATCCTTCATCTGAAAGAAATATGTTTTTTCCTGAGCTTTGCACCCAGTGAATCTGTGAATAAATAAGTAATTGAATAAAGTAATAAATGATCAGTTGTTAGTCTTAAATACGTCCATGGTAAACCTGGATCAATTTAGCAAGTAGATTATTCCTTTATTCCAACCTTATGATACACTTATCAATCACAGAGAAAGTGGAAGGAATGTCTAAATCAGATTTTTATTTAGACATATTCCATGTCCAAAACCGGCTCTTACATGGTTTGTATATACCAGTCAACCTAAATATTTAATTTTTCAAATGTCAGATTGTTTTTTTTTCCATATTCTATTTAGTCTATTCACATTTCTTGTAGTAAACCTGGAATTTGATTCATCGTGAATTAGTATTTCTTTAGCAATTCAATTGATCTGAAAAGCATGTTTATGAATATTAAAAAAAATGATTACTAACCACAGCATTTTCAGCCTCAGTCTAGTTTAATGGCCTGAAGAAATTGAAAATCCCATAACTGTTTTTGCTTAGTATTTAAATTATATAAGACCTCATATCCAAGACTCCTATTTATTAACAGAAGTTAATTCATTCAAGGACCCTATAACAAGACTTGTTCATTTTTGCTGCATATAACCCTTTAGCTTTGCACCCAGTGTATTATTGTCATTATTACCACGAATGGTTAGAACAAGTGTACATAGTGAACTAGAATATAATGTTGATCTCTTCCAACAGTTAGGTCTGTTTGAGTATTCACATAAAATGTAAGATTTTGATTTCTTGGAAGATATCTTCTAGAGAATGTTTCTAGAAAATCAACAGTTACAGCTAATATAGGCCCTTAATGCACTGTATAAAGCTAAGAAAAAACTAATGTGAAGCAGCTATTAGAGAAGACACTGAAATAAAACCACAAACTTTATTAGAATAGATTTTGGGGTGTGCAAGCTTCCATTATTCACCAGTTGGTACTACAATATTAAATAGTTTCAAAATCATAAATACCATCAGCAGATTTGTAATTGGATTTGGGCCAAATTTCGACTTTTTGTCAGTGGATTTTATGGCTGTTGACATAAAATCAGTCACTGATCACAGGGAACTCTATTGGTGTCCTGTCAGCATTGTTGAATATATCAATGTCAAGTCAGCCATTAAGAAGGAGAGGGAAGAAAGGCAGTTTCTCTTGGATGTTTTAAGTGAAATCTAGGCTTTAATTCACAGTTAAATAGTGGATAACCATATATCAGGCTCTGCAAAATAAAGCTGTGTATCATCTATCATATAGGGAAACAGTAGTGTTATGTAAATCAATAGAAGCACCACATACACCTCATATGCTTTGTGGGATCTGAATTATTCAGAAGACAATGTGCCCAGTCTATACTTCAATACAAACAATACAATACAATACTTTACAATAATGTAATTATTTTTAATTGTTTGGAAGCTGTACTTATGAGCTTCCAAGAAGCTGGCAGCAATAAGCTGCTTTGGTCTCATAACCACATTGCCATGTATCACAATCACAGATCCAGTATTCTGAGTGCATGTGTGCTGGTTAATGTCACTACATCCTGTCCTTGGGATGAGGTCACTGGGCTGAAGTGATTCCACACAGACCAATTAGGATTTGAAAAATCTGGATTTACGTCAGCATGTAATAGAGTCTGGACATAGCATTAGATCACGGCAATAACAGAAGTTAATTTTCACTGTTCACTCCTTTTCGGTAAAGATAGTCTACAACTATAAAAGATAAAAAAGGACGATGAATCATTCAGATTTGTGATACAGAAATATGATTTGTTCAGTTGCAAGGGAAGGGTTAATGCTTAAGAATGATGGATAAAATCTGACTTAATGGCACATTAAATTGTTATCTAATACATGCCAAGTACATATATTCACTTCAAATTTACACACATAATGTCTTTTCAATTTGTTCTTAAATATATATGAACAAAACCATATATAATAATATATGATAAGAAAAAGCATTTTGACGCTATATTAAATCTTACATCTCATGCAAAACTCCACTGCTATACAACAAGCACAGAGACGTGCATCTAAAATTTGCACACAAGAACTTAGACAAATCAGAACTCTCATGGAACAAAAGACAAAACCAAAATAGAACTTTTTGGCAATAATTCAGATCGTCATGTTTGGAGAAAGAAAGCTTGTGCATATGATTCCAAGAACACTACACCCACAGTGAAGCATGGGGGTGGGAGCATCATGATATGGAGCTGCTTCTCTGCAAACGGTACTGGGATATCAAAGGAAAGGAAACATGAATGGAGCAATGTACCAGGACATATTAGAGGAGAATTTAATCTCATCTGCCAAGAAACTGAATCTGAGGAGTATACAGCCAAATATAGCTCAAGACTGGTTTCTAAAAAGAAGATGCTTGCATGGCCTCACCAATCTCCTGACTTTATTTATGGAGGATTTTGAAATTGTATGTCCATCAGAGGGACCTTTGTATTCTTGGGGGAATTGAAGATGATTTGCCAAGAGGAACAGACCGAAAGTGAACCACAATGCTGCAGCTTCCAAACACTATAATTTCATTTTCTCATGCATATCATGCTACATTCGTGTTGTCTTTCTCTCTTTGGGCTAGTTTATACTTCTTCCCTGAAGAAGTATTTGAGTCGCAGTACAGAGAGGGGGCTTATGTGTAAATGTGCCGTGCAGAGGCTCACTGATGCACTAACATACAATTCTCCCAAAAGCTAACAGCATGTCCTGGGTATCTTTAGTTCTGTGCATCTACCAGTCTTCGGGTGAATGCTTATTCAGTTGAGGTTGTGTGAAGGGGTGACGTGTACCTGCAAACACTGTGATGAGATGTGACCTTTCATCTGCGGGTTTTATCACATGTTTCAGAGCAGTATTGCCCCAAGTACAGCTCAAGTTCAAACAAATACATCCAGTAATCCAGTAATTGTTGTTGGTGTGCTCTTCTGTCTCTATCTGTCTCACATTAATTCAATTCCATTCAATGAGCTTTATTGGCATGACCGTTACAGCAGTTACAGCATTGCCAATGCACTGTCTCTCTCCTAACAAGATTAGAAGTTCATCAGTGTTGGTATGACTGTGGAACTGAGGATGAATATTGTGAGATTTATTAAAGCAGATTAATAAATAGTAATTTAATAAATGGTAGTACAATAAATGGTAGTACAGTAGTACAGTATTTTACTCTGTGCTTGGGGTTTGGCGTGTTACTGTGTGTTAGTGCTGTGTTAGTGTATGTTAGTGCAGTCATGGTGTGTGTTAGTGTGTTGAGGTTCAGGAATAACTCAATGAGGGGACTGTCCTCAGTTCTTGGCCCTGCATGGCTTCGCAGTTTTCAGTTTGTTCCATTTCTGAATTGCCAAAATTCATCCAAACTATTCACAGCACTAACTTTACTCCTAAGGTCTTTTCTCAGGAGTTGGCAGTGAAGCAAAGTGTGCAGTGCCTACCATACAGAGTGTCAAATTGTTTTGGAACAGTTTCATCAGACGCTAGTATAAATAAATAAAGGACAACGAACTGCCAACAACATTGTACACACAGACACTGCACATGCACCCATGGCACATTACATACCAGAATGTACCAATGGTCACAGGATAGGATATGCTGAACATGGACCAGTTTCAATACCAGTGACCCACTTCCTTCAGAACTATTTTCTAAGATAAAAATGGAATATATTGCCATGGCGGTGGCGTAATGGCTTGTTTAATGCATTTTAATGCAGAGTGCAATATATTGCCATGGCAGTAGTGTAATGACTTGTTTAATGCATTTGTTAATGTATGGGGTTAGAGTATTTTCACTTATTTTGTTTGAATTATAACAGATGCAGAGTTAACAAAACTGGTTCCCTATAAAAAGACAAAAAGTCATTATTCTGCACATGCACACACACACACACACACACACACACAGGCTATGCCTACAAAGACATGAAAAGAACACACATATAGAATACAGTACATCTTAGTTTATAATTACCATTTATGCATTCATTTTCTTTTTCAGTTTCTCAGCTGAACCTGATACATCAGCTGAAAAATTGCAGGGATGAACTGTCACAGCTTTTATGTATCATTTAATGATCATGTCTTAGTTTTTCACACATTATTTTTGTCTATTACATGCATGCTTCCAGCTCATTTTAACACTTTCCCCTACTTGCTTCATCTGTCTTTGTCCAATTCACTAAGCACTGCTATGACAACCACACATTCTCCCTTGTTTACCCAGCAACAGCCCATTCCCCTGGTGAGCATGACTCACTACCTTAGTCTATCAAGGGCTAAAATGACTCCTACATGATGGAACCCTGAACTGTCCCTCCCACTGCTGGCCATGTTCACAGAGATGTTGGACATACATTTGTTTCAGGTGGGGACAGTGAGATTAGGATACATCGGTTACTATATCAGCAACATGAATGAACTGTTTCCTCTAAAGCTCAGGGACATACTGAGGAAAATTTCAATTACTGGGAGGGGCTACAGGTTTTTAGGAGTGATTGCTCAGGACATTAGAGGCTGGGGCGTAGTCGCTGATGAAGGAAAAACAGTCTGACTGCAAAGCTCTTCTGCTACAGCCAGTTTCCTTCTACACCTAATTAAGCTTTCAGCTAGTGTCTGTGGACTCCACAACATAGTATTCCAGTGTGTACAATTAGTTTGTGTGATTAATATCGTTTGAGATTTCACTTGAAATCGGTGGGATGAGAATATGTCAAATTTAAGAATGGGTTGAATCTCTGAATATTTAAGCTCTGCAGCATGGAGAGCCACTGTGTCCAATGAGCTTGTGTGATGAATCTCTGGAGCGTTCTGTTCAGGAACCAAGATGTCAATTCTTTCTTGTGTCCTCTGGACAGGCTAGCATTGTGGATACACTGCCGATATCCTTCCCATCGGAGCTGAGTATGAGATTCTAAGGACCGATGTGCGCTAACACCTTCCACCCAGGCCACACATCACACAGCGGCTATTGTTCCTGGCCTAGCATGTGACCCTGACAGTGATGCAAATGAGACGCCTTAGTTTGACCTTTCAGAGAACTGGCTTTATGAATCAATGTAAAAAAAAATAGTGAAGGCATTGTCCTCAGGACTTCAAATCTGGAAATGCCTGACTGAGGTAAATAGCTTTGATGTTAGAATGTTATATGAAGCATAGAAGGTGTTTGCTCATAAAATCAAGAGCTTCCTTGTTACATCTATGCTACAAGATTTGTGACTGTTAGCTGGACAGAGAGCTTTTGAACGGGGTGGGTGTGAGTGTGTGTGTGTGCGAGAGTGAGAGAGAGTGAGTGAGGGAGAGAGAGAGAGAGAGTAAGAGATGAGGTGAGAGGAAGAAAGAAGTGACAGAGAAAGAAAAAAACACGGAGAACATTTTGTTCTATAATACAATAAAGCATGATTCTGACTCACAGATGGCCGGAACAAAGAAAAATGTGTAAAATGAACTTGACTCATGCATTGTGCTCTCTCTTCTCTCTCAGTATCAATCTATCTTTCAAACGTCCTCAACATGGCACCATAGGTGACAGAAAATCAACAGTTTTATTCAATAAAAGAAATATGTGTTTTGGGACAAGACGTCTTTGTGTCTGTAGTAAAAATACAGATAACAGAATGTTTCTAATATGTTTTGTAAACAAAAGAGATTCTGCTTAAAGAAAATGTTCATGGTTAAGCTAGAGGAAGGTCAAGGGTTCTTCTTTGTGTAAAAGGGATTTGGATAGTTCTGATATGGCCAATCACAAATTAAGGAAAATTTTAAATCAGAGCTTGTCATTCCAGCATTAAAAACTCAAAATGACAATCCTTTCTTTCTTTCTGAGGGTGACGTCATGTAAAGCTCAAACAGATGTTGACCTTGAATTTCAGAAACTGACTCATATTGTTCAGAAGCTTCCATCTAGGTATGTACTGGGCATTCCTTGAATACAGGCTGAATTTTATAAATGCTTCTCAGAGTGGACTTTTTAAATGATGTCTGAAAATTTCCCCATTAGTAGCGCAATAACAGTGTTGTTGCCCCTGTCAAAGAAAAGCCACTAATGGTGTTTACAGTATTGAAGACCTGTGACACTTTTATGTACTGATTATAAAGTACTGTAAAAATGCCTTTCTAGTGTCATTCTAGACTGAAACAATATATGAATCAGACCCACTGTTTGCCCAGATGTACTATAGTGGACATCATATATATATATATATATATATATATATATATATAGTGCTTATTTATAGATTAGAAATAGACAAAAAGCTATGATAGTATGTTGTTATATTATATTATGGGACCTCTCTCAAGGTTGTGAGAAGACTTAGCTGTGCTCCCGGAATGTATAGGAGAATTAGATAGGGATAGCTACTAACTGAACAGCTATACAGTCCAGCAATAGAGCCTTTATTGTGCAGACAGAGCTGCAGGGACAGTCAGTGGGAAGGATACAGGACAATGTTGCATTGCCTGCATATTCAGATGTTTTTTTTAATTAGACAGGAAGAGGATGTTACTTGCAGTTTATAAGAACACATCTTCAGCTCTGGTGAACTGGATGAAGTGTGAGGGATTTGCTGCAGGACAGTGTCAGGGAAGGAAAGGTCCTAATTTGCAAGAGGATTTTTTTGTGGAAGAAAACAAGCATGACCTGCAGGAATGTTTTTAGGAACAGCAGAATATTAGAACTTATAATATTGGATCTGTACAGCACAGAGCGCAGAGATTGCTATATGTGTGGCAACCTGGGAAAACCCTTCACATTTTCTAATATATAGTTCTGAAAACTACAGATTTTTCTGTAGATGTTTCCATTTTGCATTTATCTCAACCGGAAGTAAAGTTCCATTTTAAAGTCTGGTTATGCCTAAAAGTGAAAAGGGAGAAAATCTCATTCAAAGCTTTGATTACAATTCCACTGAATGAAGCTTGCCTACCTCTACATTTATAATCTAATTATAGAAAAACAACACTGCCCAATTTTAAAGAAATTGGTTATCAGCATGATTCACATCAGTCTCATCACCTGAGGTAAAAGTCACTCGCAGCATTTAAACATGAGCTTCATCATTGTTCACGCTAACATTGATGGGGAATTAATCACTGATTAATTCAGTCAATTATCTTGGCTAAATGCCTTGTTATTAATGTCTATTAATTAGGTTATTTAAACGTCCTCTGTTGTCTGTACAGAGTGTGTAAGGGCTCTTCTCTGTTTTGATGATGATAGGATGGCATAGGTACATTGCAGACATTTTGACAACCAGTATCTGATTACAAATTGAACAGATTAGGCTTATGTCCATTTTGCTGTGGAATGTAGCTATCCAACAAGTTGATCAAATTGTAGGGAAAAATGCATTAGCTAGCAAGGTTTTAGACATCTTTAGGCAGACTGACTGCATTTACTAAACAGGCTTTTTACCCAACATGATCTTTGCAGGCAGATAGCCAAGGCAAGGTTAGAAATAAAAACACTTCCGCATTGTTTGCGGAAATATAGTATCTATGTTTTCTTCAATTAGACATTGCCAAAGTATATTATTGGCAGAAAAAACCTCAAATTTTTTCTGTTTTCCAGAATTCCACCACAGAGGCATCTGACAGGTTTTCTGGGACTACCTCACTTATGGGCTGGTACAGTCTGAGTGCTCTTACATTGGGTGGACAACATGGCATGTTACACTGTTTGCGCTGAGCCTGTTTTATCAGCCAGTTTGGAGAGCTTGGTGTTCATTGTTGAGGATCAATAGGACAACACTCAGCCTTGGTCCTGCTTTGAGGAAAAGCTATTCTTCTGAAATCCAGACCAAATAATATTCAGAAGCATATGGTAGGATTGGACAGTACTCACAAACCTCTAAGGAATGAGGGGTGATGGAGCCTGGAAAACACAAGGACATCTGTTGTCGTTGTGCGTTGTGATTGGAGTGGTTTGTTTGTTGAATTTCTCAGAAGGATAAGCTTGCTGCCACGATCTACATTTAGGATTAAAATTATTAAAATAACCCACAGGCTGTATGGTAGGATGACAGGGTGGGGTTTTATGTGCTCTTAATGAAGAGACATTGATTTAACATTTTAACTGATGCATCATAATAGTTAAGATGGACTAATGGTTAATTATGTAAATATTTGGACAATATTATGCTAGTAAAGTTATTTTTAAAGTCAACAGTCTGTCATTCTGCATACAGAGTTCAAGCACTTCCTAGACGATAGCATCTGTATGTAGAATCCTCCTAAAGATCAATAGCCATTTTTTAGCCAGCATGTGTATGGATCCACCATGTGCTACGCTCCAAGCACAAAGGTACTCCCAGTTTCAGGTACCTCACGTTCATTTACATTCTGCATTCCCTGAAATGAAACGAAATGAAATGAAATCTCGACAGGTGGGTAGAGAAAAAGGTGCCTGGATTTAGATGAATCACAGGGGCTGTGCAGATAAAAAAAATAGAAAGGGGAAAAAATTAAGTGTTGCTTTTAGATCACATCACAGAACCCATACATTACAACTCGTAGCGTTGCCAAGACTAGGAGGCGATGTCATTATCTACAGTACAAAAGATCGCAAATGAAAATTAAAAGAGGAGAGCCTGAAAGAGTGGATTTATATGAATACACTCTTCAGTGAGGACTAAATTTAGAACCTTCCCTAGTCCAATATCTCATAAACCTTGATCTTGATATTCAACATTGTCTTGGAAACTGCAGTTCTTAAAAAGATATCTTCCTTTTAGAAGGAAAATTGAGTTTATTTCTACAGTTTCCATGCTCTGAGGCTCATGAGCAAGTTGTCTAGAAGCAGGAAATGCCAAGCATACTCCACCCTAATCTTAGGGCCAGAGCAATCCAGTGCATTGACATTTGATGGGATATGAGACAGTCAATGGCATTTCTGGGTAAAATAACAAAGAGTTCAGTCACTGCCAGGAGTGTTCTTCATTAGAAACTGTCTTCATTTGTCTATGAGAAAGCAACAAACATTAGAAGGTAAGATATGCATAGCAGAACAAAAACGCCTGTCACGGAGTAGACAATGTCCATGATAGCCATATTTAGCCACATGACAAATAGGTACAAAATCATTTCTTCAAATAGTGCTTGGCTATTACTTTAAAGAGAGATTTTTTAAAAATTGTGCACACAATTTAGTACCCACTATTTAGACTAATAGATGAACTGACCAAGCAATAACCAATAACCTGTAGTTCTGTCTCTGTTAAAGATTAAAGTATGCTCTTTCTTACTTTTTTTGCACATAGTTTTTGCTCAAAATTTTGTAGCTTGTGCACACGAATTAAACAAGATTCTTGTTTTTTGCATCTCCAGGTCTCTATACTTGGCTGATGATCTATAAAACACTTCTAAGTCAGTAGTACACTTGAAGTCAGTGTTTATATTTTGACTCAGGAACAAAGTGGACATGCATTGTTGAGTCCGTCTATAGGGAGACAACTCAAGAGTTATAAATAGTCCCTCAGGTCTGAGCAACACATTGAAACGAAGCAACATAAATCATGATTCACCACTGTTATTCACTAAGGAAGAAGCTGCCACTGGTTCTCACAGTACCAGTGTGTGGAAATCAACACTGTCAAAAAAAACTACCCTTCCACTGTTTTACTGGTTGTCTGTTTTTCTCTTTCTCCCTCTCTGGAGAGTGGGGTGATGTCACAGAAAGCAATACTCGTTTAGCACTCTTTCCCTGTATCCATATCAAGCCCCAAGGGCATTTGCTTTCCATCAGTCACCATACCTGCATGTATTTTCTGTTATAGTGGATTCAGTAATGATCCTACACCTGTTCTGCCAAAAGGGAAGTGACACACAGACTAAGACCCTAAATTCTCAACTGTAAGCCTTTCCCAATGTTAAATCAACCCACATCGATATGTCATTGCTGTGGAGAGAGCTAACACGGCAAGTGAAGCATGTGAGCACTGCAAGCAAGGCTGGCTGGTACAGTGGAAGTTATTATTGAGTGACTGGAGATCAATAAGAAGTGTGGTGCTGGGCCAACGTGCTCGATAAACTCTGCACACAGACAATGTGTTTTTCTCTCTAATGAAAAAGAAGAAACTCTGGCTGGTGCAGCTCTGGGTAGTCTGACTCTGAATAGTGCTGTGCCATTACCAAGGCAACAGTGTTTGGAGTTGTCACGGTGATGGGGGAAGGGCAAAAGACACAGCTACTGATGTGTAATTACTAAGAATGAGTGCTTCAGATAGCCTAATGCAATTAGATGCTCTAAAGAGAATAAGGGGTGCTGTTTGTGCCGTTGCAGGGGTCGGCTTCTTAATTGGTGCAGTCAAATTACTCCAAAATTTCCATCAGAGTTCTATACCAGAAGCCATAGAAGAAAAAAAGGCCACAAATAGAAACTAAATATTATTCTCCAGACTACTTAGCACCCATAAAAATGTTGAAAATAATTCTTTCTCTACCTTTAACTTAACTTTTGACTTTGCGAGAAGCATACCTTCTTTAACTCGTGTTTTGGTAAACATTAGAATTATATATACAACTGATAATGTGTTGCTTATCATCAACCAGTGTAATGTGATTACTGTACAAGGACACGGGAAGAAGGGGTGCAGCATCCCCAACTTTCAAGATTTCTTTATCTGCAAATGCAGCTGCAAATGCTAAAATAATAATATATAGATAAACAACAAAAAAGAATTAGTCAAAATATACTTTACAGTTGAGCATTTTTAGTAGTTTTTGAGTTTTTATGTCAGTGATAGCATTCCTCTTATACCACAGCGATTTGACAATGATGACAATTCCAATTTTAATTGAACAACACTTTTTAACCATTCATAGTTACAGTGAATGTTACGGAACATCTGCAAGACTTAAGTCTTCAGAGGACTTCAGAGACTTAAGAACAGAAGAGTTTGCACTTTCTGGTTTCTCTGTAACATGACAAGCTGCGCTTTTTTTGTCTCATTAACATCAAGAGAGAGAGAAAAAAGAGGCCGGTGAGGGAACGACTGTTTATAGCTGCTATAATGTAAGTGATAACAGGAACTATATCAGGAAACTGACTGTAACTGTTACAAAGTGCTGACACGCCTTCAATAAATGTTAAAGAAACGTCGTGCAAGTCTCTGTAAATGAGCTGTTATAGGAATGATAACATATTCAACTGAGCACCCTACTATAAACGTTTATCATTTATGTTAAAGTTGGAAATATTCAAATTTGTGCTACTGTAGAAAATGTATCTTTGGATTTGAGAATCCAGCTGCACTTTGGTATAATTATTGTAATAAACACACAATCTCTGTTAAAAGAAAAATTATTTGACAATCATTTGGGGGTGACGTCATAGCTCATGCCACATGTGTGCTGCTTTACTGTACATACGAAATACATTATATCTGATGTACAAACCAGGCTCATGTACTTAAAAACACATCAAGACCTCAGTTTGTGAACCAGGATATTTGGCTCCAACCCCAGTCACTAGCCATAACAAATCCTGCTGCTCATTAGCCATATTTAATTAAAGCAAGAGAGTAGCAGGTGTTTCCTCAACAGCCACTCTATATCTTATTACTCCAGCCTGCATCCATAGACAGAATGTGCAAGATAGAAGAGTGAAGAAGAGGGGATGGCTGCATCCAAATGTGAAAAATGAAAATCACTCATGGCTGTATCCTTTAAAAAGACATGGAAACCTGGCAGATTAAACCGCACAGCACTTGCTTCAACCCATTCAGTCAGCTTCAACGTGACTAGCATGTATCATTGCATTTTTATCTAAACATACAATAGACACTGTATGGTAGTCTACCAAATCTACCTATTATGCGAGTAAAATTCAAGACACTTTTCTTAAAGCCAGCACTGGAGCTGTGCACCTCTGTGATAAACACAAAATCTGTCATAAAAAAAGATACAAAATCGTAAAATACTGCAGCTGTGAAAGGTGCACACAAGCACCAGTGCAAATTGTCACATTTGTAGTGAACATAAATGAACTTGGAGCTCTGTTGAGCTATTTTGGTTATTTATAGATATTAGAACTGTCAGTAGGGCTGGACTGGGACAATAATTCAAGCCAGAAATCTAGGTCCAAACCCAGGCCACACATTATATCACTGAACAAAAATATAAATGTAACACCTTTGGACTTTGTCCCATTTTCCCATTTTGTTAAAAAAAAGTTTATATGCACAGAACTATCCAGGGCGTAACCTGGCCTGAGCATTTGGGGCTGTAGCCCTGAAGATTTGTTCTTTAGCCCTGAATAATTCTCCACTTGGAGTGGTCTGTCACTACGTAACTGAATGTCATTAAAAGAAGACAGCGGTATTGTAATTTTGTATCTTCAGTGAACGGAGTGTTGTATTTTATCTTCAGTGAACAGAGGCAAGACCAATCAGACAGGGTTTACAGGAAAATATCTGGAAATTCTCGTGTCTTATTGGCTGACAGGTCTCAATTCTGCCAAATGCTAGCTCACACAGTCAGTTAGTGTGAGGGAAAAATGGATATACACCGATTTTTTTTTACCAGTAAAGGGGTTCAAACTGAAACACTAACATCCTCTCATGCTGAGCCAGGAAAACAAGGTGTTTAAATGTCTATATGAGTTCCAAGTTAAGTGAACATGATATAAGCAGAGCATAAGGACAGCTAAACGTAGTTTGCATGGCACTGTAGCAAGCTAAGTCGATACAGTGATAGCTTAGTTGTGCCTGCCCTTGGCTAGCAAAACTAAACTAGCCTAGTCTCGTGTTAGATAGGTAAAAAGTTTTATATAGTCCAACAAACAGTGATGATACCCGAGGCAAGTTTTATGATAAATCCAACTTTTTGTCTGATCATGTCATACATTGACAGTTAAGTTACCACAGCTTCCATAAAACAAAACTTTAGGCTACTAGCTGAGCTGATAGCGTTGAGCTGGAAAATTAATGGAGAAGAATCTGGGCTTAGTCCCAGATGATTAACAGTCAAGCTAACGCCCCTGGAACTAACCACTGCACACGTGTAGCATATCAACACATGATTCATGTAGACAGGTGTTCCTTATTTTGGGGACAATAAAAGGCCACTCTAAAAACATGCAGTTTTTGTTGAGCAACACAATGCCCCAGATGCCTCATATGAATGTTGATTAATTAAATGGCCACTTCCAATGCTGTTCCAGAGATTTTGGCAGTACGTCCAACCAGCCTCACAACTGCAGCCCAGGACTGCCATATAAGGCTACTTCACCTGCAGGATTGTCTGAGAACAGTCACACAGACAGCTGATGAAACACAACAGAATAATTTCTGCATAACCAGAAACTGTCTTAGGAAAGGTAATTTGACATCCTTATCAGGGCATTGATCCTAATGCAGTTTGGCGTCGTAAGGGACATGAGTGAGCAAAATGGCCACTGATGCAATTTTGAACAGTCATCTTTACAGATTTAAACCCTGATTTCAGCTGTACCAGGCAGATGGCAGGCAGCGTGTATGGCATTGTGTGGGTGAGTGTTTTGCTGATGTCAGTGTTGTGAACAGAGTGGCCCATAGCGATGGTGAGGTTTTCATATGGGAAGCCATTTCCAATGGACAAACCCAAGTGCATTTCATCAGTTGTAACTGGAGATACCACAATGAGAACCTGAGGCCCACTGTACCATTCACCCATGACCACTGCATCTTTCAGTAGAACAGTGCATGTCCCCATGTTATAGGGGTTTATACAGACTTCCGGGCAGCTCAGTATGTCTCAGTTCTTTCACAGCCTGCATCCAGCATCTTGGTTCTGCATTGGCATATACAACAGCTTGTTCCATCTCCCACTAATATTTGTCATTTCACAGGCCACAATCAACATCCTGATCAACTCTATGTGAAGAAGATGTGTTGCGCTGCTGCAGGCAAACAGTGTTAATATGGAAATTCTGTTTTTGGGTATCTGTGACCAACAGAGCCATATTTGTATTCACAAAACATCCTCAGTATATCCATTGTTCATAAAATGGTCTGCTTTTCCTGCAGTTTTCTGCATCGGTACTGCTGCAAGAATGCTCAAATGGCCACATAAATACAGGCTAAATTAATTCACACACACACACACACACACACACACACACTTAGCCCCATTACGTGAAGTACTATCACTTTATCAAGCAGGATAAATTGAGAGTTCTGGGTCTTGCAAATGGATCACATATATTTGTTGCCTGCTTAACACTTGCAAACACCTGGCTGCTAATTTATTAAACCAGGAAGGCATGTGTAAAACCTTTTGTACAATATAATGCTCAGTAAATTTTGAACATTTGACAGGTTTGAGAAAAAGGTTTTTTTATCTTTTCCTTCTCCATTCCACCGTTCCTGTTCTTATCCATCTCATCCATGTGCATCCAACCATTACTCATGCTTTGGTAGAATACGTTACGGTAGAGTGATATCGTGATTGGTTTTTGGAGCAGAAATGAGGGGAAGAGGGTTGAATGGATGTGGCTGAGCTGTGCTCTAGTGATGGGAATTCCAGCTCTTTTGTGGGACTTTTAACAAAGACAGTGGACTGGAAAGTCAAGCATTCTTGAGATCTTGTTTCTTAGTTCCATTTTTTTTTTTTTTTATTTAAAGAAGTTAGCCACATGTGATAAAGCATCAGAGAGTGGGTGGGGGGAGGCATCCTCCACACCAACTAAATTCCCCATGCCTCCAAGTAATAACTGTTCTCAGACTACTAACAGCAATATGAGTACTGCTAGCATTCTAGCAGCCATAAACAAACTAATGGACAAAATGGATGACTGTGTTAAGCATCTAAGAAAGAACAATCTAACTGGAGCAAATGTCACACAGCTTGTTGAAATCAACACAGCAGATATTAAATATTGACAAAAAAAGAAAACTAAGATTTATTTCAATTTAGCCTGATAATTCATGGCCTCCTCTAATACACCTGACCAGATACTGTACATTATCAGCAAAAATCAGTGCATCATGTCTCACCATTCATGCAAAGAACAGCTCAGATGTAGAAAAAAGGTTTCAATGTAAGCATTGAATAACAGCATTGCCTACAAAAACAAAATAAACAACACTAACTAACAGATATTTGAGAATCAGCTCTCAACGTTCACATAAAACAGCAGACCCGTTCGTGAACGACATATCACTGTTGTGTTTTTGTTTACCTGATTTTACATTGTGGCCTCACCATACAGCTCAAATCTCCCAGTGTCCGGTCTGGGCCTGTGTGTCAGCATTTATTATTATTATTATTATTATTATTAGTCAGATATGATGACTGTGCAAGCATAACAATAACAACACCAGCTGTTTCTTTTGAGGAGAACAAAGAAGTGGGCAAGATCAAGAAGGTAATAACACAGCCCAGGGAAATGTTATCCCTCTACAGCAGCTAAGCATTCAAGAGAACAGCAAGTAATGCTAACTGACTGTGCTAACAAGATCAGACTGGAGAGCACTCTCAACTTTCACCCACAAAGTGAGTTTGAAATGAACTTAGACAAGCATCTGCTGAGCTCTTCATTATCAAAGTGTTAGAAAGAGGAGAAAGGCTCCTGAAACAAGCTTATATATATATATATATATATATATATATATATATGAAGAGCAGTAAACAGTAATAAATTAAACAAAGTCAATATTTGGTGTTACGACCCTTTGCTTTAAAAAAAATTAAGTAGTCTCATTTACAGTGTGTGCAGTTTTATAAGGAAATGAGCTGTAAGTGTTACTGAGCATCTTGCAGAACCAGCCACAGTTCTTCTGGAGACTTTGATTGTTGCACTTGCTTCGTATTTTTGCAGCAAAACCCAGCAGCCTTCGTTATTTTTTTTTGTCTGATAAGTGCTCTCTTATGTAATATGCCGTTTTCTTTACTGACATACAAACTTTTTTCTGTAACATTAAATTTTGTGCTGGAAAACTAATGTTTTTGTACTGACTCGATAATGTAGTCATCAAAGTCATCAAATAAAATCTATAACAAAGTTTGTACTAAAAAAAAGGGTGCCTAAGACTTTGCACAGTACTATATATATATATATATATATATATATATATATATATATATATATATATATATTAGATTATCATTTTTCTGGAGTATTCTGTATGCAGAAGTAGTTCATACTGTGGCATTGCTGGAAGGGAAAGGCAGGCATTCACCTACAATGCTGTATATTTAACTCCTGTGCCATGAAAACTGCTTTAATTGTTTTAAGGACTTTTAGTTCTTTAGTTAGGTTAACAGACCATTCTAGCAGGATCTTGAGACTCTATTTCAATTATTTCCTTTCCAACTTAACTTTATGTAAGACACTATGGATTGATGCTTGAACTGGGCAGGATAATTGGATTAAAGTCAAATGGAACACCACTAATCACTGGCCAGAGCCAGAACAAGCACACTTACCAGCCATAACAGACCAATCGGGGGGCCAACAGACCATTCCTGATGGCCAATTTAACTGTAGATTACACCATAACCAAGCTTCTGCCTCGAGTTTCTAAAAGTGGGCAAAACAACAGATAGGCCTTGTTCAGATGATGTGAAATACACACGACGCATGAGGGAACATAAAAGAGCAGCTTTTCTGAGTGGAGGAAGTAGGCTTCTCCATGCTTTGAGATAAAACAGACTCTCCCTGGATCAGTTCAGTCTGACAGCTAATACGATTATACTGATAAACACATGTACAGCAGTGACAGATCTGTGGTATCTGTCTTTTGTAACATACAGACAACAAAGACAACAAAGCAAGGTTAATATCTTTGGAAGGCGTTTTCCTTATTTTCACTCAATAGCATGATGTGGGGGAAGAAATCATTTCAAGCAGCACTAGACAGACCACTTGTAATATCTATTTCGCTGACAAGCTATGTACTGAATGAAAAAAGAGGCCACATTTGCATTTTAATACAGCAATTTCCAGTAAAGAATTTTGAACGATATGCAATTTCCCAGCAAACACTTGAGTTTATTAAAGAGAATTTTTGGTTATATAAAAATGGACTTAGAAACCATTACGCACACTGAGCATAGTGTTGATATCTACGTTTCTTTTCTGCTATCACACACACAGGAATTTTCTTCAGGCGTTCAAGTGTACTGCTTCACGCAATTCAAGACAGATTTACACAATCACCTTCATTAAAAGAAAGGTCAAGGCATGTAACATATTGCCATATACAGATATCATAGGAATGTTACTAGCAGTAAGATGTAGAGACATATAAACAAAGATAAAGCGGTTGGCAGTGCAAAAAATATGTAAAGAGTCACTAGTTTTTAAAAACATATACTAATACAAATAATAATACAAAAAAGTAATTAAGTTTTGTACATTACTTCATAAGACAGTGGTCAGAGTATTTACAGAAGTGAGAAAGTATGTGCTTCCGCAGTACACTGTGTAGTATTGTTGGCACTGACACATACACTGGCACCGGTGGCTCAGGAGTGGGACCCTGTCGCGGTGTAGTTGGACATCTCCCTACGGATGGTGCTAAATGGAGACAGCTCCAGCTCGGTGGTACATTCATGCTCGTTATCGTCACTGCCCACCGCTGAGGAGGCCGCCGCACCACACATACTTGTGCAACAGCAACAGCACTCTAGGAAAGCATGACCAAACGGCGGGCACAGGCAAAGCAGCAACACGGGTGTTATGGCAGTGCGCAGGAAGAGTAAGAGCTGACCAAGCGTGCGCAGTACACCCACAATGTCCAGGTGCCCTATGTAGGCTGCCACCATGTTTGCGACATTGTCGGGCACTGCGCAGGCAGCATAGACTACAGCCAGTGCCACCACAACACAGTTCATGCGGCTCTCCAGGCGCATCTGCTTCTTGTTGGCGCGTGGGCATCCACGCTCGGCCTGGCGCATGCGGCGTGCTGTGGCTAACGAGCTGCCGATGGTAAACAGAGCAGGCAGGCAGAAATAGCACCCAAAGCACCACCAGAGCCTAGCGCTCTCATACGCCAGGCCCAGTGCATAAAGAGTCTCAGGCAGTGAGGTGGAGATGCGTTCCAGGCACCGCTCTGCTTCCTCTGTGTCTGAATCCTTCACCAGCTGCCGGATCAGGAGTTCGGGCAACGCCAAGAGTAATGCGCCGACCCAGATCACGGCAAGCTTAGCAGCGGCAGATGCGCAGGTCTCAATTGTCTCATAGTACATTTGCACATTGGTGGCGGCACGGAATCGATCGATGCACAGGGCACAGATGGTGAAGGTGGTCACGCCCAGCGAGGCTACCTGAAAGACACATAAAACAACACACTTTAAGTCAACATTACCCACTGACCACTATATTTATTTTCAGCATGAGCTTATACAGTGGATATAAAAAGTCTACACACCCTTGTGAAAATGAAAGGTTTCTGTGATGTAAAAAAATTAAACCAAGATAAATCAAGTTAAATCTTTTTCCATCTTTAATTGTGATCTAGCAACCAAAAAAATTCAATTGAAACACACACAGAAATGTTTTAGGAAAAAAAGAAAAAAGTTACAATAACCTGACTGCATAAGTGCACACACTTTTATAACGGGGCATGACATGGGTGTGACTGTACTCAGAATTCAACTCATGTTCAAAAGTAATTATCATATACCTGTCATCAATGAAGGGATTCTGATTAACCCCAAATAAAGGTCAGCTGTTTCTGTAGGATTTTTTTTTTTGACATCATGATTTCATCCAACTCCTGAAGCCATGGTCCAGGAAAAGAGCTTAAAAAGCATGTACAGGATCTCGAGCTCGATCAGGAGAGGGGTACAAAAGAATTTCCAAAACATTAGATCTGCCACAGAACACCATGAAGGCCATCATCAATGAATGGAGAAAAAAAAATACAGCACCACAGTGACATGACCAAGAACAGGACGTCCCTCCAAAACTGATAATAGGACAAGAAGGAAATTTATCAGGAAGGCTGCCAAGAGACCTACAGCGACATTAAAGTACTGGTAACTTCCAGCATGTGACAACAACCTCTCGTATTCTTCACATGGGGTAGGCTGGCTAGACAGAATCCCTTTCTCACACACACACACACACACACACACACACACAAACATTCAAGGCCACCTAAATCACTCCAAACAATGTGGCAATATGTGTTATGGTCTTTTTGGACATAAATCTAAAAGATATGTTTAGTGCAAAAACAAGAGAGCTGATCACCCAAAGAACACCCACTGTGAAGCATGGTAGTGGCAGCATCATGCTATGGGGCTGCTTCTCTTCAGCTGAGACTGGGGCTCTAGTCAAGATAGAAGGAATCATGGATAACTCCAAATACCAATCTATTTTGGAACAAACCTACAGGCAGACAACTGAAGATGAAGGAAAATGCCACCTTCCAGCATGATAACGACCCAAAGCACAAATCCAAGACAAGCCAAGACAAGCCAAGGAACGGCTTCAGAAGAAGAAGAAGATCAAAGTTTTGGAATGGCCCAGTCAGAGTCCAGATCTAAATCCTATTAAAAACATGTGGAATGACTTGAAGAGGGCTGTGCACAGGAGAGATCCCATCACAATTTGATAGATCTGGAGCATTTTTTCAAGGAGGAGTGGAATAAAATTACCAAATCGAGATGTGCGAAGTTAGTAGACTCTTATCCAAAAACACTGAGTGCTGCATTACAATCAAAAGGTGCTTTAACAATGTATTATTTAAGGGCTGTACACACTTGTGCAATCAGGTAACTGTTTTTACTTTTTTCCCTAAAAACTTTTAATTTTTCTTCATTTTTAATTTTGTTGGTTGCTACACTATACCAAAAGTTTGTGGACACCTGACTATCACACCTGTATGTGCTTCTTCCCCAAACTGTTGCCACAAAGTTGAAAACACACAATTGTACAGAATGTCTTGGTATGCTGTAGCTTTACAGTTTCCCTTCACTGGAACTAAGAGACCCAAACAAAACCCTTTGTGCACCAGCATGACAATGCCCCGTGCACAAAGCGAGCTCCATGAAGACATGGTGTGTTAAGGTTGGAGTGGAAGAACTCGAGTGTCCTGCACAGAGTCCTGACCTCAACCCCACTGAACACCTTTGGGATGAACTGGAACACAGACTGCACCCCAGACCTCCTCACCCAATATCATTACCTGATCTCACTAATGCTCTTGCAGCTGAATGACCACAAATCCCCACAACCACGCTCCAAAATCTACTGGAAAGCCTTCCCAGAAGAGTGGAGGTTATTATAACTGCAACAACAAATATGGGGAACAAATATGGAAGAAGCAACATATGAGTGTGATGGTCAGGTGTCCACATACTTTTTGGCAATATAGTGCACGTCAAATTAAGGTGTTAAAAATAGGTGACGTGACTTATCTTGGTGTCATTTATTTACATCACAAAAACCTGCTATTTTAACAGGGATGTGTAGACTTTTTATATCCACTGTATATGTGAAATATGGTCAATTTCCTTCTACTTGTCACACCCAGTTGTGATACATATGCTGTTAAAATATGGCACATGTGTTGGAGCTCCTTGTGCTGATTTGCCAAGAGAAATTCCTGTGTACATACGATGAATAAAGGGCTCTGATTTTCTGAAATGCAGTTCAGTCATAGTGACAAAAGAAGCAGGGTGAAATGCCACTCTGCAACAATGGCCAGGATTCAGCATTTGCATTAGAGCACGTTGGCATTTCAAAAGAAAGATTACAAGGCCTTATGCAGCATTGTAAGTGTTAGGATGCGTCCTCTGCTGAGGCACCAGCCTTATCTGCAGGCTAAATTACGTTTGACAGGCAGGTGAACCTAGTTCAACCGCTAGGAACATTTCCCATGTGGCGTTCATGTGTTGACAGGTTTGCAAAACATTCACAAAATTCTTTTCAGCGTCCCAGTCTAATTGTGCTGTGTCCTTGTTACTCTATGCTTTACACAAATGTAAAAATGATCACATGTACTACATAATTTTACTAACTACAAATGTCACCTATATATGCCATATTTTAGCAGAAGAAAACACTCAATTTCAGCTCATAAGCTGGATCTATTCTAACTATGACACATAATAAGCCTTGCTACATACTACCCTGGCCGGTATTTCAAGTGTGAAAACTAAAAAATACAGGACAAACAGCTGCATTAACATCAACACAAACAATTTTTGGAAAATCTGGATGTTACATTTTGCCTTAAAAGTCCATGCCAAATTGGATACGTCAAGCCTTCACCATCCTGACAAGAAGCACAAAATGTCCACAAGCCATTATGAGTCATAACATCCATTACAATCCAGTAATGGCATGACATTAATTAATTAGTTTAGACTTGTGCTCCATTAGCACTCAAACCGCCTGTGGTATTCTGATTGGCAACATTCAATGCAACCTTTATTACTGAAAAGAGGCCAGCTGCTTTTTGACTGAGTAACACTATTACTGTATTCACAACATCAAGCATTTAAGTATGGTGGTCTATTATCTGCTTCCCATCCATATCTATGGGTGTATACACAGGTCCAAATAACCACACTCAGTGGGGAAAAATTCCTCACTATTACTCATGAGCTAAAAAGACAAAAGCCCAGGACTGTTTATCATAGACTTATCTGTATACTCACTAAAATGTTACATTTGTGCATTGCTAAACAGTGTCAAATGTTCTGGGGAAAGCCTTTAAACATTAGTTTTTATAGAAACATAAATCACCAACTTCAACAGTTAAAAAGTTAATAGTCTTTGTCCCTAGGCCCCTATTTTTTCCCCTTTGGTGTGGTTCATTTAACTGCAGGAAGTGAACCAAACATGCTGTGTATTATGGGTTGTAGGCAACATTTTTTGTATATGCAAGCTGCTTAAAACTGAACTGCGAGGCCAAAGGACAGCGTATTCTCTGTGGCCCTGTTCACATCTGGTATTAACATCTGTCTCAAGTGATCCAATCACAAGTGGACAGCTGAAACACATAGTCGTTTACACCCGGCATTTTGAATGCGTCTCTAGTGACCACTTGTGATAGGATTTCATACATTTGCACTGGAAGAACGGTGTCACACACATTTATTATGCCACTGCTTTTGTTTTCAGGCAGAAATATCCTGTAAGGGCTGTTCGATCGTATGTCTGCTAACGAAACTTAGATTAAACAGGAGATGAGACAACAAAAGAAGCTATAAAACCTTTTGCCTCTGGTGTTACAGCATTGCCTTTATCAATTAGCATAGCAGTGGAGAACTCTACCAGTTAGCATGATTTCCAAACAGTCTTGCGATGATTACATTTTTCAATGAGGCGGTCCATCAGGATGGATTGAGACGTTTTTTTTTTTTGCGTTCAAACTACAAATATGTGGTCTAATGCATCCCAGACCATCTCCGAACTTGGTTTGAGTGATTGGTTCACAATGCGTCTCCGGGACACACTGCAGCCCGTTCACACCTGTACTTACGATTGGTTCAACCAGAACGCATATTATGGATGCCAGGTGTGAACAGGGCCTGTGCATGGGTGATTTTGTGATTTCTATGTGCAATTGGTTTGTTTACATTTTTCTGTCGTTGTATTTCTGACACTCAGCCAAAGTTATTTTTTATCCCATTAATTATGCGCAATATGAAACCAAATCAAAACAATAAGTATACAAACCAAAAGTATCAATCACTCTTATTCAGACTCAGGTGTGAAAGCAACCTTAGTCTGCCCTTTCCCAGTTACAATCAATGACTCAGTGTGAACTGTGCATGGTACACCCTGGCCATTCACGTTTCCTAGCAGCAGATGATATGCCACTCAATGCTACTGGCTTCAATTATGGTCCATTAAACTCCTGATTAAGAGCTCTTAGCCCAATGACAGCAGCAGTTATTAATCTGCCTTTAGTGGTGCTTTCATACAGGGGGCTTGGGGGGATGGAAGGGGCAGTTTGGTGTAGGCGAGTGTGGCAATAACTCTTCTCTACTGATGAATGGGATTACAGTGAGGGAGTGCAGGAAGGCATGGGGCTCCAGACAAAAGCCATAATGGTTATGGTGTTTTATGTGAAGCAGTCTGACACATAAATTCTCCTGAAATAGGGGCTACAGTGTGGAAGTCCACCTTGAGTATGATGCATAGACCATTGGGAATAAATCTTTAGATACAAACATTCTGAGTCTAGACTGCAGAAAATATGAAAAAAGTGCCATCAAGAGATACAGAGACATCACTCTGAACATGTTTACATTTATATACAGTCAATTAATCAATCAGACTCTAAAGTCACATGAAGGAATTCAGAAATGATGATTGCCATGAGGATAAAATTATGGAGGGAGGATCAGTGACTTAGGGACAAAAATGGATATTCCTGTCTGTTCACTGTTCAAGTATGGCTGTCCAACTGCTAACATACTTAGATTGCATAAGAAAACTAATTTCATAATTATTTCTATTAGGACAATTGGGTTATGAGCACTCCCTTTTCTCTTTAGTCATGTTCCATTGTTGCTTTTTCCATAACACACACACACACACACACACAAATCATTCACATTCAAGTTTTCCAGTATTTAACAGGTTGATGTACAGCTTTTAATATATTCCTATCAATTGTAAAAAAGACATGCATTACGAGAAAAATCCCAAACCATACATATTCAACACTTCTGGAGCTGTCATAACAATACCAGGATTATGGAAATCAACATTTCTATACCAAGTAAATCTTGCCATTTCAGTCATAAAGACACTTTGGTCAGCTAGTAGAAGAGAACATCCTTGCGTCTTATGTCGACATGCCTGGCATTTCTGTCTGCTCCTGCAAGGCTATAAACTAAGGCTAATTTTTAAACACATTAATATTCAGTCTATTGATTAACACCAACAGCTAATCAATATAATAACTACAACTATTCAACTGTACGCACTATGAGGTGATAACATTTATAATACTGGTTAATGTCTTTAATATACAAGGGCGAGTGAAAAAAAACAACTTAAATACATAAATCTGCACAATTATGAAGAGTAACACTTGCACTAAATATAATGGAGATTATGTAAAAAATTGATACACTTTTGTGACATTTATTTGCAACAAAATTTAAAAAAAAAAAAAAAAAAGGTTGTCATTCGACTCACCCTCATATATCTGTTTTCCAAATATCGAAAATATCTAACGTTTGAAGAAAAACTCACATGGGCTTAGAACCCATGTGTTCTCTGCTAAGAACATAGATGTCCTTAGATGTCCTCACATCTCTCTTATCTTTGTGTGCTGTAAACTTTTCTTTTTAAACATATTTGTAAATCTCTACATTGGGTGATATATTTCAGGATTTGGAGTCACTTACTGAATCACACTAAAGACCAACACTTGACACAAATCTGGATCTTTTTAGATGTGAGCCTGACTTGCATCAAACACACAAAGATCTATTTTAACGAGGAATTGAACTGGCATCCATTTTAAACAGTGTTTTAGCACTGTGACACGTGAGCACACGTGTACAGTGGCACATACAACAAGTGGGCGCTACAGGTTTACTCTGAATTCCACATACAGTCAAGGCCCATAAATATATGGACATTGACAAAGTAATTCTTTCCCTGGTGAAGAAAAACCCCTTCACAACAGTTGGCCAGATCAAGAACCAACCAGGAGGTAGACGTGTCTGTGTTAAAGTCAACGGACAAGAGAAGACTTCACCAGAGTAAACATAGAGGGTTTACCACAAGATGTAAACCACTGGTAAGCCTCAAAAACAGGAAGACCAGATTCAAGTTTGCCAACAACATCTAACAAAACCTGCACAGTTCTGGAACAACATCCTATGGACAGCTGAGACAAAGATCAACTTGGAGCAGAATGATGGGAAGAGAAGAGCATGGAGAATGGAAGGAACTGCTCATGATCCGACGCATACAACCTCATCTTAGAGCGTGGGAGTATATGGCTGCCAATGGAACTGGTTCCCTTGTATTTATTGATTGATGTGACTGCAGACAAAAACAGCAGGATGAATTCTGAAGTGTATACAGCTATATATACGACCACTTTCTTCAAAACTCACTGGACGACGCTTCACAGGGCAGAAGGACAATGACCTCTGGAGATGGACAGCAGAAGAAGGCAAAGAAGTGGAATGTTCTCAGTGTTGCCAACTCTTTTTAGAGGAAAGTAAATAAAGTGTAAATAAAGAGTTGCTAGAAGTCACTAGATAACGTCATAGGCTACTTTGCATATTAATTTATTCATCATGATCATTGGCATATCAATTACAAATTAGAGTACATGAAGAAGGAAGATTTTATCTTATAATAAGATAAAAATCAAATAGTTGTATCAGAGTAGACAATAACAGATTCTAATTTATTCTTTAAATAATTTATTTCTGATAGAAAGAAGTCATCTTTGCTCATGGCACCACAGACAGCATTTACAAAATACTATACTTTTGATGAAAATGCAGACAAAAGCATTTCTTTCTAAAAGCAGTGACAGTGATGAGAATGACTGAAGTGATGAATGAAGAGACACTGTTGAGAGAAACAGTGGTGATCAGTGATTGGTCATTGGAAACAGTGGTGATTAGTTATTGTTTGTTGAGAAACAGAGGTGATCAGTGATGGTTTGTTGAGTAGTCATGAGGAAAAGGGTTCCTCACTTTTATTACTTGTAAATATCTCCAAGAAGTGGTGATCAGTTATTGTTTGTTGAGAAACAGTGGTGATCAGTGATTGGTTGTTGAGAAACAGTGGTGATCAGTGATTGGTTGTTGGGAACAATGGTGATCACTAACATGATCAATAATATCTGCTCAAAAAGTCGCTAGATTTGTTGGTAGGCTCTTTTTTAAGTTAAAGCCACTAAAGTCTCTAAGTTGGCAACACTAAATGTTTTCCAATGCCCAAGTCAATCACCTGACCTGCATCTAATTGAGCGACACTTCACTTGCTGAAGGCACAGTGAAAGCAGGAACTGAAGAAAGCAGGGAAGAAACCCAGAGTCTGGTGATGTCCATCGGTTCCAGACTTCAGGCAGCTTTGCAAGTTTTGCGAGCTTTCATGGGCTGAATTAAACGAGGCAGTAGGCCATTCCACACGTACGTCCTAGCTGACAAATAGGCAGAGTCTTACTGACAAAGCACCTAAAACTCATGTGCCTTAGTGGAAAATTTCTCATAATGCATGCTTATGCATGTGAGTTCTAGTCCAACTCCCAGTTTAAACAAACTTATTTTCACTGGCATAAACTGTATTTGACTGTGCAAGATGCACATCCAAAAAAAAAAAACAAAAAAAAAACACGTTTACCACAGCTCTAGCTGGCTTCATGAGGGGAATTTTTTTTTTTTTTTTGTGCTGATGTGAGTGTAGACCTGGGCAACATGATGATATATTGATATCTTGATAAATTACATCACATCACACTTTTCAGAAATACTGCAAGTATTGTCAGTATTTTTATAATACTTATAAACTGTGTAAGTAGCTGTTTTATGTTAATATTTTGTACTTAAACGTTAATACTGTAAAATGTTAAAATTGTGTTCACACACACACACACATACACACACAGTGCCTCTGCAAAATATTCACTCCCCAGTGATTATTTCTCTTTTCGCTCTTTCAGAATGGGGTTTTGCTTTCAGAATGGGAATAAAGTATTTGGATGTCCTCAGAATGATTTGACAGTAAAAAAAAAATCTGCTTAAGTATTCACGCTCTCAGTGTTTGATCTGATTTGAGTTGTCTCGGATGTGTCTCTATGATCTTTGCACATTCTGATTTTGGCATTTTCTTCCATTCCTCAATGCAAATTTTCCCCTGCTCTCCCAAATAATATAGACAGTGTTGGTGGACAGCAATTTTCAGGTCATGCCACAGATTTTCACTTAAATTGGATTTAAGCCTGGGCTTTGACTTGGCCACTCCAAAACACAAACTGTTTTTCAAGTCATTCCTGTAGTTTTTGCCCTGTGCAAAATGTTTTTGTTACCAACCACTTTATTAGGAACACCTGTACACCTGCTCATTTATGCAGTTATCTAATCATTCAATCATGTGGCAGCAGTGCAATGCATAAAATCATGCAGATACGGGTCAAGAGCATCAGTTAGTGTTCACATCGAACATCAAAATGAAGCAAAAGTGTGATCTCTGTGAGTATGATCATGGCATGGTGGTTGGTACCAGATGGACTGGTTTGAGTGTTTCAGAAACTGCTGATCTCCTGGGATTTTCACACACAACAGTCTCTAGAGTTTACACAGAATGGTGTGAAAAAAAAAAAACATTGAGTGAGTGACAGTTCTGTGGGTGGAAATACCTTGTTCATAAGAGTAGTCAGAGGAAAACAGCTAGATTGGATCAAGCTGCCAGGAAGGATATAGTAACTCATATAAACACTCTTTACAACCATGGCGAGCAGGTTGTATCAGCATCAACAAGGCGTTTCAGCCTGCAGACGCTTCGCTCACAGGATGTTTTTTGCACCATTCTGTGTAAACTCTAGAGACCATATTTATACAGGGTGTCCCAAATGTCTCCATACTTAGGAGAAATTAACACTTTTTAGCAAAATGTAACTTTATTTACAAATCATCCTCTACATGATTGCCATTTCTTTATAAACGCACACTGACTCTTCTTTCCCACTCATGATGAACTCGAGTTAACACCTCTGATGTTATGCATGTAACGGCATGTCCATCGCAACCTTGTGACAGCTTCCCGAGCCAGCCATGAGAATGATTTCAATACATTCTTCTTTTGTCAAAGGCATTCTTAAAGGCTACCTTAAAAAATATACATATAATATAAACTAAGCATGAAACATTTTGGAAGACATTTTACTAAAAAGTATTAATTTCCCCTATGTATGGAGAGTTATGGGATACCCTGTGTGTGTGTGTGTGTATATATATATATATATATATATATATACTTTTATGGGGCATCACCCAATTCAGATAGCTGTGTCTTGCACACGCCTGGTAATTTACGAGTATTTGGCACTCATCAACATACACATACAAAATGCATACAAAGAAAAGCAGCATTTACGACATTTTTGGAAATTTGGCAGAAATTTAGTTCGGTTTGACTTACGCAAACATTTACACACAGCTTTACTAAAAGATTGAAAAATGAGGAACATTGTCCTGAGCGTCAACATAATTTCTTAATTGTAGGTAACCCTCAATGAAAGCTAACCTTTCCAGTAACTTTCATTAGCACGATTTACAATGCCTTGCATAAATATTCACTTACTTGAACTTTTCCACATTTTGTAGTGTTACAACCTGGAAATGAAATGGATTTAATTGTAATTATATGTCATGAATCTACACAAAGTACTCCATGGTACTGAAGAGGTGGAAAAAAGCAATTCATTATTTACAAATAAAGACAAAAGTAGAAAAGTTGTATTAAAAAAAAAAGTTGTGATTGCTTAAGTACTCACCCTAGGGGTGTGCGATATTGACAAAAAATTTTATCTCGATATTTTGTGGGATTTGGTCGATAACGCTAAGTAGATGATATTTTGCATCCTTCAAAAATGTGTTTGTAAATGTCTTATATTGTACTAGCTCACGCTCATTAATAGGATATTAATTGTTGCTTACTAATGGTATTAATGGAAACAACATATTTAAGGAAGGAGGTCTTATTTATTTACTTAAAACTGAAGCATTCAAGTAAAAACAATACAATATGGTTTGAAACCATCTCTCTCAACCGCTTGAACTGGCACCACGTCTTTTGCGATGTAAATGGTGACAGTGTTTGTTATGTCTTGCCATCTGTTGCTTTTCTCGTCATAAGGCACTTTTTTGCAGAATGATTCCGCTAAAGTTTGCTGAATGTGTTTTTGTGTTTTTGTGTGTACCTTGGCTGGTTTAGGCGTGTCACTGATAGTTGACTCCCGAAGCTTTTCATATTCTTCATATTTTATGCTCTGGTTAGTTCGCAGATGGTGAAACAAGTTAGTTGTTGAGCTGTCTTTAACAGCAACTGATGTCCTACATAGTTTGCAGATTGCCTTTTGAGCAACATCCATCTTTTCAAAGCCAAACCACCTCCATGCGAGTGAGGATGACACACGTCTAGCAATTGAATCTAACGACGTAGATTGCTAGGCCGCTGGTGTCTGTATTTTGTCTCCTGGCGCTGTTTGTTTACTCATTTTTAACTTTAGTCTTGCATTTTTAGGCAGCTACGATAGCTTAATCTGCACACTGCATACATCACGCAGTGAAAGCGTGCACTCTGAATACGCACGTGCAGTAGTCTATCCTACTAGGCTACATCCTGCAGTGATTGCGTGGACATTCAAGGTGTTTTTTTGATTGTTTTTTGCAAAGTGAGTGACATACTCGATAATGTCAGCTCGCACATTGTTAAAACAACAATTAAGATATTATCGTAGAAGATACATATCGCACAATGGAGTCCACCTGTGTGTAATTAAGTGTCATGTGATGTCAGTATAAATACGCTTGTGAAAGGCCCAGAGTTTGTTAGATACCTAACCAAAATTCACCACCAAAATTCAGCGACCGGGTAAAGAGGGCATTAGTCACAGAGTAACCAAGTAACATAGAGTAACATGGGCTTTATGGAAGAGTGGCAAGAAGAGGGGAAAAGAGTCATATGTTGGACACTCAGCACAGGTAGAAAAAGGTTCTCTGCTCTGAAGAGAATTCAGCCTTTTGGCTACGGTAAAGCTCCACTGCTCCTCACCCGAAAAACACCATCCCCGCCATGAAGCATGGTGGTGGTAGCATCATGTTATGGGGATGCTTCTTTATCAACAAGGACTGGGTAGCAGGTCAGAGCTAAGGGCAAGATGGATGGATGGAGCCAAATATAGGACAATCCTAAAAGAAAACCTGTTCCAGCCTGCTACAGGCTTGAGACTGTGGCAGATTTTCACCTTCCACCAGGACAATGACTATCAGTATGTTTCACAATGAGGAAAAGAAGCTAATTAGGGTAAATTGACCCTCTGCTAAAACTAGACTTTACGGGTTGTTTTGAAAGGTCTGTGCCAAGGGCATAAAAGATCCACGCAACCCAGATTTTGTAGTGTCTGGGTATATGTCTGCATGAGGATATGTCCAGACAGTAGATGTGGATCCTCTTTTTCCTATGTGAATACTGCGGTTCTTTAAACGTAGTGACAGTGACCCACTCTGCTACTGTAGTGCTTTAATCGACTGAATATCTGATAAACACATTTACGCTTGGAGAAATCAAAATAAACTAATACTGTTAAAAGAGAATATATTTATATAGTGAAGGTTGACACAAGAGTATTGTATATACATAATGAGCCCTACATCAGTGTTTCCCCAGCTGATTTAGTGATTTCCCTCTTCTAATATACCCTTTTTAACATGATGAAGGGCATTATTAACAAACCAATAAGGTTCAGAAGGAATCAGCAAGAAAAAATGTAAACTGTGCAATAAAGACATAGATATAAAAGATAATAGCACTATAGTTTGACCAGCTCAATTACCTCAATGTAGGGGATAACTTTACAGGTGAAGTGGCCCAGTAGATAGGTTTTAGTCAGCTCGTGGAAAATCACAAGGGGCATGCAGAGCAACAACACGGCCAGATCCCAAACAGCCAGGTTAGCTAAAAGGGCGTTGGAGATGCTCCTCATATAATAGTTATGGCACACAATGCACATGACTGCAACATTTCCAATGATCCCTATCACAAAAATGAGTGCAGAGAAACATGTGATGGCGTAGGCTGTGTACGTCTCGCTCGTGACCGGATAGAAGGGGTTGGGGTAATACTCATTTTCCTCATCTTCAGGGTATGGCGGGGTCATAGGCGTCGCATCCCATGGGTTATCTGGGGCCATGCGCCGGGTGTAAAACTCCACGTGTTTGGTTATATCGAAAGGGAAATCTGTCGAGGCGAGCGCCAAAGGCTTGGGCATCGGTTCCCACCACGTTAAAGGAGAAGCGAGGGCATGTGCAGACATCTTAGCACCTCCAGTTGCTCTCTTCTTTACTTCCCATGACAGTTTCTTGTGGCGTTCCTTTGCGCCTCTTCTGTGCCTGTGGTTTCTCTGGTGCTCAGTGAACTTTCTCCATATCTTGTACTGACTGTGGCCTAACCTGTCACCATGGGTGGTCCTGTCCATCCTGTGTGACAGAAAGTAACATCCAGACTTTTTAGTTTTGCATCTTCGACTGAAGTGTGTAGCATTACCGCTGGTCAGTAATAAAGGCATGCTGACATCCTGGGAGGGGGTCCACTGAGCTGGACCTGTGGCTCGGCGCCTGGCGTGCCGCATGGCGCTGGGTTCCTTGGTGTGCACATCGTCCCCATCTGCCAGAGCCACAACGGTTGCAAGGAAAAATATATTTTTTATAAAGCAAACCTGCATCGTCAGTGTCACTTTCTGGTGCTGATGGGTTTTAAATCAACACGTTACATTGTGCACCTGCACTGGAAACGCTATTCGGTCCGCTCAACATCTTTTTTTTTGTAAAATAAGCTGATTTTATTCACTATATAACAAACAAACTGTCAGAATCTCCACGCACAGGCTTCGCCTTCATCTAAACAGATGCAGCATGGACGCACAATCATATCAGTCCATGCACCTGAGCACCGACTTTAAGATCAAATTTGTTCTCCAAACACATGTTCGCTACAACCGGAACGTTCTCACACAATGCGCGTCCACGCCACAGGCAAGCGACAAGTAGTCTGTCTGCATCCCTCCTGTCTGTCCTCCTCGGGCGCGCCCACCTGAATCCTCTTACATGGGGAAGATCCGGTGAGTTCCCAGACAGTCCGCTTCTCTCTGCACTAAAAAACAAAATGGACCCTAGCAGACCTGTCAGAGGGTGTAGCTCTCACCGAGTAGTCCGACTGTATATACACAAAGGTGAAGCCCACCGATCAGATCGCAGCTCCACACTTCCGCGGTTACCTAACCCCGGCCCGCCATAGCACAGCCACCAGCAGCAGACCACTCCCCGCGTCACCGCTGCTGCTAGGCAACCACGCCCACCCGCTGTGAGGCTCTGTTTTTCAGCAGTATAAATGACTCAGGTCAGCAGTTAGCATTATTACTGTATGCAGAGCAAAATTATTCAAATCTCATGCACTAAAGAAAATAAAGACATTTACCAAACAAGGCAGAAAAAACTTCATTATCTTACATGCGCAAGCTACACTACACTACAACTACACTACACTACAACTACACTACACTACAATATCCTACACTATACTACACTACAACTACACCACAATATAACTACACTATACTACACTGTACTACACTACAATATAACTACACTATACTACACTACACTACAACTACACTACAACTACACCACAATATAACTACACTATACTACACTACACTACAACTACACTACAACTACACCACAATATAACTACACTATACTACACTATACTACACTGTACTACACTACAATATAACTACACTATATTACACTACATTATAATTATTATAGTGTTGTATAATTATGTTTATCACTGATGCATAATTATGTTTTTCATGGTTATAAATGACTCACGTCAACAGTTCCATACAATCCCATACTGAGGGATCCATTATTACCATATGGATATCAAAATTATTCAAACACTACCCACTAAAGAAAATAAGGAAATTTACCAAACAAGGCAGAAAAAAACTACACTATACTACACTACAATATAACTACACTACACTACAATATAACATTACACTATACTACAATACAACTACCAACAAAACACTACAATATAACTACACTACACTACATTATAACTATTATAATACATTATACTATTTGAGCTTATAGGAAGTCTATAGTAACTCACATAAGCACTCATTACAAGCGTGGTGAGCAGAAAAGCATGTCAGAATGCACAACACATCAAACCTGGAGGTGGATGGGCTACAACAGCAGAAGGCCACATCAGGTTCCACTCCTGTCAGCCAAGAACAAGAATCTGAGAGTATCCTTAACATTGCTTTTGTGATTTTTGTGCACTGATTCAGCATTCACTTGCCAAGCCCCTGCTGGGTGCCTTCTATTCTCCTGTAATGGAAAATCTGAATATCAGACATGCAGCAGGAACAGTATGGTCCCTGAAATCAACCCTGATGTTTTTTTTTTTCAACTCAGGAGTATGAACAAATGAATGAATAAATGAATGAACAAATGAATGAATGAAACCTCTATCTGTGTTGACATGTAGATTCACAAATCAAATTAAGCTTGTTGGAACATAAAGATTCCTGTATAGTGTTTAGTTATATATTATATTGTATTGTACATTGCATAGTGTATTTAATTGATTTTAAGGGTTAACCTGCATATCTCATTTATGTACATATGTCAGTGTACAACAAATATCCTCTACTGAAAGAACATAATTTTTACACATTGAAGTTCCTGTCTGTTATCAATTTTGAAACTGGGAGGGATTGCTACAAAAGTTGCTGCTATCAACCAGCACCCCCTGGCTGTGAAGAGTGGTGTCACAACATTAGACCTGCTATCCTTTAATTCATAAAAATGATTTGTGAAGATTCAGAGGGCACATGGATATATAGACAGACAGAGCAATAGGTGGACATACATACAGAATAGATCAGTGACCATCCTAATAATGGAAGATGGAGCCTCGATATCTGTGAACAGTTAGCAACGACAGCTCAATAAACACACACACACAGGAAAGTGTTCCTGTCAAGTAATTACAATATTCTTTTGTAAATTGTAAACTTTGATACATTTTTTTTGTACTTACCTCAGGTCAACATTAACATGAATATACTTTTTTTTTTTGTAATTCATTCAGTTGTTTTAGAAATGACTGATTGAAAGAATCATCTGACATTTTGTTCCCATCTGATGTTCTATCCATATTTTACAGCCATCTTGTATCAAGTATTGGGTCAATACACAGTTCAACGTGCAGACTTTTAGGATAATCTACCCTGGGCCAGTTGCCTCCCACCACAGCACCCATTTATAATGCTAACGTGAGATCAGTTCAGCTCTAACAATATTTTCTGTGATCCTGTCATAGTTAGTAAAACAATGTAAAACCTACCACTATACAATAAGTGCATGCCTAATAGGGACAAATACAGATATGAACAATAGGTGGAGTATTCAGGGTTTTTTTTTTTTTTTGAATGATTACCAGAAAGCTTCAGACTAGATATGCACATTAGGACTAGCATCACACATGGCATAAAAAGCTTTCCAGAAAGGACGTCTGGTTCAGGAGCTAAATAAAGTTATGTTCTACAAACTGTTATTTGTTGTTATAATTTGTAAATGAAAAAAAAAAAAGACTTTTTATTCCAGTAGCCCTCTGGTAATAAATTTTACATAATAAAATTGAATAATAAATCTATTATTTAGGTAATAATAAATCTGGTAATATAATCTGGTGGCTCTGGTAGACCACACCCACTTCCTTCCCACTTGTTTATATGGTTTTGTATCAGTAGAATAGCCAGAAATATAATTTTAGGTGTGTCTATATAAATGTAAAGTTGTGCCACATCCATCTCTTTCCAGTGAGTCAAACAGCTCAGCTCAACTCAGCAATAAGAGTCTCCCAAAGCATTTACAGTGTGTTTGTTTTAAAATCTACTTTACTGGATGTAAAACTGCACTGATAAATACAATACGATTAATGGCATTCATATTATTATTATTAATATGTGGGGATCTGTGTTTTCTTGTTGGTGGTTACCTGCACTGATAATCAGTGTGGGGATCATGTGATCTGCATTGTGTGGCTGCTTGTCTTGGGTCACATGAGGCATGTCACATGACCTATTAGGAGATTATAAAGTTTGGCTTGTGGAGTTCACACTCTCTTGCTGCTGCCATTTGCCACTGCAGCTAGACTCCCGTCATACAGGTAATGGAGTGATTAGACTGTGTTTTAATCGATATAGGAACTGAATTCTCATGTTCTGTTTTAACTTTATCAGGGTGACTGCTAGAACAATGTGTTCCACTCTTCATGAAGGACACAGGTGACTGCGTGGCATTTGAAGGACTTGTGACCTCCTATTGAGTTGCTGGGCTGCAGACACTC
>CM040471.1:10369481-10384759 GCA_022758105.1 Pangasianodon gigas | reverse complement strand
TTGAGAAGCTCCAGCCAGTTTCCCTTCGTCTCTTTTTCACATTAGCAATTGTACCTATTCAAAATTGTAATAAATTTGAGCTTGTGTACGTGCCTTGTGTAAACTGTTCCTTTGCGGGCAGGGTCTAGAATCAGCCACACTACAGAGAGAAAAGGGGTTTCCCCCGCCCATTTTAGGGGGTGGCGTAGTCAGACAGTAAAGTACATGTAGGTATTCTGCGTGTCAGGTACCACAAATATTACAACTGTGTCTTCGCTTAACTTTCATTACTGCTGTGTCAGCATGATACCTGTCCGTATATCTAGTATGCTCCTAAAAGAACCAACAACCATCAAACCCGGCAAAGCAGTGAGTACACCCAATTGTAATCTTAAACATATTTACAAGCAAACCAGTAAACTGTACAACATGCAAGTAAGTGGTAACTATCAGGTTAACTAACTCAACATCAACAGTACAACAACCTGTTGCAAAAAAAAGAGGATACATTCACATTTTCAGAGTTAAAAGACAGTAAACAATCACTATCTGCACCTTCTCCAGAGTTTTGAACTGCCTGCAAACTGATGTGCTATAAATTTCAATTAGATTCTCTATTTAAAGTCTCTGTTAGATAGGAATCACTGTGAAGTCTCATCACTGTTTACTGGTGGTGCATTTCTGAGCTTTGAATGCATTGAACATTTTTTACCATGCTTGACCCATTTTCTTTTTGTTTAACCTTTGCCTAGATATTGTATAGATATTTTACACTATACTACACTATACACTATAGATATTTTAAATTTGAAAATGAGGACAATTTTGGTAATATTTGAAAAAATAAAATGTACTATGTGTGATCTCTCAGATAAACTTGGTATGGTAAGGTTCTACCAGCAAATGAATCATCATCCAGGATGAATATTCGACACAGGCAGTATGGACAGTTACGATCCACTTACAGTTTTATGCGCTGACAGAACACTCGATTCAGACTCAACACACCAGTAAGGCAAACCTGAGGAGAAAGACTGTTAGCAGCAGATATTTTACATATCTGTACATATTTTACATGCTTTGAGTATTACATTGTTTTACAGTGACTCTGATCTGGCTTTGCTGCCTTAATTACACTAGGGTTGATGTTGTCTGACACATGATTGGCTGATTAGAAAATTGCATGAATGTGCAGGTGTACAAGTGTTCCTAATAAAGTGGACAGTGAGTATATACTATACTCAAGTAAAAATATTAAAACATGTTACAATACTAAACAAATACTAATCATATAAACACAGAAAAATAACATAAACCATCAAAACTATATTTAGTTAGTTGTGGTCCACTAATTTGACTGGACAAGCAGCATTGCAAGAGTGCTGATGTTTAGAATAGCAGCGCTGGTACATTAATTACACAAAGGACAAAGTGATAAATGTGACTTGTAGTGAATCTCCTAGGGGTTTCCTCAGATAAACTCTTCAGATGCCAATCCTTTCAAGTTAGAATTCCACCAATGGCTTGAAACTGTTCCTGTCCATTTTAGCTCTCTCTTCCACTGACTGGGTTCAGTTCGAGTTCGTGTGGTTTTTCTCCTGCTGTTCCAAATAATAAATAATCCCTCAGGTTTTTTATCGGACTGAGGTCCAAGGAATTTTATCCAGGGATCAGAATCTGTTTAATGTGCTATAACTAAATGAGTGATGTGTTTATAAACATGTTCTCTATTCTTCAGCATGGAAATTCAGGGACACCGGAGTCTTCATCACACATGCACAGATGTTCTCTTACACTGAAGCTAAAAGAAAAAACGTCTGATTTAATAACCACAAACTGGACTTTGGTACTTCATGATCACCAGCATGTAATCGTCTCTGCTCCAAGGGTCCAAGGGAAACATTATTATCTCCTGTTTATAATTTGTCATTCAACATTTCTTTATTCTTAGTAACATCTGTGTTATAACATTTAGCTAGAACACAGGTTCTAACAGGAAAATGAGCAGATCAGGCATGTGATCAGCTAAGGATAAAAAAGAAAAACATTTTTTACTTTCATTATTTTAATTATATCTGTATAGAAGTGACTATGCAATGTGATCTCCTCTCATACACACATCTATGGATCTTGTTCACAAATCATCAGTGTGCAGTGAAAAGAAAGAATGTTCCTCTTTAGGACACTGATGATGAACCTAAACCTTCTGCTTCAGTCTCACTGCTAGAGAATGTGTTTTACTGAGGAGCAGGTCATGTGACTCTCAGAGAGATGATCTTACCACAGCGTCTCCAGGTTACAGTGAGGATTCTCCAGTACAGCAAAGAGAGAGAGACACTTCACTCCTGAGTCTCCTACATTATCATCGGACAGAGCCAGTTCTCTCAGATGTGAGGGGTTTGATCTCAGAGCTGAAGTCAGAACAGCACAGCCTTCATCTGAGACACCACACTTACACAACCTGTAGAGAGACACAATGACACACTCCTCATCAACAGATTTTTATCTTGGTTTAAGACTTACTTTAAAGATGATGTGTTTGTAAAATGAGTTTATTATCCAGAATGTCATGAGGAATTCATATCACATGTTTATTCTAATTAACAGTGTAATTAAAATTTATCATGAGGGTTATTTAGTTTCTGTTGTGTGTGATATTAAACTATCAGCAGCTGAAGGTGAACAGAGAACAGCAGACTGACCATGAACTTTAATCAGGGAGAGAGAGAGAGAGAGAGACTGAATCTCAGATGGTTCTCTAGCAGACTTATAGTGCACTACACAGGGGGAATAAACTTGCTTCTCCATTGCCTATGTAGTGCATTTATAGAAAAATAAAAATTTATATTATTGCAGAGTCAAGGAAGTAAATGTCTGAATTATGGTGAAAAACAAACCCAACCTGAATGAAAATTAATATATAATGTAAAGTATAAAACATTCATTTTCATTCATGATTTAAGGTATAAATTATTCATGTCTTTTCTAAACCAGATTACATGCTGATACTTTATTGTTAAATAAAATATTCCTGAAGTATAAAACTGATGGAGTGTAAAAATGTCTACAAATTGGGTTCCTCAGGTTCTACAGGTTGAGGATGTGAAAGCCACAGTAAATAAAAATTCTACAGAAGAATGATACGAAGACAGAGGGTCAGGTGTGCTGAGCTTTTTGTGCATTTGTGGAAGGATTGCCCATAAAAAATTGAAAAAAATTGAAGTGTGGCTGGTTACATTTTCTGTTCAATTTAATAACGTTTTTGAGATTAGCAGTCGTCAGTTTTACACATTATTTTGTCCTCCTCTCAAAACCACATGTAAATTAGGCCCCAGGTTTTAATGAGGAATTGTGCTTCTTTTGGATTGATTTCTTTGGCTGGGGATTGGGGTTTGGACATTTTTACGTACATTATTTTAATCATTTTTGTATATTAAAACATACAGTGTCCATGTACTGTGATCTCCTCTCATACACACACCTACTGATCTTGTTCTCACCTTCAGATCTGTGTTACTATATGAATGTATTTAAGTCAGCGGGTTTCCTCATAGACAAAAAAAAAAAAAGGTCAGGTGATAAACAAACAATTTGAACAAAGGCAAAGGCAAAGGCAAAAACATGAAAACCAGAACAGTACCAGAAAACCAAATAGTGTGAAACACAGAGCATATAATTAATTCACAGCGAATGGTTGGTGTGTGAGTCCTTGTATACTGTGTGGTTGTGATTAGTGATTGAGTTCAGGTGTGCGTGATCAGTAAGCTGGTGAATGTGAACGTGACAGTGGTTGTTGCGTGTTGTAGTCCATGGCGGCCATGTCTGTAGGCTCCGTTGTGTTCTGGGTATTGTAGTTGGATGCTGCTTCCAGCGTCGATATGACACGTAGTAACAGAAGACAATATGCAACAACCCATCAGCACTGTCACACACACATACAGCCAATGGGCTCCTACCAGCCTGATAAATACCCTGAACTGGCCAACTGAATGAGTTTTAAATCTGTGTTTTAAATGAAAATCATATTGTGAACCAAACAGAAATTAAAAAAACTGGCTTTTAAATCTAAAATTAAGTGATTATACTCGTTTTTAATCTGAGCGTGTGGAGCATGTGCCATCCAAGTTCTTGTGAATGAGCTGCAATTACGTATTTATAGACATCCAGAAAGGACACAGGAAGTTGTTTTCTCGAGATCGTTTATTTTTCTCATGATAACAAAAGTTAAAGATAATCATTTAACTTTTTTTTCGTAGCACTAGCATTCTAGCATTACATCATTGTGGCCATTGTCACACTGTCATATATTGGTACATCACCGTGTGTCTTGTGAGCCACAAAATATTTAAGCTGCATCTACATTTACATTTATGGCATTTGGCAGAGGCTTTTATCCAGAGCTACTTACATTTATCTCATTCCACAGTCTCTCAAACATCATGCAGTAACCATGGAGATGGCCCAGTCCCTCAAATTGGCTGGCAATGAAGCTGATCACTCATTCAGGATCACTGTAGTGTACATGACAGTGTAGCTGCAGATTTCTGAGTTGCCTTCTCAAGTGACAGACACTATTGTGGAAATTGTCTCAAACTGATAAATATAAGGCTAGATAGATAGATGTGCTTAGATGAATTGATCCTGAAGGGGAAATTTGGGCAAACCATAATCAAACACAGTTACCAGAGCTCAGGATCTGGTGCAGTAAAACAGTAACACTACCATTATGCCAACTATTCCCTTACACATCATTCCCTGATTAAAGTAATGAAGGCTAGCCTACATCACGTATGCTTAATCATGCATTTCTACATGGTAAGGAAAATAAGTTGTGATTTAGAGAAAACAGTATACAGTCCCCTCCGAAGGTATTGGAAGGGCAAGGCCAATTCATTTGGTTTTGCTATACAATGAGGATACTTGGGTTTGAGATCAAAAGATGAATATGATACGATAGATCAGAAGTTCATCTTTCATTAACTAATATTTACATCTAGATGTGTTAAACAACTTAGAACATGGCACCTTTGTTTGAACCCACCCATTTTTCATGTGATCAGAAATATTGGAATATGTAACCGACAGGCGTTTCTTGTTGCCTGGGTGTGCCCTGTTAGATTGATTGTTTAAACAGTTTATAGCTTTGAATGTCTACTCTTGGTTTGAACCCTGGGTTTGGCCTGTGAAGACTGCATTTGTTGTTAAAAAGGATAAACCAGCATGAAGACCAGGGAGCTGTCTGTGGGAGAAAAGCAAGTCATTCTGAAGCTGAGAAAAGAGGGAAAATCCATTGTTGCACAAACATTAGGCATAGTCAATAAAACAATTTGAAATGTCCTGAAAAACAAAGAAACTATTGGTGTACTAACAACCAGACACTGAACAATAAAGGAAAACAATAGCAACTGATGACAGAAACTTTGTGAGAGCTGTGAAGAAAAACCCAACAACAACAGTCAGTGACATCACCAACAACCTCCACAGGGCAGGAGTGAAGGTATCACAATCCACCAAAAGAAGAATACTTTGAGAGCAGAACTATAGAGTCCATATCACAAGATGCAAACCACTCATCAGCAGTAAGAATCAGAAGGCCAGATTGGAATTTGGAAAGAAATACAGAGCTTGGGCTTGCATGGCTGCTTCTGGATTGGACTCACTAACCTTTATTAATGATGTAAATTCATCAGGGTAAAAAAGGTTTTAGACTGACCAAGTCAATCACCAGACCTTAACCCAACTGAGCATGCAAAAAGGAAAAAGAAACACTTTTAAGTTACTTTTACATTTTGTATCTGTGATTCCTGATAATAAAAATGTATTTCATTTCTCCTTCCTGGATTTTGAAACCAAAATCAATCAATCAATCAATTTCTGTTCCAGACATGAAAATAGAAAGACCAAATGCACACAGACTCACACTGATAAAACTATATTACCCAAACATTTTAATCAGAGGAGAATGACCAGACTGGATTGAGCTTACAGGAAGTTTATAGTAACTCAAATAAGCACTTAACCATGGTGAGCAGAAAAGCATGTCAGAATGCACAACACATCAAACCTTGAGGTGGATGAGCTACAACAGCAGAAGATCACATGAGGTTCCACTCCTTTCAGCCAAGAACAAGAATCTGAGACTATCATGGGCACAGACTTGCCAAAACTGGACAGCTGAATACTGGAAAAAGACGAGGTGATTTGAACCTGATGTGGTCTTCTGCTGTTGTAGCTCCATCCACCTCAAGGTTTGATGTTTTGTGCATGCTAAGATGCTTTTCTGCTCTCCATGATTGTAAAGAGTGATTATATGAGTTACTATATCCTTCCTAGCAGCTCGAACTAATCTGGCCATTTTCCTCTGACCTCTCTTATTTCCACCCACAGAACTGTCACTCACTCAATGTTTTTATTTTCCACACCATTCTGTAAATGCTAGAGACTGTTGTGTGTGGAAATCCCAGGAGATCAACTTTGAGTCAGTTTTTGAAATACCCAAACCAGCCCATCTGGTAACAACAACCATGCCACAGTTAAAGTCACAGAGATCACACTTTTTCCTCATTCTGATGTTTGATGTGAACATTAACTGAAGTTCTTGACCTGTATCTGCATGATTTTATGCATTGTGCTGCTGCCACATGATTGGCTGATTGGATTGGAGTGAATATATATTGTTTGTGAAACTTTGTGTATTATGTGGAAACAAAATTGAAAACTCAGAGTCACAAAAAAAAGATAACTTGAGGCCCATGTTTGGATACATGCCTGTAGTGCACAAGGAATGTTACGAAAATGCAAGATGCATGTTGGAACTGGGAGGTCAGGATATTTTTTTTAATGTTTTTTTTTTTTTTTTAGTAGTAGGAATATTTGTAGTAGGAATGTTTTACTGTGTTTTTTTAATTATTGTTATAAATGAAGCATCTTCATATGGGTGTTTGATTGCAGAGAAACATATTTTTGTTATGTATCTTGACTATACTGATAAATGTTTAAAAATGTATTTTTAAGATAAAACATCTTGTTTCTGAATAATGTAGAAATGTGTGTGTGTGTGTGTGTGTGTGTGTGTGTTTGAATGAGTAATGTTTTAGCCTTCAGATTTTGAAAGAGAAGTATTTAGTATTTTAAAGACTACATACATAAATACATATTAAAAAGCATTTTGATGATGTAAATTTGAAGAAACCTTTAAATATAGAGCTTGTTGAACTGTGACTTTACAGTAATTTAAGATTTTGCTAATTGAATTGTCAAAACATTGGTGCCTCACATCTCCAAACTTCTCTTCACCCAGAAAGAACCTTATGATCTTAAGGTCACAAAAGAATCTTACTCATTATAAGTTCCAGAGAAGACCACATAAAGGAAGGGTACATTGAGGAAATGTTGAAATGTTGTCCCTACATCGACTATTGTAGACTTAATGCTGTCATCAAAAAATTTATTTACCCTGTGCCCCTAGGACCTGCAGCACTCGAACAGTGCAAAGATACTAAAATCTACACAAAACTGGACTGGAAAGGCCCTCCTATTAAAATACAAAAATTATAAAATAATCGATGGAAAACCACTTTTAGCACCACTAGAGGGAACTATGAGTATGTGATGATGCTGTGTAGGCTCCCTCATTCTTACAGTCTTTTCTAATGTAAAAGGTGATCATTTATACTGATGATATTTTCATCTATTCTTCCCAGAACACACTGTGGATGTAAGAGCAGTACTAAAAGGTCTGTTGGAACACCATCTGTATGTTAAAGGAGAAAAATGTTCCTTTCGCCAGTGTAATTTTTAGGTTATGTCCTGGGGCCTGATGGTATAAAGGCAGTTCTCTCCTGGTCAAGACCCTGAACTATAAGAGAAATGCAGTTATTCTTGGGGTTTGCTAATTTATACAACTTATTTATCAGGGCATTCGGTTATATAGCAGCCTCCATAACTTCCCTAATTAAAGGTACACCCAAATCTAGATGACAAAGTCAGATAAATCTTCTTCTTTGAAAAGGAGATTTTTACAATGATGCCTATCCTTAAACATCCAGATCCCTAAATGCCCTTCAAATTAAAGGTGGCTCCCATCAAGAGATTACCCTCTGCTCCTCACACTGCCGAACACTTATTTGACAATGTCTTTAAACTTTTTTTGGCATACCAATGGATATTGCTTTGGATATTAACATTATCCTTTAAATTAGGAGAGTCTTACATGTGGTTACCATCCACAGGCTAATGTGCAAGTGGAAAGACTAAATCAGGAGTTAGGTGACTACCCCCGAAGTTTCTGCAGTCGGCAGCAAGGAGACTGTGCCAGATTCCCCTACATTGGAAGAATACACCAAAAAAAAAAAAAACAATTCACAAATTCACTCCTTTACAACACTAGCCTCTATCCAGTGTGTTCTAGGCTATCAACCCCCTCCTTACCTCCTTGGACACCTGGTCGAACTAACTTTCCTGCAATAGACAGATGGTTTTGGAGATGGCTCATGAGAAATTTGTGAGATGGCTCATGTCAAGCTTCACTGGGCTGTCCAGCACCTGAAACAACAAGTGGATCATCATGGACCTGTATGATTTTACCAACCCAGAGAAAGTGTGTCTTCGTGATGTGTGTCTGCACTATATTGACCCTTTCAAAATTCAATGCAAAATTACACCTGGTGGCTATAAATTAGTGCTCTCTCCACATTATCTTATTAATCCAACCTTTCATGTCTCTATGTTCAAACCACTCACTTACGACCCTTTGCATAAGTAATAAGACAATTGACTGATACGCAGTTTCTTGGCCAGGTGTGGCCTGTTTCCTCATTATTTCATTACAAATTAAGGAGATAAAAGGTCTCGAGTTGATTCCAAGTGTTGAATTTGCAATTAGTAGCTGTTCATGGGAACTCTCAATATGCGGTCCAAAGAGGTGTCGATGCAAGTGAAGCAGGTCATCATTAAGCTGAAAAAACAAAACAGACCTATCAGAGAGATAGGATAAACTTTAGGAGTTGCTAAATCAACAATTTGTTACATTCTTAAAAAGAAGGAATGCACTGGCGAGCTCAGCAACACCAAAAGGCCTGGAAGACCACGGAAGACAACTAAAGTGGATGATCGCATGAATGAATTCTTTCCTTGGTGAAAAAAAACCCTTCACAACATCTAGCCAAGTCAAGAACACTCTCGAGGAGGTAGGCGTATCATTGTCAAAGTCTACAATCAAGAGACGCCTTCATGAATGTAAATACAGATGTTTTACCTCAAGATGCAAATAAACGGTAACACTCAAAACAGAAAGGCCAGATTAGACTTTGCTAGAAAACATCTAAAAAAGCCTGCTCAGTTCTGGAACAAGATTCTTTGGACAGATGAAACCAAGATTAACTTGTACCAGAATGATGGGAAGTGAAGGAAGGGCTCATGATCCAAAGCATATAACATCATCTGTCAAACATGGAACCGGTTAACTGGTGTTTATTGATGTGACTTCTGATAGAAGTAGCTGGATGAATTCTGAAGTGTACAGAGCTACACTTTCTGCTCAGATTCAGTCAAATGCTGCAAAAATGATAGGACAGCACTTAAAAATATAGATGGATAATGATCCAAAACATACTGTGAAAGCAACCCAAGAGCTTCTAAAGGCAAAGAAATGGCCGAGTCAGTCACTTGACCTCAGCCCAATTGAGCATGCTTTTCACTTACTGAAGATAAAACTGAAGTCAGAAAGACACACAAACAAGCAGCAACTGAAGGCAGCTGCAAAGCCCTGGCAAGGCATCTCAAGTGAGGAAACTCAGCATTTGGTGATGTCCATGGGTTCCAGACTTCAGGCAGTCATTGACTGCAAAGGATTTGCATCCAAGTATTAAAAATAATCCTTATATTTATAAATATGTTAGCTTGTCAAATTACTTTTGAGCCTGTGAAAATGGAGAGACTCTGTAAAAAATGGCTGTAATTCCTAAACGGTTAATTCAATAATTTTTTAACCCCTTGAATTAAAGCTGAAAGGCTACACTTCAATCACATCTTGATTGCTTCATTTCAAATCCATCGTGGTGGTGTACAGAAGCAAAATTACAAAAATTGTGTCACTGTCCAAATACTAATGGACCCAACTGTATCTCTTAAAGCCTCCGGATAAATTCCTGGAAGAGAATCATTCTTTTATCCATCTATATTCTTTTAAACAATTTAAAAGTAATAAGTGTCTTGTACACAAATCTGTCTGTTCAATAAAAAAATTTGTCAAAATTTTGTCCCATTAGAGATCAAAAACTGCAGGTAACCAGATTCAACCAGGAATCTTTATAGATTGGTGACAATTCTGCTAAGCTTGAAGTGTGCATTAACCAATCCACAAATAGCCTAATATTGTTTTTATGAAGTTTGAAACCAAAACATACCAAAATGTTTTTGTCAGTTATTAGATTTAGGTGGGTTATTGTGTATTGGTTTTGTAATATGGGGAAAAGAACAGAGGGGAAGAAAAAAAAACTATCTAGGTGACACAGGCACACCCACAGCTATGCCAGTGGTTCTTGCCCTCCTTAAGGGTTTTAGTCTGGAACTCTTTCTGAGAGAAAAATGCTGTTGTAGGGTTTGACATAAAACCTTTATGGGTTCTCCCAGAGGGACTGTAGAACCCTTACAGGTTCCAGATTTTACCTATTTTTCTATGAGTGTATAATGTATAATTAGGCTGATATAGATACATATCTTTAATCCAGTATCACTTTTCACTCAATTTCAGCAAGCAATGGAACTTGCCTACAGTGTAAATATTGCAGGGGGAGTGAATTGTGGAACATGAATCTTTCAAGAAATGTTACTCCCAAACCCAGACTGACCACCTTTAAGCAGGAATCATTGAACAAAAACAGAGTTTTATTAAAACTCTTTGAGCACATTTGAAATGTGTTCTCATAGTAGATGTAGAAGTTTTGTTAGGCTACCAAGTGCATATAAAAATTTCTACCAGTAGGTGGAGGCCATAGGCCAAGTTTAAAATGTTGTTCCCTTGGCGCATAGGAATGCCTTTCAAGGAAATCATATCATCTCAGGTGGATTACCTGCACCACTCTCTTGTGCAAAAGAAGAAAAAGCTACAGGTCTTACTGCTGTCTCTATCACAGAAATAAATAGGAGGCTGTAAACCTAGCTCAGTTAGGAATGAAAGAAAGAGGAAGATACAGAGAGAGAGAGAGAGAGAGAGAGAGAGAGAGAGAGAGAGAGAGAGATGGCTGCTGTACAGACTGTTCTTTTCATCATGATGCCAGATTTGACTCAGGTAGTCATTTGAAGGATGATGCCAACATCCATACCCAGAGAGGACATACACTGAACTTAAAGGGTAATTGGAATCTGATTAAGAGGAAAAAAAGAATCAAAGCAATGCTATAACTTCAAGTTGCATTTTCAACAGGTGCATTTTGTCATTGCTTATCAGTCAGAGTTTAGCCTGTCATCATAAAACACACTGTCATAATTTTAATGCTAATGCTGATTATGCATTTTATATCATTTACTCATCATATACTGTATCAGACATTTTACACAATTTAGGGTTGGTAAAGTCTGAAACCTTTTCTTCTCACACACTTCCAATTCGTTTACCTGTGTGTATACTAAAATGTATAAATTGGTCACTGAAATCACTAACACCAAAATCTTTATGTGAACCAGGAATAAAAACCAACAAAAGTGTGTTTTCAGTTCATTTTCAGTAATTGAATTTCAGAACTCATTTTCTCTATTTTGGTGGATGGTTTAAAGTGATTTCATAATATTTTTTTAATCCCTTAGACTTTAATTTACGTAAAATGATTTTTTTTTTTTTGCTAAATGCCAAATATTGATGTCAAAGGACATCACACCAATCACCATGTGGTCCTAATACAGGATGCACGGGTGTGGCATTGTGACAGATTTAACACAGAGATATTTTTGTGTGTTTTGATATTGACATGAAAATCAGGGACAGCATATTTTCAATTATTAAAAATTATTTTACATTTTTCAAAGACTGGAAAAAGCACATTTAAATATAATTTCAGCGGTTATTTAAAATGCCTTGCACCTCTAGGGTTGGGGGTTCGATTCCCGCCGTCGCCCTGTGTGCGCGGAGTTTGCATGTTCTCCCCGTGCTTTGGGGGTTTCCTCCCCAGTCCAAGACATGCGTTGTAGGCTGATTTGCATCTCTGAATTGTCTGTAGTGTCTGTGTGATTGTGCCCTGCGATGGGTTGGCACCAGGGTGTCCCCCGCCTTGTGCCCCGAGTCCCCTGGGATAGGCTTATCCTGTGTAGGATAAGCGGTACAGAAAATGGATGGATGTACTTTTTACTTTTTTGGATGTACTGAATTTGTTGTTTAATCAGGCTACTATTTCTGTTAAATTTAATATGATAAATTTATATTAATATTATAAATTAATAAATTGAAATTAATATTATAAAATAATATAATTTCGTTTTCTGTACTTGTGTATGTGTGTGTGTATATATATATATATGCATGCACACTTGAAGTACTTTCTTTTCATTAAATGTTTGATAAAACATTGACAAAAAAAAAAACTTCATATACCACATAAATCACAGATATCAACTTCTTGTTAACTGTTTTTAAGGCAAAGTGTACATATTTAATACCTAATCAGGAGCTTTACCAGACATTGTGCCACACTCACTCTTCTGCTCTGAGTTCATCAAAAATGATTAGACAGCAGCTGGTGCCATGCCATCATAAGCTTACTGCTGTCTTGCTGTGGCTGATTCAGAAAAACACTATCCTAGAAAAAGGAATAAGACCTTGCTGCAATATCGCCCAAGTTCTTAGTATTTCCCAAAACACCAGTCATATTTCAGAAATAACTGACAGTAAAAATTCAGCACATTTTTGTTTATCAGCACCACTTTCTTGTCTCTCCTTGTGAAGAGAGAGGATAACTGTAAAGACTTTGCAAACTTAGTGGTGTTTCTGCCTAAGTAAATATGTACATTATTAATTTGTTTATTATTTTGGGAAGGTTGATGGCAGTGATATTGGCAGATGACAGTATGGCTCAGTCATAATGTATGCGTGGGACATTTGGATAAGTAAAGGGCAATATGACTCACGTTACGACGTCAATTCTTTTGAATTCCCTGTTTAAGTACATTGAGACTTTGAATTGTGTCTCATTTGAGTCACCTTTTAGGCTAAGTACAGGCAATGATGACACCTTTTCTGTGACTCATGCTAATTTTTTTTATACCATTACTTTATTTATATGATAATTTCAACAATTTTCATTTAAAATTGATATGTGTAACACATTCACATTTACAATTCAGAATCCATCTCCAAAATGGTTTAAGTGATTGGAACACAATGCAGCTCCAAGAAGCATTGGACCCCATTCGCTCTGGGAACTCCCAGAATCCCCCGCCTGCAACCACTCCCACTTCCAGTCACTCTCTTCTATTTACACACAATTGTAATATCCATGATTATTAATAGTATACAGTATATACACAGGACAAACTAGAGGCAAAATACTCTTTTATGCTCTCAAGGCTCACGTTCAGTTGCCGAGTATACATTGGACTTCCACACACTAACTATCTCCAGAAACTACACTATCCTACTAATTAGACTCCTTCTCACTTACAAAACATGGTCTAGTCCCGACTTATATCTCTGAGCTCCTGAAACCCTACAACCCTGCTTGGACTCGGACAGGTCAACCAATACTCGTCCACTTGTGGTGCCTAAGACCAGATTGTAGTGATCAGTGGGGAGCAGATCTTTTAGTGCCATCCCCCAGGACCTTTGTGACTGCACTTCTTCTCCTGTTTTAAAGGTCAACTTAAACATACCTTTTCTCTCAGTATTTCCCAACACCTATTAATAATAATAATATTATCATGAACTGCAATTCTGCAAAACTGCAATTCTTCCTGTGCTTAACTAACAAAATAGTGTGGTTCACTACCTTTTGCTCTGTATCAGGAGCTTCAGTAGCCTAGCAGCACCTTTCACTGTGGAAGTAGATGCTTTTACCATCACGTCAATAAGAACCCCCGAGATGTACTCGATAGCATATTTTTTTCCTGCGACTTTCTTGTGCTGCACAGAATTATGACAATTATGACCAATAGAGAGCTTCTCTCAATAAGATTGGCTCTTGAGGTGTGGTGCCACTGGCTGGAAGGAGTCACAACCACTATCACACTGTCACAACCACTCCATCCTCAGATAACTCCAAGTCCCAGAATTCCCCGTCTGTATCCCCTGTACCCATTCATCCAGTCATTCCAATTCAAGTACATCTACTTTTAATTACACACACTTGTGTAAATACACCTCAGTTTGTGTGGTCCTACTAAGTCAGCTTTATTTGCTTATTTTTGATTTTCTTGTCTATGACCATTGCTCTGTCTATTCTAGAGAAGCTCCCCTGCTTTGTCATTTTACTCAGTCACCTTGTTTATGTCTAGCTTCATGGTTGTGACTCTTTGTTATAGAATTACCCTTTTTTCTATAGTTTTGGTTCTCATAATTTTTTTCCCGATTCCCATTTATTTGTACAGTGCTTTTAAAGATAGACATTGTCACAAAGCAGCAAGGCAGGCAAGTCTCCAAGAAGCACTGAACTCCATTCACACCTGTACTTCCTCCATTCACTCCTCTTCCCTCTGGACACTTAAGTGTGCTTAGTATCAGTAAACACTGTATTATTCCTCCTTTTATGTTGCAACAGTTGAAGAAGTCCTATCTAGTGAATTACTTGCTACTAAAGATCCAGCTACAGTTTCTTTTTCAGATATGGGGTTCATATGGTTCATATGGTAGAAAAAAAAGAGAATATCGTTTTACAGTTTTCTGGCATAGACAAGAATGAAGGGATCAAGTTTTCTGAAATGACACACAATGACCTGAGTTTTATCAGTTAGACCCAAAACCTTTACTTTCTATAGATTATTCATGCAGGGACAAAGCACAGGTCTATAGTAGCAGCATCAAAGCTTCATTACTTCATCATTTTAATATTAATTCTCCTGCTAGTTGACCGATTGAGTGAAGGTCTGAGGAGTGTGTAGCTAGTAAGTTAGTACCTTTGATGGAATGACTGAGCTGTCACAAACCCGAAAATGGAGCAGTATTTGAAGCCAACTATTGTTAAACTTGGTGGGAAACATTGGAGAACAGTGGGTAAATTCTCAATCCCTATATACCTAGAAGCCCCATCTATGTCATGTTCAGGTCTCTGGGTTTGTTCATCAATAAAATGTATGGCACAGTCCATTCTGGCTTC
>CM040471.1:10336441-10364469 GCA_022758105.1 Pangasianodon gigas | reverse complement strand
TTTGATGGAATGACTGAGCTGTCACAAACCCGAAAATGGAGCAGTATTTGAAGCCAACTATTGTTAAACTTGGTGGGAAACATTGGAGAACAGTGGGTAAATTCTCAATCCCTATATACCTAGAAGCCCCATCTATGTCATGTTCAGGTCTCTGGGTTTGTTCATCAATAAAATGTATGGCACAGTCCATTCTGGCTTCATCACGCCAAGAGGTGAAGCCAATGCAAATGGAATACTTACAACATCCATTTGTTGGGTCATTCCAGACTAAACTGTTGAAAATTGGGCATTATTAAACACAAGTGACAGACACCTTGTTCACAAGATTCTTTGCATTTCTATCATTCTTACTGACAACAGGCAAATTTCCCTTCAATGTAGGTCAAGTTTAAATTACTATGAATAAGACAATATCAAGTCATGTCAAGTGGGTTTTTACTGTCATTCCTCTATATAGCTTGTATACATTGGAATGAAATGTCGTTTCTCCAGGACCATGGTGCAACACATAACAGTATGGAAGACTACATAAAGTGCAAATACACAACAGTGTTAGACAAGTGCAGGAAAATAAAAACACAGGATAGAACAATAAATACACAGGGTAATAAATATTTAGGACAATAAATGCACAGGACATGGGCTGTAAACTGTAAACTATTGGTAATGTAGCAGCAATAAGTTTAGTGTTCCTATAGAGCAAGATATATCTATCACACCACAACGGAGGTTTATACACCACACATACACATCGTAAATGCTTATTCCATTACTTACATAATTACACATGTTTAGACACCTTTGTGTTTGTAAATTAGTCTACTTTAAAAACTGGACATATCTGGTTTAGTTCAGGCTAAGTCATCTGTAATTGGTAAATAAAACTGGTGGGAGCATTGCAAAGTTTCTTGTAGTCCATTTGTAGTCCGTTCATGTCCAATTTGCAACACTTGCTTGTGTTTGTGTCAACTGCGTGGCAATACAACACTTTGGCTTAAAAAGTGATGCTGTAGTGCATTCTAAATAGCTGTTACTTTAATTATAATGGAATGGACAACGCCACTTGAGAACATGGACATAACAGTGGTGAATTATGTTTACTAAAGTACAACATTGAAATCTACCTGATCTTTAGCTTTAATGTTTATATTAAAGTATTCTGCTAAAATCCATGACACTGGGCTATAAAAAAAAAGTCTGTATAATATTGTAACGTTCAGAAATAGTTCAGAGTTAATTTATTGTATTGGGACGATAACAGAAAAAGTGTGACTGAAAAATTCTACAAGGTACAGTATTTACAAATCAGGCAACCGAGTCCAAAGGGGTAAGGCTAATCTCAAAACTCTATAAACAAGCTAAGGGTCAGGGAAGAGGGAGAGAGACCTAGGGGGTGAGAGAGTTTGGTTTGTGCAAGTTCTATCTTATATTTTTGTATGGCATGGCGGTGGCCAACAATAGCCAGAAGAGTAAAAATAACATACTGTGAAATCTTGGGAGCCTTGTGAGTTAAGGACACTACAGTATGGTAATTCTAATGTCACATGTTCACAGGTGTTTCCCAGGAACATCCATCCAGCTGGATCTTTGCCACATAGCCAAGCACAATTGTTGCACTCTGTTATATAAACCCTGTCTCTCACTAAAATTTTGTGAAGTTTTTGTAAGCTCCATTGTGCAAACCTCTAGGGGAGCGATAATCTGAGTAACTAACTAAGGAACAGTCCAAAGTCCAAAATCCAAGAATCAGAGCAAATATGGAAAAAGGCTAAGAATTTACACAAGTTAGAGTTAGACAAGGCTTTGTAAGAAGAAGGTGAACAATGGGTGTTTATACAGAGCAGGTTGAAAAAAAAGTGATTTTGAACTTGACATATACATCAGAATTAAGGAGAGTGTTACTTCAGGTGTATGGTCTGACGTAACAAAACCTGCACCCCTTAACGGGCAGCTCCTGAAGCTGAACTGCCCCTGTGTCAGGGTCTCCCCCAGGCTCTGGAAGCAGGATGGTTTAGATGCCCACTGTGGAGTTCAGTGGTCAAGGATTTTATTAGCTGGGACCCAATGTCCTGAATGGTGTAAGCCGTTTATAGGAGTGTGTTAAGAAATTTTTTTGGCATACTGAGACCTGTTGATTGTTGAAGCAGTCTGAATAAAGGAATTTGCCCATTACTTGGTTTAGTCATTCCACTTGGCCAATAGTGTAACATGCGGTGAGGTGAAAAGACAGGATGTAATCGCATGAGATTGGCGTGTTATTAAGGTAAATCATAGTCACAGTTCGAAGTATGGGTTGATAAATAGGAAGACAGGGTCAACACAAGTATTTCCATGATCATAAATCCAAGAAACAGCCCGAAGTCAGAACCAGGAAACAGGAAAATAGAGAAACCAGGAAACATGGAAGACAACAGGAAAAAAAGGTTCAGACTTAATGAACATAAAGCATGATAAGACTACACGAACAGATAGGTTTAAATAGATAAACTAATTAGAAAGTAACTGCAAACAGGTGAACACAATAATGACACACTAGGGCAATAAAACAATAAGAAGACAATGGGGGAGACATGCCTAGAATCAAAACAAAATGCACATGGACGGTGATCAAAACAAACAAAACAAAATAAGGAAATGCTGAATCATGCTGGAAGCCACGCAGTGTGCCCTGAAAAGCATAGCACACGCTGAAGAGGGATTTGCATGACATTAGCATCGCCCTTAAAGCGTGGCTCCTGAAGTGGCAAAACACTGGGCGGCCTGGACCCCTGGGCAGAGAGTCCATTAGCTGCCAGGGTGGCATTGCACAGGAAGAATGACGTCCTCAGCTGAGCAGGAAGGCATAGTGGCATGCTTGGGGCGTGATGAGGGGCGTGATGAATCAGGTGTATTGGGAACAAGGAAAACACTAAAATGTGCTGGACAGGGATTCTCCAATACTTCTTTGTCTTCATCGTCATGGGGAGTTTGGGTAGTGGAGTCACTCAACAGGCCTTACAGAATCTATCAATGATTATTAGGACAGTGGTTTTACCTTGTGATGCTGAGACATCGATAATGAAAAACAATGGCAGTGTGTGACCAAGGATGACATGGGATCAGTAGAAGTTCTAAGAGACCTGTAGGACGATGTCTTTGTGCTATGAAGTAGACATCTGTATGTAATGTTGCCCACCAGAACCTATTTTTTTATTTAAAAAAAAATCTATATTATAATAAATTTACACCAAAGAAAGCATGCGGCTGTATTTTGCTGGGTTCTCATGACTTTAAGGTAATAGTAGTTGTTAGGAGTAAGAGTATTTAAAAAAAAAGCTTGTGAAACTGGAATACAAATAAATTGGATTTGTTCCACTTTAAATTCCTGGGCTTTCCCTTCAATTAAGAGGTGAGAGGACCAGCTACTGAGCTGAATCCAGTCACGAATCTACAGCAGAAACTGGCGAAGCTCAGAAAATGTTGCAGTTCCTTGACTGTTCTTAAATGGGGTTGTGGCCACTCTATTACTGCCTTCATTCTGCTGTCATCCTTTTGCAACTCTAGGAGAAGCACTAGAAATGCAAGATACATACCAGAAAATTAGGTGCTTCACTGTAAATTTAATTAATCAGTCTCATAAAATGATCAGTCTCATTAAATCAGTCTCATTAGTTAATCATAAAATATCCCCATTTTCTGAATTTTAATTAGAAATTAAAATGACCAACCTTTAAGTAAAAAATATTAAAACCTCAATTGTAGTTAAAAACAATAATGAATGACTTGGTTTTTGAAGGCTTAGTTCTGAGTAGTTTGGCTTCTTGCAGTATCAAAGTAATAACCACAACAATGCAATAAGTTGTTCAATAATATAGCATTTTGTGGAATACACAGAAAAGAATAAACACCAGTTAACTATTACCTATGAACCTTATTCTAAATAGGCACAGACAAAGAATTGTGTGTGTGTGTGTGTGTGTGTGTGTGAGATAGAGAGAGAGAGAGAGAGAGAGAGAGGAATATGTGTGTGTGTGTGTGTGTGCACGTGTGTGTGGGAAATGGAGAGCACGCGGGAATAGAAATATGGCAGGGACTTTAAAAGACCTGCATGTGGTGGATGGCCAGCAGTAGAAGCTTTAAAAATACTTCCAATGACAAAATAAGTTCCAAAGCACAGCAGCATCAATGGGAATAACGTTGATCCACTGGTTTCACTTCCTGAAGAAGTTCAGTCAGCTTCATAACTCGCAGTGGTCCGGCCATGCAATGAAGTTGAAAGCAGCTGTTTGCTTACCATTAAAAGTAAGTAAACTTGCCTAAAAAAGAAAGACAAAAATATGCACAATGCTACTAGGTAGCACTTGTTGATTTTACATTGGGAGAGGTGAGCATTTCTCTCATTACGATCTAAGAAAGTGGGCCTCCTCTTTTCAGCCAGTTCACTCATGGCAATCAGCCTAAGAGAGAGAGGGGGCTTCTCTTTTTTATGGTCCAGCAGGAATGCCAGTTCCTCCCAGAGAGCCAGTTCCTCCCTGACAAAGGCTGGTGAAGTCATTTTGATGGATCAGGGTTGACAATTCTATATTTTTAGAATTGGTACAACACATCCACAGATAGGGGGTGCACTTTTATTAAAGTTCTTTTACAGCAACCTGAAGTGCATAAGATGAGCACACAGTCAAGGGAAAAAGAAAGTACACCCTCCATCAATTCTAAGTTTTTATTTATGAGGGCCTAAATAACAACTGTGTGGTCCCCACCAACTTCTATAAACAAACAAATAACCTCAGGGGACAAAAAAACACAACATATTTCAATATGTAGTCATTTTTTTCCCAAAAAGTAAAAAAAAAAACAAAAGTACACCCTATATGTCAGTAACATATAGAACCACCTTTAGCAACAATAACTTGATTTAAATGTTTTTCTGTAGGAGTTTATAAGTCTCTCACATCCCACATTTTGCCACATTTTGTGGAAATTGTGGTCCACTCTTTTTTATAACATTGCTTCAATTCATTGACATTTGAGGGCATTCGTTTGTACACAGTTCTCTTAAGATCCTACCACAGCATCTCAATGGGATTGAGGTCTGGACTTCGACTTGTCTATTCCAACACCTTGATTTTTTCTTCTTTGGCCACTCAGATGTCAATTTGCTGGTGTGTTTGGGATCATTATCCCATATGCATTTTGTCATAGCGTAAGCTGCTGGACAGATGACCTCACATTTGTCTCAAGAATATTCTCTGTCTCAAGATTATGGTATAAAGTAGAGTTCATCGTTGTCTCAATGACTGCAAGTTTCCCAGGTCCTGAGGCTGCAAAACAAGTCCAAGTCATCATCCCTCCACCACCATACTTAACAGTTGTTATGAGATGTTTGTGGTTATACGCTGTACATGGTTTTGGCCAAACATGGCGCTGTGCATGATGACCAAACATCTCCACTTTGGTTTCACCAGTTCAAAGGATATTGTTTTACGTACTTCCAGTTGCTGTAAAAGTACTTTAATAAAAGTGTGCCCACTATCTGTAGATACATTGTACCTACAAAGGATATGGTTTTCTTGTGTAATTCACACTTTTTGAGTTTCACATAAACATTATTTCCAGAAGTCTCATGAGGACGTTATGGATGTGTCTAAAATTTTCCTCTTCTGAAGAAGAATAATTGAGTATTTGTCTTTTAGGAGTGTGGCAGGGGGGGCATGGTTGAGCGTCAGCTACAGGAAGGTGGCAGTGGACAGAGCAGGAGATGTGGTGGGTTGCAGCAGCTTCTCGAGTACCTGCTGGCTCTTGGCATACTTTCACTATGCTTTTCAGCACACTTTCAAAAACCCGACCAAAAAAGAAAAACCAACAGAAAAGGGGCCGTCACTAGCTCGCACCCCCCTGCCAGCCAATTCTCCAAATACTTGGAGAATTGAATATGCATTGAACAGTGCATATGACATTACAAGATATTCCTAGTGACTTGTCATTGTAAAGTGTTTTACTCATATCTCTCTTGTGGATGAGAATAGAAGCACCACAGAGGTCTAAATTAATAACCACTGTGACCCCATGTACTTATTCAAGCACTATTCCCACTTGAATGCCAAAAGATATTGATACTTCAGTAACACTGAATTTAGAAACCTAAAATGAACAAGTGGATGCACACCCCCTCCGTTTTTCCCACACAAAGAAGAATCCAGCTTTACCTGGAGATGTGCATATAAATCCATGAACCAATGCTTCCTCTATGTATTCCTCCTGTATGTATTGCCTTGGTTTCAAGACGTGAAAGAGGCAAACTCTGTATGGTTGGACTGGCTATGAGTTCCTCATTTTCCCAGAAAATAGATGTACTGTGACTGACCTATATTAATATATCTCCCCTCACTTAAAACTGATGAATAGGAACTATACATGGGACTGGAGCGAAAGCCACCTGGCATGTAAGGTTGTCACAAGGTTGTCCATTGTGCTGGAGAGCTGTATTTACTGTGCGGGGGAGAGTTTGCCATCTCTAAATGCAAGTTCAGACTGGAGTGTGTTCTATTCTATGCTAAAATTGTGAATAAGATTTTTGAGAGTAGTCTGCTGATTAAAATCTCACAGTTAACAATGAGAGGACTAGTGAAATTTATTCTCAATTTGAGTATATAAAGTAGGAGAACCGGTAAAAAGTAATTACCAAACAAGAGTTTGACAAGACTTTGCAACAAGACAGTGAACTATAGGTGTTTATATGGAGCCAGACAAGGAAGTGATTGTGAACTTAGGCTACTATGTCAGAATTTGGGTAGATGAGCTAGTGTGACACACGAATACACAGAATTACATTATTACTTGTACTCTAATAGTATATCTTAGGATATCACATTTGGAGAAAATGCAGCAAATAGTTGATTATGCTTAATAATGGGAAGACCATATGCATAAGCATATACAGACAAAAGAGAAAAATAGCCTGGGTAAAAGTTACTTATCATTTTGAGTGGAAATTCTATTTTGAAATCAAACACTGTAAAATCTCAGAGACATAACAGCTTATTTTTTACACTACAGTCCTATTCAGTCGCCATTCATTCGCAACTATGGCCTTCTGTATAACTCCCCCAAGAGCTAGCTGTTTGTAAATGAGAAGCCTAAATGCTCTCGTGTGGTGAGCCCTACTGAGGACAGAATGTCAGCCTGTATCTGGACACAGTGCACAACGTAATACACACATACTAGCTCATCAGCACCAAAGTACCCAAAAACAAACAGTCCTTGTGCATTACATTCACACACAAAGCAAAGAGCCCTTGAGTCTCACACACACTAGAGCTTGGCAGCCACAGACTCATCAAAACCTTCCATACTTTACACACACTGGGACGGGAGAGATGGAGTGGAACCATCTGCATGCTGATCAAACAGTGATACAGCTCTGTCCCTATCTCATCATGTGCCCTTTTCTAAAAAAACAATAATACTAAGTGATAAAAAGGCAGAGACTATTGATTGCAGATGTCTGGAGAAAGTGGGTAGCTGTGTTAATGAGAGAGAGATAGAGAAACAATATGGAAAGAAAAAATACAGTATGAAGACAGACAAAGAACCTCATTAATACTCTTGTCTAAGTTTGAGAATGAACCTCTTTCTCCAAAACCTGGAGTCCACTGCACATGCCCACTGCAAGCTAGTCAGGAGAAAGGATGGAGAGAGAGAGCGCTGGAGTGCAGATTGTTAACATGCTGCCTCTACAAGAATATGATTATTTATATTCTATAGTTTCTATTGCACAGAGATTCCCTCACTTATGCATAAGTCTTTCAACACTGCATAATTAAAAGTAGCTAATTCACATACTAGCATCGTAATTGGAAGGAAAGCAATACAGATACAAGCATAACATGTAAAACTCCACTCAGACAGAAACCAGAGATCAGGATTGAACCTCAGACTCTGGGTGCACCTAAATTTTCTGTTCAGCTCCAGACATAGCCTCAGAACCTCGAAGAGATGAGCTAGCACTGTGGGTGACACATGTGTGAGGTGATTTGGGGAAAGCAGGAACCAGAAAAACAAAGATTGAGAAAACGCTCAGAGACAGATGTGGACAGACGGATAAACCAAGAGGGTGTCTTTGTAAACTAGTCTTTTCATCTTCAGTCAATTCTGTGATGAAACAACCCATGATAATACATGACTGAGGCAGAAACATGTCTCCATAAACACACCATAACCACCCATTCTCACACAAAGAGAGGCCAAGAAGAATGCACTATGATTTTACCACACAAGACTGACGACAGCAATATTGCATGATACCTAATATCTGCTACTGAATATGCAACAAAACAAGATATGCCATGCTGCCTTTGTTTATTCTTTTATAGGATTTGAGCACAAGCATAAACTTGTTTGTATTTAACACTAATTACTTTCATAGGTAATTTACTGTATTAGCATTCCAACACCATGGTTTAACAAAACTAACCCCTTCTTAAACCACTGCTGATCAAACACAGTTGCGGCTTTGTTCTTGACTAGGTGCTTTGCATATGCATGGTCAATGCTGTGTGTAAAAATATGCACAGATCGAAGTCCACATTTGCTATGATAAATCCCACACTTTGCATTTAAAAGTTCACAGATACAATTTACACACCGGTTCATGCATATGCATCACTGACATATGAGCAGTAAAAGTCAAATCTGTAGTCAAAAGCACAGCCAAATATTCAGTGGGGCAAAGGTGAGAATGAAATGACTGTGTGGGTTGATTTACTCTACAAGCTCTATAAGCACAATCAGATAGTAGACAGTAGCAAGATCAGTTTAAAAAATCCCTAAAGCCCACAAGTAGATCTGAAAGATCTAGATCTGAGATTAAATCATATCCCAGCTCCCTACATGGACTATAATATAGGTCTCATCTCCCATGACACAATTACTGGATTAACCAACTATTACGGCCCGGTCTAGGGTCAGGTCATCTCAGTTCCCTGAACTCCACAGACAACAGTGTTTACCACCAATACAGAAACTGGGTTTAGTTACATAACATAAAGGGAATAACATATATCCGCTTTACATTATGGAAATAATTGCACTGTAAGTATAATATGAGGAAATATAGGAGGAAAGAAAGTAAATAAACAAAAGCCATCTAGCTTAAACTGTAGGAAGCTACCTATGGAGTTAATTTTGTGCGAAAAGTTTCAAGTAAAATTATAAAATCCACAAGAAAAACATTATTTATTAAAATGTAAAAAAAAAAAAATTATTGCAAATACAATTGATGAGTATCAAATCAAGTTTATTTCTTCTAAAAGATTCAGATTCACACTCTCATTTTGCTATCATATTTTTCTGTTTTTGGATTTTTTTCCCCAAAAAAACGTCAGATTCACACTCTCATTTTGCTATCATATTTTTCTGTTTTTGGATTTTTTTTTTCCCAAAAAACTTCAGATTCACACTCATTTTGCTATCATATTTTTCTGTTTTTGGATTTTTTTTTTCCCAAAAAACTTCAGATTCACACTCATTTTGCTATCATATTTTTCTGTTTTTGGATTTTCTGATAGTATTTGCGTCTGCAATGTTTTTTGGCACATTTTTTATGGGGGGTGGGTCTTAGAAAAAGGCGTTCACCTTAAATCTCTATTGCTCAACGAATTATGTAGTGGGAGGTGCTTTGAAAATTAGTTGTGTCCACCTGGCATGGGGTGAGTCACCATATTAGAGAAAGTGAAGAATAATAGACAAAAACTGAAGAATAACAGATAAAAGTCCAGTTGTTCTTATCACAGATAAAGTTGCACAAGTACTCAGTGGCTAAATTAAATGGAATTTTAGGACCAATTTTTTTTTTTTTAAAGCCATATACACTATATGGCCAAAAGTATGTGAACACCTGACTGTCACACCCATATGTGCCTGTTAAACATCCCATTCCAAAGTTGGCCCCCTTTGTTATAATAAGCTCCACTTCTGGGAAGGCTTTCCACTAGATTTTGTAGTGTGGTTGCGGGGATTTTTCCTAGTGAGATCAGGCACTGATGTTGGGCAAGGAGGCTTGGGGAGCACTTGGTGTTCCAGTTCATCCCAAAGGTGTTCAGTGGAGTTGAGGTCAGGGCTCTTGTGCAACCCCCTTGAGTTCTTCCACATACGGGTGTAAAAGTCAAGTGTCCACATACCTTTGACATATAGTGTGTTTCGCTTGTAAAGATACGAGTTTAAGCAATAAAGTGAGACTCTTTACTTATAACTGAAGTGTTACTGTGTTGTCCCTCAGTAGTTAATGATGATCTAGAACAGTAGGAGTCTAAGGCGTTGTTTTGGATCGTGGAGATGTTTTGACATGCCCTGACATTTGTTCTTATTTCAGTTACTTATAGCATATTAATGGCAAAAGTCTCATTACACTATATTCAGCACAACTTGTGCTACAATAATATGAGATCAACATGTATGTACATGATTGTATTCTTGGGTAGTAAAAGAAAAAAATTAAGGACACTGAGATAGGGCCATAAAACACATACTAAATACATCTTCACAAGACTTTTGAGTACTGGATTATGAAGACCAGAATATTTATTACAACATGTTGTAAAAACCATCCTGTTCATTCATTCACATAAAACAATGCATTGATTTAACTTTTGTGTGACACTTTTTGTTTTAGAAAGGCTGTATGCCCAGGAGTGTCAGTGACCATGAATATTGATGTCTTTCACACCTGGGGAGATAATGACCCACCCCCTAATGGGTCTATCAAGGTGGAACGCCACTGTGGAAACTAAAAGAAAGAATGCTTTTTGTTTGTAGGTCATTTACAACATAGCGCACAATATAACCAAGATATAACCAATGAGGGTCAAAGGTACATTTTTGAGCACACAGATTTGAACACATAGTCTCAAAATAACTATATTATCACTAATATCATCACTAATAATAATATTGCCCACTCATAACAAAAAAAAATCATGATTTTTGTAATGCCATACATGCACATATACAGAATGTAAACAAAATTAAACTATCATCTGTAAAATAGCGGGTAAATGTGCACTTACTCAGTATGATTCTTGATCGCTTTGAAAACTGAACGAAACCTGCATGCGAGAGTGATGCAGCCACATTCCTAAAAAAAAAAGTAGTAAACAGTTGTTAGCTTCATTGATGAGGCAGTATTTTACAGTAAACACTGGTCATAAGCTAGCCGAAACTAGGCCAATGAAATATAGTCTAAGCATTCATATTATTTTTATATCTTATTATATATCATATCAAATGTATATTATACAGCATAAAATATATAAAATTTAAATACTCGTTTTGTACGACATTTAGGTGTAATGAAAAGTTGCCTATATGTAGGACAACATATTTCACTGGAAATACTGGCAGTCTGGCAATATAGTTGGGAAATAGCTCAACTAGTAAAATATGTACATGCTTATCTAAAAGCATGATCATGATCCTTGGCATACCACTAACACTAACCACAATAAACCTTGTGTCAAACATGTGCAACAGTGCTTATGGCCTATTAAAAGCAGCATATGTACACTGGCTTCAATGAGACACCTGAACTTGTTATCATAGCTGGGATTGATGACAGGCACACACAGAGCTTTTGGTCAAGTAATCTCTGTCTTTCTCTGTGTTTGTTTTTTATGTAAGTCAGAATTGAAAAGCTCAGCTCACACAGGTAATGGAAGCAACAATTAAACCGTGCTATCTGTGATGGATGGATAATCTTGGGCAGCAGTTAACCAATAAATGTCCAAAAGGAGATCAATGAAATTCTTTTTTAAGCCCAGATCCTGTCTCATTTCAATTAGCTGCTCTTGTGCTTGTAATGTCAAAGTGTTACCACTGGCTATTTCAGAGCTAAATGGATCAAAAAACCCAGTCAAATAATTCTGTGGAAACTGAGGGGAAATAAAATGCAAGTGCTCCTCAAGGCTTTTCAAATGTTGAGAAATTATTTCCTACAAAGTCAAAGTGCTGGATGAATACATATCTTGCACATAAAAGGGGGAACATTTTGAGTGTTCAATTTTTCAAACGTTGCTGCCAGAGAGCAAGCTTGGATAGGAGGATAGGAATCCTTTCAGTTTGTCAATGCAAGTAAGAATGTTTTCATTTCTTCCTTCGCAAATTGAGGTCACGTTGCTGTTTAAAAATATCTGCCATGTATGCTAGCTTTGCATACCATTCCTGATCTGATGGCATCTCTGCATATTCCAATTTCTCCCCAGAAACATTTACAGTTCCCCCCCAGTTCATAAATACATGACAGGATATTTCTATGTGAGAGCCACCGGACCTCTGTATTCAACATTAGTGTCTGGTGATCTGCCCTTCACACAGTGTAACAGATAGTTGGCTTTTCAATGCAAAGGGACATTGGAAATTGGAAATTTTCCATTTTAAAAATTTATCCATAACTAGCTATCTGGCTGAATTTCCCACAAGTAATGCAAAAATTATACGCTGTTATGTGATGATATCAAAACCATGCCACAGATATTGGCTAATTTCTTAACATAGTATGTTAATGTTCAGGTTGTAATTTTAGATTCAAAAATATTTGATGGAATCTGAATTGGAATTTTCCACTGCACACCTGACCTGCTCTCATGGAGCACTAGTGTACCATAGCACAAAGAAAAACACTGCTCTATTGCACAAACTACTGAAAAAAGTTCTATTGAATTTTATCACTTCGAATTCAAAAACTGTATTTATTTTTTTTTAGGTGATATTTTGGGGTACATTGCCATATAGAAATAGGCCTATTGAAGCTATTGTAGCCTACAACAATAGAAATAGGCACACTGAACATTTAATTGTAACCCGGGTTTTTCTAATTTTGTTTCACTAAATAGAATTTTCTATCTTCCAGCTGGTCTATGTTTACTTTCTTTCAAAATCAATCCCTTCCTTTCAGTGAAATGAGAAAATATTTCATTATCGATAGGAATTTATATGTAATCTGAACATTCTTCAAAGCATACATATCTGCTTTTTATATGTGTCTAATAAAACCCTTCTTTATTACTTTCATTACTGATCCACTCCTAACTATGGTCTAACTCTTCCTCACTATTATCTACAATAATGGCCAATGCCATCCTTATCATACCCTGCCATAGAATATTTGTGTATGTGCTCTGAACAAAAGACCAATTATTGTAAACCATTATTACATACACCATATATAAACCAATAGTATGAAAACTTCTTTAAAAAGTGGAACAATACATTCCTTTAAAAAAAAAAAAAAAAAGCAATGGTAGTTAGGCCTGTAACGATAATTACGTTATTGATTTATTGACTGATATATTGTCATGACCTCGATTATTTTTGCTGACCTCCATATTTCCCATTGTGTTTATATGTGTGTTTGTTTTACATAAGAATGAATGTCACCAGCACTTTGGCCATTCATGCTGCTTCTGTCCTCTCGTCTGCTCTAGAGCTTTCAAAATAAAATTCAAACTTCGAATATCTGTTGAATTTAAGATATAAACGCACATTCGAATGCAAACACTGTGCATTCGAATTAAGATGTGTAGCAAATGCTAGCACTGATTTTAATTTAAACATACTGTTGAAAAAATGACATGCAAGATATTACTAATGCATTAACAATGTTTTTTGAAGAAGAAAAACCTAGAAAGAATCGTTTTAATGTTTAAAATAATCCTGTCATAGTCAATAATGCTGGGGATTGACCCACTTAAGCTGCGTGAGCTGAAGCTGAACAGTGAATGAAAACTGGTAAACTTATGCGCTTTACTAGCAGCTTAATTAACTCACCCAAACACATCCTATATACATATGAGATTAATCAGACATATACACAACATAAACATAATATTGCAACTTGCTTCTGCACAAAATGACGCAAATGCACAACTGAGCTTGAACTTAATAACATGCTAGGTCAAATGATGTCACGTTGTGAATACGCTCTTTCCCTAACAATGCACTAAAACACAGACAATGAAGAACTAAAGCATAAAGAATTCACAATATTGTATTATAATAATGTACTCATTATAATATTATTTCAGGAGATCAGGTTTTCACAACAGGGGCAGTTTTCACATGTTTTTGTTGATACATGCTTAAGTTAATATATAAAATGTGTGAATATTTGGTTTACTTCCTGCATTTTCTCATCAACTGAAATGCTGTTGATTAATATTCGATGCCATTTTATTTATGTTTTATTTATTTAGGATATTTAAATTTTTTTTTTGACATTCCAATTCCAATGTCTGAATATTCTTAAGAATTAAAAGTTCATTGCTCTTTGAAAGGGTGTACTAGCATTATTATGCTATTATATTATCATTATATCAGTGGCATAAAATGGTCTTAAAATGACAATAATATTGTTTATCACAATTATTTCTGGGACAATATATCGTCCAACAAAATTAGTTATCGTGACAGGCCTAATGGTAGTCATATCACATTCATGCAAATGAAAACAGAATGATTTTCTGTTCCATTGTCATATGGCATCATAAATGTTTTACTCAGCAAAATATAATACATTTTCAAAAATAATATTTAAACAACTCCAAAAGGTTCTTTAAATACCAAAGTTTTGTTAGTATTTTGTTAGTATGCAGCAAAAATATGCAGTTTATTGACGAATAACAGAAATTTGCAGAGCTATTATAAAGGTGGTTGAAACTGATGTTCAAAGTGTTGACTGTTATCTGTTATATTTGTTGACGTGCAGCAGAGGGACAAAGGAAGGATTACAGTACTAAGATAAAGTCTCACAAGTTATATCAGTTATACATTGTTTACCAATTTATCAGTTATTAGTGATGTCCATGGACAGATAGATGCCTTTAAGACGGATTTATATAGTAAAGAATGATGTAACGCAAATCGTGAAGATTTGCTCCATGAAAAGCCTAATCTAATTTCTTAAAAATCAGTCACTTTAAGCCCAAATTTGCATTGTCATGCATTAATATGGAATGGTGCAAACTACATCACACACCAAAGTAATTTTTTTTGCTTATATTTCTTGTTTATGTTTATTTCTTTTTCACACACAGCATGAAAACATCAATGCGTCTCAAAAAATCTTGAGAATACTAATTCACAGAAATGTTTTCAATCTGTTTAAGAACCAACTTTTGGCTCAGGACTTTCTTTCATTATAAAATCCATCACGTTGCATGTTTTCTCATAATTAAGTGTGGGGATTGATTACATTCTGACAAAATGTATACCGAACAGTTTGATCTAATTTGAATCCCTGAAACTTCCTTAAAAAAAAAAAAGCAATTATTGGAGAAATTCATATCAGAATGACAGCGAGGAACTAATATGCAAACATATGGTATATTTTAGATTTGGTCGTCTTCTATAGCGATTATAAAACCTGTATATTGCCTTTGACTTAGTATGCAAATTACACAGTGAGCATCTGCATTTGTTTTAGTCCAGTTAGTGACAGCACTGATAATAGCCATTTCTTCCATGAGATAAATAAATAAATAAAAAAATAAAATCAAGAATATCTTTTATTCTTTTAATTAACTTTTTGTTCATTTAAGGCCATATTCATTTGGTGACTCGTGTCAGCAACTAACACTGCCAGTCCAGTTTTAGAATGCATGGAGTTTAGTATATGTATCTTATTACTGTTCAATCACTACTATTGCCAAACAAATCATACAGAACAGCAGTTAAACTAAGGAAACCCAAATCTTTGTGAAACTTATTAACTGGTTACTCTCAGATCTTAATAAGACTGTAAATGAGTCCTTTATTAGAGTCACACTAGAATGTGTTACGCATATAGATAAAAGACTCATAAGCAGTGCTAGTACTAACATTTCTCAATTCAACAGCATTTAATAATTAACATTTCTTGATTGATTCTACCTTGTTAGAGTTTCAAAATCAGAATATTTAAAATGAAGTCATTTATTAAAAATGTTAAAATAGGTTGTTAAAAAAAACTTCGTTTGGCAGTGTTAGTTCAAAAGATGTGTAATTATTTACACAGAGACAAGTTAACCCTATTCAGAATTGCGCTATGCAGGTACTTGCATTGAATTTCTGGATGGTCTGTTCAGATTATTGAAATTACCTGTGCACAGTTCATGCCCTAGAGGTTATCAGGTGTATAGTGCATCCCCTTTAAATCAAGAAAAAAAAAATCAGGGGATAGAGAAGGTACTAATCACAGCAGCCTGGGACATCATACCTCCCTGTTGGCAGCTTATCATTTCTTGGTCACTTCACATTTGTGTCTTGTTTCTTGTAGCAGTCTAATAAACTACAATGATTTCTGGCTGACAATTGCAATCAGATGTAGAATCAAAGAGAGAGGCTTAAAGTTAAGATTATTACAATAATACAGAAATCTGAATTCAAATAAAAAATTAAGGCTGTTTGACCTGACTAATCCCAGATAATTCATTCTTTTTTCCCTATTTCTTGTGTGTATGTCAGCATATGAAATTGTGATCATCATGAGCTATACTGAGAGTTGAGTTAGATAAATGGAGACATTGCTTATCTTGAGGATTATGTTTTTTAATTCAATTCAATTCAATTTTATTTGTATAGCGCTTTTAACAATGAACATTGTCTCAAAGCAGCTTTACAGAACATAAGAAACAAAAACCATGCAAACAGAAACAAAAACATGCAAACAGTCCTAGATGTTAGACAGAATTATCCCTAGTGAGCAAGCCTGAGGCGACTGAGGCGACTGTGGCAAGGAAAAACTCCCTTAGATGATATGAGGAAGAAACCTTGAGAGGAACCAGACTCAAAAGGGAACCCATCCTCATTTGGGTGACACTGGAGAGTGTGATATGAGTTTATGGATAAAATTATGAACAGCACTTACATAAAGTGAGCTGTAATGCTTGGTCAGTTTACCCTTCAAACTATGGCATTATTTTATTAATTCCACATCAAATAGTGAATCAAAAGTGAGATATAATTGCCTTCATCCCACATTGTGGCTTCATTATGTTTTCCACACAATTAACTGTCAGCTCACTATATAAATAAAAGAAAAAGGCAGAATAATATGATGTGCTGAATCAAGTGCTATACTATCAAGTGAGGGTCGAAACCATATTGTTAATTTAAACCAAATCAGTGATTAATATGATAATTACGACTAGGACTATTCATGCAACAATATAATGCCAATATATTATACTCCTGTTAGATGTTTATTTCAGAGCTTGCCATTTTCTAGTTCATTGTATTAGCTTCTTTTTTTAATTTTTAATTATTTTAATTGTTTCTTGTTTTTATGTTAAATCATATTACATTTCTGGTGCCCAGAAAGTTAACTTAAGTACACGTAAAACATCTCTGAACACAAGGTACTTTTTTGTGTAAATATTAAGGTGAGCTTAAGTTGCCATTACTAAATAGAGCCCCATGATTTTTTCCCCCCTAAACATTCCTTCTTACTCAGATTGTATCTCAATCTGTTTTTATTCAATTTTACTCTTATAAGATAAAGTGAGAGTTTGTACAGAACATTGATTAAAAACAGATTGTCATGGAAATAGTTAAGGTCCTGAAGCACCCCTAACACTGGCTCCCTTACTTCTTTCTTACTTGTGTTGACTGATTATTGTTAAATAACTTTGAGAAATGTCATAGACAAATCTTCAGATATCTACTATGAAAAAAAAACAAAACAAAGAAAATAAACAGCAATCCCAAAGACACACTAGATGTGGTTTTGATGGATAAATGAAATTAAGCTAATGGCATGTTTATTATACATTTCCATGCTGCAACAAGACTTTCAATGACTTGGACAGTTATCAGGAAAAAGAGCCAATTAATTTTCTGGCTCTGACCTTCAAACGCATTGGTGGGAGAGAATTGCAGCATTGTTATTGACCGTTATTGAATTTGCATCTCATAGCTCATCAGCCCCTATAATTAAAGTGCAATTTTGCATAGACAAAAACATATCGCTTATTGTCTGTCTTTCAATTAAGAGAGCAGTAATAAATATTTTACTTGCTCTTTATGACACAAATAATCCAATTTTCCTGCATGATCAATTTCTCTAATTTTTTTGTTTAAGAGATGCTCTCTGTGTCACAGATGGTTTGGAGACAGATGTAAGTGCAGAGTATTTTATTTAGAGTGAAACACACTTGAACAAAGACTGGGACTATGTATTATAAACACAAACTAGACAAGCATGGAATAAACATGACCATGGCATGGATAAGACAATCGACAATTACACTACTCACAACAGATGCTAGACAATGAGTGCTATACAAATATGACTTAAATACTAGTGCTCATTGTGCATAAACATGGTTCAAGTGTTCATGATCATGTGACTTGGTGCGTGACATGACCATGTGGTGTGCACTGGCTGATGGGTGCTGTAGTCCCTCTCCACTATCTGCAATAACCTGACAGAACCCCCCTTTAAGGAGCAGCTCCCGATGCGTCCACTTCGGGTTTTAAGGAGGCTCTGGACCACCAGGCAAGGTATCCATGTTCTGATGGGCTCCCTCCTACCAGTGGGGAACAAACGTGGCATAACCCCAATGCAACATGCCAAAGTCACCTCCTTGGTGCAGAGAAGGGTGGCAATGATGTCTTCACCAGAGTCACGGGGCAGAGCAGACTCGATGTTCAAGGCCATGTCGGCTTCTGGTGTGGCTTGTAGGGCTGCCTTGTCACTCTCTGGCTTGGGCATCTCTTGGGAGGCCACCCGGTCGTCCTCTGGTATGAATGTCCCAGGGAGGTCAGCTGCTCGGCCTCTGACATGAACTCGTTTGTAGAGGCCTCCCCGTTGGCCTCTGACATTGGCTGAGCTGGTGAGGCCACTCTGTCAGCCTCTGGTATGAGCTGGACAGTAGAGGCCACTCCCTCTACCTCTAGCATGGTTTGTGCAGGGAAGGCCATCCTGCTGGCCTTTGCTATTAGCTGGTTCATCAAGGCAGCCCCCCCTTTAAAGTAAGCTGCACTGGGGAGGCAACTTCCTCAGCCCCAGATATGAGGCCTGCTGCTGCCTGCATTCGGCCAACTAGGCTCAGCCAATGCACAGGTTATAGCCCTCCCCACAAAAAAATTTCAGGGAGCCCAGTCTGGAGCTGGTCCAAGATAATCTTGATCCAGTAGAGCTGCCATTGATTCTCCTGGATCTGCTTAGTCTGATTTGACTTGATCTGGATAAACGTTGCTGCATCCATAGTTCAGCCTAGCATTCTGTCAGGAAGTGGTAGTGGAGGTGGATAAAAGTGCAGGCTTTTATTTAAATTAACCAGTGAAACACAAAAAAAAAATACTATACAAAAATGACTTAAATACTAGTGCTCACTGTGCAAAAACGTGCTCATTGTGCGTAAATGTGGGTCAGGTTTTCGTGATCATGTGGTGTTTAGTTGCTGATGGGTACTGTAGTCCCACGCCGCTATCGGCGCTAACCTGACACTCTGGAGCATCAAATGAAATGGATGCCATCTTTCACATTGTCCTCTCTGTAGTGGTTTGACTTGCTCTAACAGCCAGACATACACATGGCCAAATATATGTGGACACCTGACCATCACACCCATATGTGGTTCTTTCCCAAACTATTGCCACAAAGTTGGAAGCACACAATTGTATAGGATGTCTGGTAACGTCCAATCCACACTGCATGTAGTCCATATTTGTTACTGGCATGACGGCACACTTAATGTTTATCCAGGAAACTAAAGCTGATACAATAGGACAGTCAAAGTGGGGCCAGCTGTAATTCCAATACAGTTCACTTAAAACATGACATGAGAATGTACAATATACATGAGAGTACAATGTTGCAGAGAATATAGTGTTCTTTTGCTAATACGTTGTAGATTATGATTTTATCATAACGTTCACAGCTTATCATTTTATCATAGAGTTCACAGAACTTTCTCATGTCAGTGTAAGTTTACTTGGTTTGAGAAAGAACTAGCCACATCCTCATTTAAGCTTGTTTAATAAGGAGAAATGTGGTTCTGTAAACAGGCACAAACATAAAAGTTGATGAACTTGACATTATAACTCTAATATACTGCAAATACTAACATACATGCAATCAAGCATGTAAAAATACAAAGTCAATCTCTAAATCTGTATATGCAATATGACAGTATTAATACTTTCTCAGTATTAATACTTCTGTATGGGACTGAATCCCTAGTAAGCTGATTCAGAGCTCTTTTATAACAATGAGGTGTTCATAAACTGTTCACATACTGGCTAATTGGTTGAGGGCAAGCGCACATGTGCCAGTTACAAACAGCAAAGCAGCTCAACATTAATTAACTATAAACTAGGACATCACAAGCTTTAAGTCTTGTGTTAGAATAGAAGGTCATGTTGAAAATCATAGTGAAAACAATACATTACTGCCATGGGCATAACGACAGACATTACACTGTATTACTGATTACTTAATTAGGACTGAAACCACACAGCAGATGTCGTACAGTAAGTATAGATATATAGATATATAATAAGTATAGATGTACTTACTTAAAATGCACATACAATATACATTAATCAAAAAACTAAATAAACTCAAGACTCTGCCCTTGAGACATGTTGAATGTGTTTTCTCTTCTCCTGCATCTTATTAGTGAATTAATTAATTAACAAATATTTAACAAACCAAGCCTTGAAACAAATTAATTAACAAACTAACTAGACTACACTAGACTACACACTAGGTGGTTCTACAGACATGTTAAAAAAAAAACAAAAAGAAAACTCTCTTGGCATTATTTACAAGGCAGCTGCCTTGCGTCTTCTCCTCTTCTTCAGCAGTGAATTCTGGGGATTGTATTTGTGGCTCTCTGATTGATCAGTCCAATGAAATCATGTAAAGGCACCAGAGCCTGTTTAACACTATCACTATTAAACAGTAATGTATCTTACTAAAGAAGCTGTACAGCTATGAACAATTAAAGTCATTAATCGAGTACATTCTGCATGGAATTTTGAACTTTTCATAATAAATTTGATCATAAATAAATAGTAATCAAACAGATTTCTGTCTCAAATTATGTCAGTGATTCCTTATAACATAGAAAATATTTGTGCAGATGTTTTAATGTGAACTCACTAATTAATTAAAGGATATGTTGTAAATTAAAGGATGTGGTCCTTGTGGTCCAGAAAAACATGTACACCATTTGTAAATATATATACACATGAGCAACTACAGATGAACGGACATTTATAAACATTTGCCCTTTTCCAAACTTGGCTAATATAATGGTTTATTAGTAGCTATTAGTGATCTATTTATGGCATAATAATAAAAGTATAAAATCCCATTAAAAAATGAGTAATGTTTTGGAAAGAAGAGAATAGAAGACTCTCTTGGTCATTGGTATTAATTAATTTATATACCTGGTATCCCCAGTAAAGCCAATAAATTAACAGTCCATATGAAACAGCTTTGTTGAACAGTAGCTAGTTTGCCTACTGCCTGCTTTTCTAGACACTTTCATGGCACTGAACACACATCACATCTTAACGCCCTTAGTGAATCATAGAACATAGTTCACTTCCTCTTGGTCATATAAACACAGAACGGGTGGTTTTCCCTTCATTAAAAATTTTTTGAGAAACCCAAATGTGGCAGAATATATGAATAATAAAATGAAACAGCTGCTCATTTGGGCAGAGATCCAGAAAGGTAGGGAAAGCAGGTCCTCAAAGTCTCAGGTTATTATTCTGACACACAACTTTCTAATTAAAACTTCTTATCCACTTCATCCATGCTCCATGTAGAACAGGACATGATGAATGATTTTCGAATGAGGATTGACGTTCTAGATTGGCACAGTGTGTTCCTTTATTTCACCCAGGCCAAAACTGCCAGCATTTCCATCTGAAAATGTTACTGCAATTTAATCCTTATAATAATTTTATTCTCAAATATGGTGTTATGGTTTACCTTCATTTATGCTCCTATACCAATAATAATGAAAAGCAGTTTGTAATTAATGATTCAGGTGATGATTTTTTTTTTTTTTTTTTTAAATGCAGTTAGATAAAATTTATTTATATTTTGTCTGACTTTCTATTGGTTGGTGTTAAGTGTGTAATGAAGGGTATGTAATTTTTTTAAATCATGCTATATGTAAATTTTCCTCTGTATTTTGCTTGATCTGTGTTTATTGCTTCATAACATTAATTGCATTGATTGTACTATTCTCCTTTGTGTTTCACTGTTTCTTGCTCAACATTATACAGTAACGTGAATAAGTATTAACCCCCCTCGAACTTTTCCACATTTTGTCTTGTTAAAACATAAAATTGAAATGGACTTAATTTTTTTTTTCTTACCATTTTATGTACACAGTATGCTTAACATTTGAAAGTGTAAAATATGTTTTATTGTGACACAATGGTTAATTAAGCAGTTGGTTAAAAAAAGCAATCATTTGTTGGTATAAGTATTCACCCCCGGGCCAATTTTTGGTAGAACCACTTTTGACTACAGCCGCAAGCCTTCTGGGATATGACTAATAACTTTGTGCATCTGGATCCTGATCCTTTTGCCAAATACCAAATGGCTAATGCCCCTGCTTTGTGAAGTGTCTGGGCTATGGTTGTCGTGTTAACAGCACTTCCCATCTGAGCTGTAGTTCATTCCAGCTCATTTTGAGTTACCCATTGCCTCTTGGTTGCTTCTCTGACTAATGAGCTCCTTACCTGGTCACTGACGGTGGATGGTGTCCTCTAGGCAGAGTCGTGGATGTGCCATATTTGTTCCATTTTTTTAAAATAATTGATTTAATGTGCTCTGTAGGATGTTCAAAGTTTGAAATATTTTTAGAACCAAACCCTGACTGATGCTGTTCAAGTATTTTGTCCTGAATTTGTTTTGATAGCTCATGATAGTTCATGATGCATGATGGCCCTCATGATGTTTAAGTACGTTTTCAAACAACCTCTGTGAGTTTCCAAGGAGAGGTGTATTTATGTACAGATCACTTGACATATCACGTTGCACATAGGTGGACTGAATTTGACTAATTATGTGACATCTGATGACAATTGGTTGCACCAGAATTAATTTAGGAGTTTCACAGCAATGGGGGTGAATTTTGCAAACTATATTGATTTTCCCTTCACTTCAATATTGGACCAGCTATTGGGCCAGCTGCAGAGTTGTCAGCCAGGATCCACCCCTCATTGATGTTTCACTCTATTAATCCTGGAACATTTCATCTTTCCTTCAAAGCCACAGCCAGAAGTTCCATTTTTCCTTTAGCACCTTCCTCCTCTTTGCCCCATAAATTCTGGGTGAATGTTTCCACAAAGCCTCAGCATGCCACTTATATGGGGTAGGAGATAACCCTCCATCCTGCTTCCCTGCAGTCAGCTGTTAGGTCTGAGTACTTGTATTTTTTATGCTATCTTTACCCCTGTCCAATGGGATAGTGAGTTCTCCCACAATGGCTGTTTTTGATGCTGCCGATCACAGCACAATGCCTGGCCCAGGAGAAGTTGTGTTAATTTCAGTGGGGAACCTACCTGATAAAGGTCCACTCTCATGTTCCAGCTATTCCCAGGTGTCAGGACTATTTTCTCCCTTGGAGTAGTTTTCTGCGTTTCCTGATGAAGTCAATTAGCTGCTGATGAGGTGAAGAGTTATCTCTATTGGCCTCCTGTCTACTGGCCTCCAGGATCTCTGCCAGTTTCTGCAGGACTTGGTCAGAGAAGATACATACAGACATAAAATTAATGAAGATGCAATAAAGTATGTAATATACAGTATGATACTGCTAAAATGGAAGCCCTAATAAAAGCTTCTTGCAACAGTGGAGAAGAGGAGAAATTAGACATTGAGTGCAGGTGAAGCAAGCATGGATGGTCCTTAATGTGAAGATGAAAAGAACAGGTAGAATTGTCTCTTTGTCTCCCGCTTTTGAATAAAGAGATATTTTTAAGAAAATGTTTGTGATACAAAGAAAAACCTACTCTCCACAAGCAGAACTCCTGTGTTTGATGAGGAAATGAACTTAACCCCAAGAATTGATGAACTTACAGCAAAGAAAAGATGCCATGTGTCTAGTTCAAGCAAATAGGTAGCTTTAATGGACCTGCAGTCCTCTTCAGGGGCAATTATTAAGAAGTTGTCAGTTGTTGCATCAAATATCATCAAAAAACAGACTTTCAGATCATTCACCAAGGGTTATAGTCATATAGTCCTCCATTCAGGCTTCAACAGTGGAGGTGCTCTTTGCAGCTCAACTTCTAAACAACTAGCCCAACAATAGAGCTTTTTTTTTTTTTAAGCCAAAAACACATAACACATTCTCTACTGATCTAGCGCAATTTTCTCCATTAGGGAGAAGATAAATTTCAGTGAAAACACCACATACACTGGTCCATGGTCTCTCCTTTACTTGGATGGTATTCAACCACTTTGCACGAGCATGTAGCCTACTCTCCACAAGCAGAACTCCTGTGTTTGATGAGGAAATGGAAGAGTATAGAGATCAGTGTCAGGGAGTAGCTAGCTAGTAGTGATGCTATGAGTGGCAAGAGCTGAGCTATTTTTAAAATAATTTAGTTTTTCCAGAAACAAAGTACGATGAAACATTGCATTGCCTTTTACGTTGTACTACTGTATCCATCAGGAATCAAGATCAATATTTCTAATTAGTGTAAATGCACGTAGGTGCGGGCACCTCAAATTGAACAGATCAGTCTGGGGAATAACAGGACCACACTAGAGCTATAGAGGGTGCATTCTTCTAACAATGAAAATAAGATATTGTATTTGATGGAGACTTGTTACATAGGCCCATCATTATACCTTTCTTATATTCTGAAAAGCTGGGCCAGCTAATGGTAAAATGTTGCTTTTAATTAATTTCTTTAGTAGGCTTTGTCTTGTCTATGTGAATTTTAGTGCATATTACACCAGTTTTATATATTCCACAATGCCACAAGCTGTGGTACTACAGACCACCTTTGGTGTTTATTTAATCGTCTATCTAGCTATCAGAGAGAAGGCAAAATTACCCTCGTTACAAGATCATTGTTAGCTGCCAAGTAAACATACCATATATATATAGTCTCCTCCAAAAGTATTGGAACGACAAGGCCAATTGTTTGGTTTTTGCTATACACTGAAGACATTAGACAAATTGTAAGGCAAAGTGGAAGGTTTTAGACTGGCCAAGTCAATCACCAGACTTTAACCCAATTGAGAATGCATTTCACCTCCTGAAGAGGAGACTGAAGAAAGAAACCCCCAAAAACAAACAATTGAAAGAAGCCTGGTACAAGCCTGGGAAAGCATCACAAAAGAAGAATGCAACAGTTTGGTGATGTCAGTGGGTCACTGGCTTGATGCAGTTATCTGGATATGCAACCAAATACAGTATTAAGTGTTATTTACTTTAATGTTCTTTAAGATTATCTGTTCCTATACTTTTGTTCACTTAAAAATTGGGTGGTCTGCCATCAAAGGTGCCATGTTCTAAGTTGTTTAACACATCTAGATGTAAAGCTAAAATTCTGATCTATCATCTCATATTCATCTTTTGATCTCAAACCCAAATGTCTTCAGTGTATAGTAAAAACAAAAGAATTGGCCTTGTCGTTCCAATACTTTCGGAGGGGACCGTCTTTCAGCTAAGTTACATAAAACTAAGTAGACCACCATAACTAACCATGCGAGCTATGCTGAAGTGAAATATACCTCAATTATCAAAAGTATACCAAAAGAATGTGGACACCTGACCATCACACCCATATATCGTTCTTCCCCAAATTGTTGCCACCAAGTTGGGAGCACACAATTGTATACAGTAGAGTGTCTATGTATGCTGTAGCATTACAATTTCCCTGGAACTAAGATGCCCAAACCTGTTCCAGCATGACAATGCCCCTGTGCACACAGCGAGCTCCATGAAGACATGGTGTGTTAAGGTTGGAGTGGAAGAACTCAAGCTGCCTGCACAGAGCCCTGACCTCAAGCCCACTGAACACCTTTGGGATGAACTGGAACACTGACTGCACCCCAGGCCTCCTTGCCCCTGACATCAGTACCTGACGTTACTAATGCTCGTGTGGCTGAATGATCACAAATCCCCACAGCCACACTCCAAAATCTGGTGGAAAGCCTTCCCAGAAGAGTGGAGGTTATTATAGCAGCAAAGGAGGACTAAATCTGGAATGAGACGCTCAACAAGCACATGCGAATGCGATGGTCAGGTGTCAACAAACTTTTGGCCATATAGCGTATATAAATAGGCCTGTGCTGGTACCAGAATCATCTTATTCAGTTACCTGTGTGGAAAACAATAATTTACTATGGTAAACAATTGGCAGTGGGCTCTGAAGCAGACTTTAATGGGTGGGAAACATGCTTGGAGGGTTGTGGCACTATGTGACGCTGTGGTAGGCAGACATCATCTCTAGCCCATACAAAAAAAAAAAATCTACATTTAAAAAAAAACCAAAATATATGCAAAAAATACAAAAACAACTGTGCCCATCTTTGTCAGTTATCGAAGTTGAGGCTATGGTGTTCAAATATTTAATAGAGAGGCCACAGTGTCTGCGCACAGAAGTATTTATGAGCAGTCCTTTTTAAACATGTTTAACAGAGCATTAGGGTGGCACACAGTGCTCACTGTACACAGACATTCTCACGAGCATGGAGCAGGGAAATGAGCATGCAGAGAAACGTCCTTTCCCCTCGCATTTTCAATTGCTAATAAACATTACAAAGATTTTTTTTATACTTTAGGCCACAACTGTTTTACTTTAATTAACTTGACTCTCAAGCAATGTGTAGACGCTGATGTGCAAGGGAAAAGGAAGTTTCTCTGCGAAAACAATCTCATCTATAACTGGTACAATTAATATGTGATATCACCTCACCCAACAAGTTTAAAAGTACACTTATGTTTATATGTTGGAATACTAGTGAGTTGCTTTGATTTGCATGAAATAAATCAATAAATGAACTTTTCTTAAACAAGGCATAAGCCTAATATATAAAGCAAGGTGACATTAGCTGACTAACTTAGCCAAATGCTGCTAGGGTTTTAGTAGCTTGCTAGATTGGTTAGCTACCTAGCTAGCTTGTGTTAATTTATTTCTGTTTTTAGCTACATAGCTAGCTGTCTAGCAAAGATGCGCCTTACACATTATCATGAGCATTATCTACAGACTGTATCAGAACTATACTCAACACAACAGGCAGTCAATACTGAACATCGAAGTGACATCTTGAATATTACACAGAGCTTTCATACTGTAAAACATCAACGGATGGCTAGTCTAGCTCATTCAGCTAACTAACAGCTTACCTGTACATGTTTCCACAAGTGATTTGATTTGATTTAGAACTGTGAAAAGCAGATACCTCCACAGGTTTCGGCTCGCAAAGCATTATTATGCTGTTTACTCTGCAGAATTTAAAACTGAAAATGAGGGCTCATCTTTCATCACCATCTCAGACATTGCTGTCACTGACTAAACATTTGGAACCTGAAGTTTTGTCAGAAAACTGCTTTATTTTGATTGGTTTCGAAATTGAAATATTTAAAATTTACACATACTGTCGTTAATTAACATGCTTCCCTTGGGTAACATCATTAGAAGACATGGGATTAGTTTCCGTTGTTATGCTGACGATACCCAGTTATACATCTCATCAAAACCAGATGAAATAAATAAATTGTCTAGATTAACTGAGTGTGTTAAAGATATAAAAGATTGGATGACTGATAATTTTCTATTACTAAATCCTGATAAGACAGAAATATTACTTATTGGTCCAAAAACCAGTACACAAAAGCTTACAATTCAACTTGCATTTAGAAGGATGTACTATTACTACTAGCTCGACAGTGAAAGACCTGGGCGTAATATTAGACAGCAGCTTGTCTTTTGAAAATCATATTTCCAATATTACTAAAACAGCCTTCTTCCACCTTAGAAACATTGCCAAGCTTAGGAACATTTTATCTGTATCTGATGCAGAAAAGCTAGTTCAT
>CM040471.1:10313662-10336341 GCA_022758105.1 Pangasianodon gigas | reverse complement strand
AAGGGAGTTTTTCCTTGCCACAGTCGCCTCAGTCGCCTCAGGCTTGCTCACTAGGGATAATTCTGTCTAACATCTAGGACTGTTTGCATGTTTTTGTTTCTGTTTGCATGCTTTTTGTTTCTTATGTTCTGTAAAGCTGCTTTGAGACAATGTTCATTGTTAAAAGCGCTATACAAATAAAATTGAATTGAATTGAATTAATTTGACAATAAAATAATTGCCCAAAAATTTTAAATGTCACAGTTAATTTTCCTCAGTTTGACAAAGTAGCTTCAGTGTAGTTACTTTTTCTTAGTTGCTTACAGTGTAGCTAGCTATTTTACCAAAAGCAAAGTTTGGCTGTAGCTATTTTAAGTCATGAGTAGCTAGTAGCTTCACAAGTATAAATTGCAAAGTAGCTTCCCCAACACCAATTGAAAGAGAGAACATTACCTCCCCAAACATTTTCTCTCTTTCCATCCTGTTTCTGTTTGTTCTTCTCCTCATAACCTCAGTCCTCTACTCTACTGCCTCTGGCCATGCCATCCATCAGCCCCAAAGAGAAATAAGCTCTTCACCCCTCTCCTCCAACACTCTTGGGTGAGGTTCCCAAGACAGGAGGCTTATCCATCAACCTCATTATGCCATGAGCCAAAGGCAGGATATTTTTTCATGGAGATGATTCCTCTGCAGGTGATGCAGGACCTCACCATGCTGCACTAGCATTCCCAGCAGGACTATACAGGCAGCATGTCATAAAGTCAACCATTGATAAAATCTGATCACATTTTTCTTGCATGGGAGAATTTATGTATGCCTTAAGGCTATAGTGTAGTATTGTAAGGCAAAACATAGGCACACATGCATCAACTCTTTGCTGTCTTCTGACTTAATGTCATTTAAAATTGGAAGAGTGAGCAGTAAAATTGCAGCTAAAACAAACAAAGGCTTACAGCATGGAGTATGCTGGTGGTGGGATTTATTTGAGCACTCTGTCTTGCTCTCTGCCCGCAGGACTGAGATATAGAGGATCCCTTTTCTATCTTGTGCTGTGAGAGAAAATGGAAGTGCAAAACTTTTAAGATAAGGAGCACTGAAACACATAGACCATAAAAAACATAGAGCCACTTGTTATACCCAGGAAATTACAGGTCAGCATGTAACGAGTTATCTATAGGTCCATTTGTTTTTAACAAATGACTTACAGTAATTCATTAATGTATATTTTATGCTTTACATTTAAGAGAGCGCATTGACAGATAAATAACATTAAACTGGATTACCTTATGACAGCTGTTAAAATAAAAAAGTCTTTTTTCCAGACATTATCTGTAATTGAACAGACAAAAGCCTTTATCTATATCAAGTCTCTGTACTCTTTTTGGTGGATAGAGACCATGTCGTGGTGAAGGGGCTTGTGTACATTGTTCAGCCTCAGGGCTATGTCACAGAGAGAGTAATGCTAAGATGCAGCCTTAAATGACAATGTGGAATCATCTTGTAGACTCACCATCTGTAGGATAGTGGGGTCAGGTGCAATGCCAGTCATACGGCAGGGATGTGATAGACAGTCTCAGATGGTCTAGACCAGGGGTCTTCAATCTTATCCGCAAAAGACTGGTGTGGCTGTATGCTTTCATTCCAACCAGGGAAGAGTCACACCTGTTTCCACTTGTTTAACTGGCTCATCTTGAGCTCCAATCAACTATCAAGCACTCCTCCTATTTGGCTGGAATGAAATCCTGTAGCCACGCTGGCCCTTTGCAGATAAGATTGAAGACCTCTGGTCTAGATCCTTACAATTGAAAAGGAATGCCACTTTGCTGGTGGGAAAAGAGACTGACTTAGTGTGTGAGATGGAAAGGTATGGACTAAATAGATTCGGCCTGACATCGACACACTTCACTTTGATCAGGGTGTATCTTCATTCCTCTGGAGTTCCGTGTGGAGATATGCATCTGGCAGGTGGTTTATTACTCACCATTCCTTTGCTGACAGCCTTACTGGTTTTCCCAGTGGAAAAAGAGTTGCCTGTATGAGATTGGGAGTCACAGGAAGGAAAACTCTGTCTGTTCTTTTGTGAATATGCACCAATTAACAGTTCAGAATATTCAGACTTCTTGAATTTGGAGCAGGTGCTCAAGAAGGTACCTCCTACTGATTCGACAGTGCTACTGGAGGACTTGTGGAGATACTTAGAATAGCAGAATAGAATAATGTTTGAGCAAAAGGTTGTTTGTTATTATACTTGGTAGCAATGAACCTTGGGCCAAAGGACAATGATCAATTTTGTGATGGTATGATCAGGCTTGAGGCCATATATTTTGGACACGTAGGTAAATAAAGGGACAGAGCTGTTAACTGGTCACCACTTGGTCACCATGTCGCAAACGGCGCTGGTCAGATTTACCTAGTAAACCAAGATCTGACAGAAGCTTTGGTGAGAGATGAATCTCACCAATTTTATATCCCACCTCTGTCCTCTATCATACCTCTGTCTTTTGTCATAGGGGCAGCTGCAAGACACCGTCATAGCAGTAACCCTAGGATAGGCTGGTGGACACCAGTGGTGAGGGAAGTCTTTAAGTTGAAGAAGGAGGCTTTCTGAGTAATGCTCAGTGAGGGCACTCCTGATTCAAGTAGGAATTATGGGAGAGCCAGAAGGGCTGCAGCAAAAACAGTAGAAGAAGCAAAAGCTCTAATATGGAATGAGTTTGGAGAGGCCATAGAAAAAAACTTTATCCAGGTGGGTGGAAATCTAATGTGTAACACACAGATGTTTATGAGTTTCTGGGAGAATGGGCATATTAAAATGCTTTTCTAAATGACCCACATACATGTAGGTACAATATCATGACATTTTTCGTGCATAATAACTATCATAATATTGAAATATTTAGATTGCCCCTTGTGACAGGTAGCTTAAATCTGTCTACCCCGTACCTGTAATTTCACTCCTTCTTCTTGGTTGACCATGTTATAGCCTCTACCTAGATAGCTGCAGGCTATATGGGGACGTGAAAGTGTTTACTGCTCATGAAAGGGCATAATTTTTATAGTGAGTTTGCTCAGAGGCATGAATGAATTGTAACAAAAATACTATACTATGCAAAAATACATGCATCGTTTGCTAGATGGTGAAATTGTGGTTAATGCAGTCTAATTAGATCATGTTAGCTACATGTTTGCAGATCAGACTGATCTCCACTTGAGGTTAATTTAAAAAATGTCTGTTATTTTTCTGCATATTGCAGCATCCTCTTGGAGGGTTTTTCTTTTTCATGCCCTTTCCCTCTCTGTTCCACCGGGTAGTTTCTTCAGTGAATGCTTGTTGCTGCCTGTTTCACACTGCTTACAGAAGCCAGATCGAGATGAGGCGAATGATGACCAATAGCCTTGTGAGATTCGTGATTTGACTATATGGACCAAAATGTCCTCAAAGTGCAGGATTTGCCAACCACTTGGCAGCATCACAGGGAAAAAAAAGCTTGCAGGCCAAAATCAGTCACAAAACAGGCCAGGCCAACAGGATTTCTCTTGAATCTCCCAGTGGCCAATCCAGGTCTGCCTGCTAGTTAGCTATAGTACACTGTAGGTTTTTGAATGTACTCAATTGTGAAGTAGTCAATTCTGACTTTCTTTTCTATTAATGTATCGCAACAGTTTATTCAGCCGATTATAAATATACTCCAAATTGTAAGGCTATGAACAAAAAATATGGACATTAGGCATTTTTTAAACATCCAGACATCTATACAGGATAGAAGAAAAGACCACTTTTTAAGTAATGACCACCTAAATTAAATAGGATGATATTTATTTAAGTTTACCTTCAGTAACAAGAAATATTGTTACAGCTCTCTCTCTCTCTCATGGCAGAATTGGCACTTCATATTGTCTTCTGTTAGTATGATGCTCCATCACTGGACAGTAAATAAATATAGTGATATAAATAAAGTATAATACGGTGATAAAACTATAAAGTTGCATTTTGTCCTATTAGCCTGCCCTCCTGGGTTCAAATGTCAAACTTCACCACACAGTTCTGTGAGCAAGTCTCATCATTACTGGAGATTTTCGAGTCAGTAATGATGGGTCACTCGAGACTCGCTTATATATAATTTTGTTCATTATGATTTGAGTTAGAAGGTGCTGATTGCATTTAAGTCCTGTGCAAATTGCTCTAACCTTGAAGTCAGTAATTACTAATGAGTACCAACATTCTTGTAGTAAAATAAGAAGCTGTCTCAACTAATGACACGGGAAAGTTTTTAATAAGAATTTGCACCTGAAGGTTAAACAGATAGTAATTAAGAAATGTCTGCAGTAACTTTTAGACTTCGTAGTGTTGTTTAAGTGCATCCTGGTGCTGATTATATTGACAGATTTACAAAGAGAAGGGCTTAAGTTGCTAGATCTACCCTTTTAGAGTCAAAGAAAATATTGAATGATTGATGCAGGCTCTCATACCCTGACTCCTAGGTAGAATGTTAGAATGTGTATGGGCTTAAATGCTGGCTCTTGCAGATGTGCCAATCGAATGCTGGGTCTGATTTCTCTTTTTCCTTCACACTAACAATTATTAATATAAAATCAGCTATCCATTGCAGAATGATTAGGACATGGAATTTTACTGTTCTTACCCTGACATATTAAGTGAGGGGAAATAAGTATTCACTTTTTTGTTATTTAATATACTTCCAGTGCATAGGTCCACTTTACAATTTAGTCTTTTGACTTATAAATATGAACAAAAAAGTATGTATTCATAAATATAATCAAAGATTTATATATAAGTCCTTCAAAGTCCATCATCAGCTGTGTAAGCAGAGTGCTTCTGAGGCTGTAGTGAAACCAGTGGATATTTGAAATGCTTGATGATGTATTAGCTGTAGTCAAAACATGATATTCATTCCATGAGGGTTTAAAGTTCCGTCTGTGTTGATGAGCTCCTTCTCCTTATGTTTCCTCACTTCATTGCTCCCATGACCACAACTGGCAATGCATGCAGAGATGGGATTAATGTTATTTCTGTTGAAGTGTCTTGCAACCGGAAAGAAGAAATCCTTCATTCTGATGGTGTGAAGGTACTCGTAAATCTCTATATATCTATATAGATGCTGCAAAAAATCTCATCTGCAAATTGCACCTGGTGTCATTATAAGACACACTGCCATTTGTTGGGAAGATTTCATGCAAAAAGTAGCAATCATGATGAAGGTGAAGGTGAAGCTTTCTAAAGTTTAATCACTCGAGTAGAAAAAGCTACAGAACCATAGCAAAGAGCAAAGTCCTTAAACATCCCTGTCAGTACAATTGGTTCAATTCCCTACATGAGCACTGAAGTTGTATGTAGTCAGTAGGAGGTACCATCTTGGGCACCTGCTCCACCTCTCAGACTAAGGCTGAATACTCCAAACTGATATTGGGTGCATATTCTGAGACCCGAAATCTCATGGAGGCAATCCTCTTGTCCAGACCTGCCTGAGAGAACTGTGAGAACTCCAAAGTAGGACAGAGACTATCAAGTGCCTGCCACCTTACTGGCATGGCATCTGACCCTGCCCCCCAAATGATAGTATTTGATGTATCCTAGCTGGCATATTACACATGAGGGCAAAACTACTGACAAATCCAACCTGACACTAGGGGCATCACTAGGGGCTTGCGGGGGTTAAGCCCCTGATCTTTTGATCTTTTGAACAAACAATAACCGAAAGAAGCTATGCTACAAGACTGGAAAAGCATCACAAAAGAAGAACGCAACAGTTTGGTGATGTCAGTGGGTCGCTGACTTGATGCAGTTATTGCAAGCAAGGGATATGCAACCAAATATTAAGTGTTATTTACTTTCATTTACTTTAAGTCTATCTGTTCCTATTCTTTTGCTCACCTAAAAATTGGGTGGTCTTCCACCAAAGGTGTCATATTCTAAGTTGTTTAACACATCTAGATGTAAATATCAGGAAATAAAAGCTGAAATTCTGATCTATTGTCTCATATTCATCTTTTGATCTCAAACCCAAATGTCTTCAGTGTATAGCAAAAACAAAAGAATTGGCCTTGGTGTTCCAATACTTTCAGAGGGGCCGAATTTTTGTGAAACATGATGCATTGAAATGATTGTATTGAAACAATAGGGGCAGTAATCTGCACTTTAATGTAATATTTTATATGGAAGCTAGAGATAGAAGATAAGCAGTTCAAGGAACTTGTAGTTATGTCATGCATGAATAAACTCCACCTTTAAGTTTATTGACCATTTTTTTCTTAGCCAAGAAGTCAGCCAGCAGCAGTAAGGAGGAGACTGTAGGCAGTGGAGGTGTGATATGCGCAGGTTATGAGACAAAAATAGGAGGCTTACCATAGAGAAATAACTTTTTATTTCAGCGTTGTTTAAATAAAATATTAAATAAAGATGTACAAGCCTGAATTAAACAGGTTATCCATGCCGTATAAACAAATAGAGCTTTCCTTAAAACATGTTTGTGTTTTATGTTCTTTCATTGTTTTCGTTGTTCATTTTAGACAGGTCAGTAATAAGCCTGATGGCAGTCAGGTAAGACAGCAGCTTTCACACAGGTAGTCGACATTTAAAACCAGGTTATGGGTAAATGTGTTTATATTGTAATCTATAGACTGTTGTACTGTTTTAGCATTAACATAAGAAAAAAATTGATTCATGGACTTATTAATGTAAGTAAACAAAATTAGCAATGGTTCCCACACAAAGTTCCAAAGGTCTATCAAAGTATATTGATAGCCACTAAGGTATATTTTGTATTAAGTATTTTAATTATCAAGCCATTCTGTCAAACCCAGGGGCACTGTTTTCAACTTGGCTGTAAAAAGAACACACTTTGAGGGAAGGTGGGAGGGTTGTAGGGAAAGTAGTGGCTGAGAAGGCCTTTCCTGCTGAATTCATGCTGTTGTTCTTAGACATCAGCTAATCCAGATATTTACTTATATGAGTTTGCCATGATTAAACCATGAACATACCAATATGAAAATATTTTGGGCGTTTTAGACAACTTGAAAAAAGAATTGAGGCCTCTTGGCTGATCTCATCACACCTGTTACACTTCTTTGCACCTTTCCTCAGTCTCTTATGCCTTCCTCTTTTCCTGTCTTATTTCTCCAGGGCAATGCTTAATAGCTATAACATTCAGAACATACAAAATAGCATAAAGTTTGGAACATATTAACTATAGTCCATAAATTGACTCTTTACACAGATATAGAAATATCTGTTTTTCACCAACATGACACCTGTACCTTGTCGCTTCAGAAGCATTATTTAAAGGTTTTCTCTGCACCTACTAGTCTCTACCTGTAATTGAAGCCTATGTGGTTCACAGGCAGAATTTAGTATAATAAAAATACATGGCACCCTGATGACCTACACATGGCTGGATACGAGCGATGAGGAAGAAGAGTGGGTGTTTTAGGCACACAGATGAAATCCTTGGCACAGTTGATCTTCCACCTGTTCCTCTCCTTGGCCCAAATGGACATCTGTGGCTTTTACTAAATGATGGTCTTTCACAGTAAATATTTAATGACTATGAAGACAATAAGTATAGTATATTTATAAGTATATTTTTTCTTTTTGGCTAGTTTAACAAGCATTATTGATTTAATGGTAACTTATTGTTATTCATTAACATTTACTTCTAGGAAGATTTTCCTTGGCAACAGGCAACACTGCATTTACAAAAAGAAACCTCTACAACCTCCAAATGTTTTTATCTGCTCACAAAGGGATCAGAAATCCCTCTTGCCCTCTTGTTGTGGCCTGAGGTTGAATAAAGTTTGAAAGCAAGGTTTCACAAAATCCTGATTGCAATTTACTAACTCATTTAACAAAAAGTAATTCACTGATTGTGCAGGTTTGTGTGAATAATAGTCTTGTTTAACGACCATAGTGAAAATGTCTTGAAAGCAGAGACACATAGGATGTTTCACCTGACACGTCATGTTCCACCACTGGCCTGTAGCTGGCTTGTAGTTCAAGCACTGGAGCACCACTATTTCTACCAACACCAGGTCAGCCCTGTTGCTAAGGCAACCAGAGCCCATTAAAATGGTGTGTGCACACAACGGGACTATAGGGAATAGAGATTCTGATGCTTTTCACTCTTTATTCATTTACTCTTTGTTTCGTAGATTCTACTAAAGGAAAAAGGAATTGGAATAAAGGAAATATGTTCCCTGTAATCATGCAAGGAACCATCCACCAGATGTAAAAATGTGAATGCGTCTTTGTCTGAGACGATCATTATGGCAGGAAGTTTATCTAAAAATATTAAGGTCTCTGAGGCACTGGCATAACAAGAGTAGTGTAGGAAGCTGAAAAATGCGACAGAATGTTTGTTAACACAGGTATTCAAGCAGATATCAGCATCCCCACTGCTCATGCTTGCTCCTTTGTCGACAATTTTTGTATGCTTTTGCACACTTCCCCCTTTGGGAAGCTACAAACTCCTGCAATGCATTACCCATGGGATTTGTCATCCTACCACATTACATCCTCAAATAATATTTTAGATTTGATGTTGTGACTCAATGTTATGCGAAAACAAGATCTTGCACAGCAAATTTTGAAATAGGAAATTTACCTATAACGGTTAAAATGGAGTGTATATTTGACACCACAAAGTGTATATATATATATATATATAAACTCTTTTGACAACACTGGAACAATTAGTTTTATTTTCCTAACTGGTCCTCTAGCCCAAACACATTTTGCTCTCTCCTAGCTCCCAACACACCTAAAAAATCACTGAACACCTGACACAATAAAAGGCCTGGGAGTTTGCAAGGATCATGAGAGAATGAGAATCATCAGAGAATGAGAATACACTGCTGTTTTTGTAACATTTATCACATCAACACAAGCATTCATCCAAGCAAGAGTATGAGTGTTGCAGCAAATTAAAAAAAATTACAAAAAGACAGACACAGCTATAGTATATGCTAGTACACACATCAAAATTCTTCAGCAACTACACAAGTTACTGGAGAAAAAAATTGGACAAGTATGAATCATCACTGTAAGACATTTTCAGGTCAGATGGTTTGTAATATTTCAAGTTCTGGAGCTTAATGTTTGACATTTGCTTGTGTTCTGAAACACAAAGTGCATCATCAAAGAAAGGTTCATGCTCAGAACATGTGCTCAGCAACAAGGAGAATGTGCATTATTTTACAGAACACTGGCATTTCCTTGACACAGTCTGTGCAAATTGTGAGACTCACACAATATTCAACCCCACAGCATTTAACCCGAGATGTAAGGCAAACCTCACTCAAGACCTCAATCTTGATGCCTTCAGCTATAACTTCAGAGCGGTCCTTTTCATTCAAGGGTGCGGTTTTAACTGGTCCACTTTCCGAATGTATTTGGTGACTCCCAATGGGAAGTGACTGCTCTCTGGTGCTTTTTGGCCAAAGGTTTTGAGAGATTTTTGAAAGTTTTAATGCTCATTTTGAAAAGTTTGTGTTTTGCTTCAAATGTCGTGGACCAGAAATTGATTAAGGGGCTATTTTACAGATACACTGAGGGTAATGCATCATAAAATGATGTGGAAGCAGGTTGTGGAGAGGATACAAATCTTTGAAGCATCCATGACGTTCTTGAATGAGATGCTTAAGGTAAGCAGTCATTCCTTCAGTGACACCAGGTGAAAACACCATGATGATTCTCAAGAACAAGAGAAGCTGCCAAAGTCTGTCTCCCTCATGTATGATGTCACTAAATATAAGAGGAATATTTGAAATTAAACTGAATATGAAACTGAGTCTGAATTGCAACAAGCCCTGGTATTTAAGATTTCTTTTTGTGGAGCCTTTTTTCTCTAAATAGCCATAATCACATGCAAAAAATTCTATAGAGCAAGTCTTCCTTTGTATTCAGTATACTGTTCTGCTTAACCCCAAAACAGAACATTTCCTTTGGATTTTCTTCCATGTACCTGTAATGTTCAGTAAATAATCATCCTTACTAAACATACACTGTGTCAAAATTTTGTCAGTCAAACAGAATCCAAGAATGCTATGCAACCCTATATTATCACCACAAACTTGTTCAAGTTTCCCATAAATAGTCTGATCAGAAAAAAGGCACTTCAGGCCCCTTGGCTTTCTATTGTTTTGACATCTGCAATGAATAGTTCTAACATTTTGTCAGCGCCATATCATTTTGCGTCCTGAGAATGAAACAATGAAACTGATTGAATATTCTTTAAAGATTAATTCAGTTTTAGGGAAAGATTTCTTCAGTATGAAATAAAGGCAGCCAAGCTTGGGAATCTCCTGCTTTGGGCCCAGAGGGTTGCTGGCTTCAAATTCATCATAGTAGACTTATACTTGCAAAGCCCATCTTTTATTTGAAAACAAATCATTTTCTTTAAAGTAACTTCCATCCCAAAAATCTTTATAAACGTTACTCTGGTTGCAAGACAGCACGTACTGACAAATATCTTCCTTTTTAATCATGAAGTGCAAGGTTTCTAGCAATGGGACATAGACGAATGCATCATTTACAGACACTTGTTGATAGGTCCTGTGTCTCTCAGTATCATATCTTACCCCCATGGATTAGGTAATGTCTCACAAAGTAGCTCCAAAGAAGGCTTGGCTTAGTTGGATGAAGCACTAAGCTTAAATCCTGACCCTGAATGCATTTCACTTTCCTGTTTTCAATTATGAAAAGAATCACATTTGTTGCTACACCACTCCCATCTAATTTAGCAACAACAGACGCACACATCTCTTCTGTTTGCTCATCTGACATGAAAGACAATTCATGCTCTAGCAATAACTATGATGTGGATCCATTTCCTGTTCCAGTATTCAACAAGAGGAGTAAGGATGGCTAACCACTATCCCACTCTGTAAAAAAAATACAGAAAAACATCAAATGCAGGCCAAAAAAAAAATATCACTGAACATTCATCATTTTAAAACCATCTATTCGGCCTGAAATGCCAAATTCATTACCTGGACCATCATCAGGCAAAAGAGTAGATTCAGCAGACCTAAGCCACCACTAGAGTAGCATGGATGAAGTTAGGCTCTTCGCTTCCTTGATGATTTGCCCTTTATAACATAAGTCTCCAGGAGTTTTGCAGCTGTGTCAGCCATAAACAGAATGGGAAAGTCCTGCAGTATCAAAAGAGGAAAAAACAGCACAAAAACATACAGGTGTAATTTTTAATCCTTATGATACAGATTCTAAAAACTGAATAAAAATGAAATATTTTGTCAGAAATACCTACCAATTATCTGGTGTCAAGAAATCTGGGAAAGATGTCAAGCACAATAGATGACTTCTCTGGGTCATTAACAAGGTGTCACTTGTACTCAAAGATTTCTTGTGTCTCTACAGTTTGTTTGTGTTTCTATTGTTTTGCTGAAACTCTTTCGTTGTATTGTTTTCAGCCACCACACAAGAAAACCTGTGCTACTCTCATGGTCATAAAACTGTTCCTAAAATTTTAAATTCACAGGAAAAATTACTCTTACTTAGGCTTAAACTTAGATCCTCCTATGCTAGGTAGCATATTGGGCAATAAGTTCTCACCAACATTTACGGTCTCCGGCCAGGGTCTCAGCATCATCCCATGTGATGTTCAAATCCCGCAGGTCTTGGATGAACGTTCTTCTCAACGTGTTTCGGAGGCGTCCTTGTTGACGTTTGGCAACTGGTGGTACCCATGTCATTGCGGTCTTGGAGGACGTGGCCAGCCAGTCAGAGTTTCCTGTGGGTGACGATGACGTGGAGCTTGTTTATGTTGCTCCTTTGGGGCACCTCTTTGTTGATGATATGATTGTAATATAGAATCTTGAGGATTCGGCATAGGCACATCTGGTGTCGGTGTGAAGATGTCGGTGATGTCGAGCTTCCTGTTGATGCTTGTTGATGCCTTCCTGGTCTCACTGACGTAGGTTGCCATTGGTACCTTGAAGGAGGTAAATAGGCGGAGCTTGATCTTCAGGGAGATGGGTGATGAGGACCAGATATTGCTCATAATGAGTAAAAATTACTCATTAATTCCAAAATAACACCATGTTTGACATCTACAAACAACTAAGCAAAATGTTATAACTGACACTGTAATAGGCAGTAACATTCAGGTTCTTATGTAAATCAGTGATAATATTCTATAGCAAACATGCAAGTTATTTCAGATTAGCAATGTACTGTATATAGTATATTTACATAACCCTTCTTTTAGAAGAGATGCATTAAGGAATTTACAGCTGTTTAACTTTCTTAACTTATCCTTTGGTTTCAGTCATATGGTCAGCAAGTATATTCACCATCTGCCTCCTTAAACTATCTGGGAGTGATCCATTCTCTTAATACTATTTCAGAACTGCAGTGTCACCTGGTATACTTGTGAGGATATTAATGAAATGATGAACAAAGCAATTAGCAAGTGATCAGGATTTCTACAAAATCATACCTCAGGGTGATGGATATTGATTCATGTCCCTTTACATACCTGCTTTGCTGCAACACTGCCAAGTGCTTTATCTTTTTTTTCTGTCCATTTTGTGGGACTAAGGAAGCTGTCTACATCACTTTCATGGCTGCTGCCTCAGCTGCTGGAGCATGTCACAGACATTGTGTCTGTGAGACTTGGACATGAGCAGGCAGCAGACACATCTCTGAAACTTTTTCACTTTTTTTTCAAAAGTGAAGTGAAAATTAGTAAAAGTAAGAGCATTCACCAGCTACTACTGGCATCTTTAATTCTCAAACAACTGACGGTACCAGCATTTGTACATACAATTGTATGAAAATATAAAAATCTTGGGACCACATAGACACTGCATGAAAGAGGCACAAATTAACTCTCAGGAATGAAAAAAAGGTTCAGCTGAACCTCAAGGCAAGAAGAAAGAAACTGGTTATAAGTACGTACATCCACTATTAAGAGAGTCCTACATCGCCATGGCCTAAAAGGCTGTTAACTGCAATTCTAACCATTACAATTACAACTGTAACCATTATGTTTCAGCAATGCCATGGGAGGACTGGAATAATTTCTGGTAATAATTTCCACAATACATGGTCAACCCAACAATTTTGGTATTAACTCCTCACTATAAGCACTTACTTGAGACATACCTGATCACTTATCAGTCACTTAGCGCTGACTCTAATAAAGTTTTGCACAGCATTAAAAGAAGATGCTGTGGAAAAAGGAACAGACTTACACACCATCTGAACCTATTCTCCTTTTATACAGCGGCATTCTTATTTGAATGACTGGTCTTATTTGTTTTCATTTATAGATTTATGTTTGCTTGCTTTCTTTTTTATATTTAATACTTCTTTAGTTAATGCCTTTAATATTTCACAAAATATTCATAAAAATTGTGTGTAATTAAAATACATTAGCTACTTAAACATGACAGCATAATCCATATAAAACGCAGTAACTCATCACGATATATATGATATATACGATATATATGATTTGAAGCCGATCGATTTTGGCAGTTGTATTGAGAGACCAGTTGAGATCTTTGCTGATGTGAACAGAGGAACATCAGAGGAATTTGAAGGTGTTCACCCTCTCCACCTCTGTCTCACCTATTTGCAGTAATGTGTGCTGTTCTCTTCTGTGGGTTGGTAATCATCTCCTTGGTCTTGGTGGCATTTAGGGAGAGATTGTTCTATGGATTGACTGTATTGAACGCTGAGCTGTAGTCAATAAATAGCATTCTCACATAGCTGTCCTTGCTCTCTAAATGTGAGAGGGCTGTGTGAATTGTAGTGCTGATGACATCATCTGTGGACCTGTTTTGGTGGTCAGCAAACAGGAGAGGGTCTAGAGTTTCTGGTATGTTCTTCTGAATATGGGCCATGACAAGCCTTCATCACAATTGGAGTCAGTGCAACTGGCTGATAGTCATTAAGGCAGGTCACTGTGCTCTTCCTTGGGAGGCGCACAATGCTGGTTGTAGCAGGTGAGTAGTGAAGCCAGAAAGCTAGCTGTTTTCTTGTGGGTTTATTCTTCTCAGAGTCTTACCCACATCTGCCAATGAAATAAAAAATTAATATTTGATTCTGAATTAGAATTACATAAGACTTAAAATTAAGTACGCAACAACACCAATAAAAAAAAAAACAAGAAAAATTTGATGGACAAAATATAGCATTTTAAGTGTTGGGGTGTGGGGGTCCTCCCACATACCATCATTACTTCCTCTTTATTCTAGATAACCTTTAGAATTCAGACTCCCACACTACTCACCAGCTAGGAATAATAGACATGATTTACTTGATATGTGAACACCGTAGCCTAACTCAGTGTCAGTATGTGCAAATGGACATTCTCTGCTCAAAATGCATTGCACACATATTAGGAAATGTCACTGATAATGGGCTTATTCAATTTTTAAAGAACTCTGTCTGCTGTGACATTTAGAGGGATGGAAATTCGCACTGGATAGCCTATGGGACACTTCAGGGATATAAATGCTCCATGCAGCTCTATGATGTCTTAACTACCATTCAGATGTTGAGAGGACAAGCTGCAATTTGAAATCAAAGGAAGAGCAAATGAATTTCATGATCATGACTGCCAGTATATGGTATACAGTATGAATAGTAATGATATTGTCAAACTTAACTTTCTGCCTAGCCAATTATGTTAGCTAGTGGAATCACTGTTAGTCTAACCTGACATTACACAAGGCAACAGGCTAAATTTGTTCAATTATAGCCAGTTAATGTGAGCAAATTTGCAAAACTTAGCAAACCTTAGCTCAACAGGGCTAATCATTGTCTTGTTCCACAGTGCAGGCCGGTGGCTCTCCATATTCAGACACATATGGACATAGTGCTAACTACATTGTGTAGCATGAGAATGTCATCACAGATGACGAATTTGTGTGATCCTTGATGGTTTTTCTACATTGATGAACTTGACTGGATGCTTTAAATGATTGGATGCTAAAGTGAGCCCATTCAGTTGACATTGTATAGTCATTGGCTGGATGAGAGAAGCCTTGTTAGAGAAGATATATACTTTGAACGTATAAATAAAAAAAAAGTAAGGAGTAAAAAGTAAGTTTTTTCTTGAAAATGTAATGAAGTAAGTGTACAAGTATTCAATTTCAATAATACTCAAGTTAACTATAAATATGCCAAAATAATACTTACTTATAGCAAATAAGTAAAATTACTTGTATTGACCACCCCTTGAAAATATTAAGGATGAATGCAGTTTTCACTGCCTACATCAGCAAACCAGACAGTTATCATGTATTATTGTGGTTCTATAATGACGAGTGGAGAACCAACAGGGTGCTGTTTTCCATTTGCTTTTTTTCTTACTAAGTACTAATGAGCTCAGATGTGTAGTATAAAAGGCCTTTATAACCTTCTTGTCTATATATAACTTTCTGCTCTATTTCTTTTCAGACAGCCATGGTGGTTTCCTCTGGAACTAGTGGAGGCTGTGTATCAAAGTATCTTCACAACTTACCAGACAATAACACACAGCACTCATAAATAGCATAAATACCATACTGAGACTAAGAATCACCTAAAGTGTTAATAGCTTCTTATTGAGGATGCCACTTAATGATTTTACCCAAAACACACAAACAATTGGCAATCAATTCCACACTTCTATATAGTGCTTGAAAGCCCTCAGTGGACACAGGGCTGGTCTGGACACATTCTCACTTTCAAGCAAGTTTGTCTTCCATATACAATGCATGCTGACTGATAATCCGTGGAATTTGCTTAGTCTTCTGGCCATAGTTATGGCAAGTATAAAAGCTTTATTTCTTTAAAAGCTGCTTTATGTTGGCATCTTCCATTCCATCAAGAAAATGTTGGTGGCCTGAACAAAAAAAAAAACACCTGTCCACTGTGCACACACAGACTTTTAGTGCAGAAAGAGACACTAAAATACTAAAATAAAATATTGATTGTAGTGCAAGATAAGGGGTTATATACAGTATACTGTATACTGTATACTATATGTATTTATTGATGATGCTTTCACTTACTGAAGACAAAACTGAAGGCAGAAAGACTCACAAACAAGCAGCAACTGAAGACAGCTGCAGTAAAGGCAAAGCATCTTAAGGGAGGAAAAAACTCAGCAATTGGTAATGTCCATGGGCTCCAGACTTCAGGCAGTCACTGACTGCAAAAGATTTGCCTCCAAGTATTAAAAATAATCCTTATACTTAAAATTATGTTAGTTTTTCCAATTACTTTTGAGCCTGTGAAAAGAGAGGGACTATGTAAAATCCAGACAGTCCATGAAGCTGGGTCTTATGGAAGAGTGGTGAGCAATATGAAATCCCACTGGAGTTTTCCAAAAGGCATATTGGAGATAGTATGTTGGGCAGAATCCCAAACTGCTCATCACCCTGAGAACAATCCCCACAGTGAAGCGTGGTGGTGGTAGCATTGACTAAGTTAATAGTAACTTACCTCTGAATGAAATCTTTTGAATGGCACCATAGTTTCGAAATTAAATGAAGACCATTGCGTCTCCACTACACCTGTGGCAAATGTAGACTCTCAGGTGTCTGAATAGACCTCTAAGTAAGCTTGTCATATCACCTGTTTCATAACAAAGAAACCTATCCTTTTTTAGACAATAGACCACAGTGAAATTCTTTTCTTCACATATTCCAGCTTGTTAGGAAGTTGGGGTCAGAGCACGGGCTCAGCCATGATTTGGTCCCCCTAGAGGAGAGAGGGTTAACGGCCTTGCTCAAGGGCCCAACAGTGGCAGCTTGGTAGTGTCTAGACTTCTGATAGTAACCCAGAGCCTTAACCATTGAGCCACCACTGCCCCTATTTATTATTATTATTATTATTATTATTATTATTTCTATATACATTCTCAAAGTACTTGCAGTAATTAAAATGTAAAGAGGTGCATATGAGTTTAGTCATGGTAGAAAGTCTGACAGCTATGCAGGGAAAACACTTTCTTGCCTGAGGTATTGTTTGTTAGTTCAAACAGTGTGGTATTTCCAGGAAATCTTGTTATATTTAGTCAGATTAAACATCAGGACCTGTCTTTTGGGAGCTCAGATGACTGCCAGCTGTGATATTTTGGATGACTTAAGCATCTATGTTTTTTTTTTTTTTTTTTTCAAAAGCACTTGATACGATTTTCTAATCAGTAGGAAGAAATGACAAAAAAAGAGAAAAAGGAAAAAAAAAACCTCATGCAGTCTTAACATGAAAACATTCTAACTATTCTGAGACAACCTAATAGACACAGGCTTTAAGGTTATTTAGTGGATATGAACTTGTTTTAAATCATTCCCCTTGGGAGTGATGTTCAATAAAATTCAACAGGCAAACATACCAGACAGTTCTGGAACAACTGAATAGCCGTTTGCCAGATGGCGGTCTGGAGATTAAAGTTGTTTTCCTTCTCCTCCTCCTTTGGGGAGCACGTCCATAAACAATAAAGTAGCATGTATTTCAACAACTAATTATTTTCTACATTGTGCCATTCTGCCATGCTACATTTTAGTAGCGTGGTAGAATGGCACAATGAAGAAATAATGTTGTAGCACATGTTGTAAATAATAAATACAAAATTAAGAGTATGTAATTTTACTCTCGTTGGTTCCTGACATTTCGGACACCTTGTACATTCCTTTATGCTTTATCCGCCTGATGAATATTTTCTCTTGAGTGGTACAAAGCTGATGTGGTCCAATACTAAAGGAAGAGCTAGACCTACAGTAATAGGTCATAGCATTTTGGTAAACATAACATTTAATGTGAGAGCCAGATTAGGACTGAATTAGCTCTATGATAAATGATATTTAATCAGTTTATTATATTAATCAGCTAAACTGAACTGAGCAAATTTAAATGAAACTGATTTCCCATATCCACATTTAAGCATCACTTCTGTTCCTCAGTCATTTCAGTCAAGGTTAGTGGGAAACATTGTCAGTGGGTTTAATCTGATTATATAAAATGTAAAGATCTCGTAATGTATATATTTGATGAATATAAACAAGTAATCAAAGTCCTTTGATGATGATGGGTGGAGATACTGTAAGAACAATTCAATATCTATCAATTAGTTCACACAAGCAAAGAAAATCACTACATGGTGGAGTTTTACTCCCTCTCAGCTTGGATTGTGCTGAACCCATGTATCAGAAACTGCAGCTCACTGAATGACACTGTATTTTTAACTGGGCATTTAGGTCACATGTAGTAGTAACATAGGGTTACTGGTTTATCACAGATGAATAAGATTGTGCAGGGAGCTTGCAGGCCCTAAAAAATACACAACCTGAATTTATATGAAGCAAGGCAACATAGTCACACAGGCTTGAATTATGTACAGTAGCTGGTGAAGGAAGGAAGGAAGGAAGGAAGGAAGGAAGAATCAAAAGGAAGGAAGAGTGTGTCTGGTGCTGATTTTGATATGATTTAGGTTTCCTCTCTAAATGATTAAGAATTCCATTTGACTGCAATTTGTGAGAGACAAATCCTCAGGCTTTTAAATGTACATCTAACAACGCTACACATTTGCAAAACATTCCTTTATTATAAATAAATCATTTTGTATAAAAAAAAACTGGCATGCGTCATTCATGGCACTTACAGTGTCAGTTATAGTCCATTTAGCCAATACAAGACACAGCTCTTCTTGTTATGCAGGTTTCAGACAACGTAGAACAAGAATTTGAAAAAAAAAAAATAGCACATCCACAAAAATACATACAATAGGAATTACAACAAACATGGTCAGCTCTGGTAGATTTCATTTATCTCATCTTTTTATGTTCACATTTCAAAAGGTTCAATGGAAATACCAGTTTCACATCACTTTTTGCACTGTAGCATGTTTTCTTTTCATTTTAGTGGGATGCTTTTTTTATGTTTTAATTTTTTTTACCTATTTAATTTGCCACAACTGCAAGCCTGCATCTCTGTTTGTTCCTTTTTCTTTGATTGTGTTTGTGCTTCTTGTGTGTGTGTGTGTGTGTGTGTGTGTGTGCGTGTGTGAGACAGTAGTGGTAGTACTAGATTGCAGAGTAGTACCCTCACTGGTGCAATGCAGTGGTCCCTTTCTCTCACAGATTTAAGTTTTATGCTGAATGACAGGAAAGTCTCATGCTCGGTTGCCTGTCAGGATCACATGACATGTCTTGATTCGGAGAGGCTTCACCCCTCCATGGAAGCAGTCCCATCTCAGATGGCGTGATTTGTATAGCTGACATATGTTGTCTTGGTGGAGGGTGCTGCTGAACAAAGGAGAAACATTTTTAAAATGTTTAAATTTTTAAAATTACCTTAAATGATATATAGTAGGTTAAATTCAAGCTTGAAATTTTTTGATCAGTGATCAGTGCTGCATTAATACTTTATAGCAGCTGCTTGTAGCCAATATAGCTAATAAGAACACTCACTGTTGGTCTCCATGCTTTCGCAGAGCTCTGTCTTGACCTCTCCATTAGGGCGATCACCTCCTTTCTGGGTGAGCTTACCCGACATGGTGGCTGCAGTGACAATGGCCTTGAAGCTGCGCTTGCGCTTTGGCACATTCTGCTCCGGGTGGAAGATGATGATGTAGACCTTCGGCATGTAAAGCATCCCCAGCGATACTGAGGCGCTTAAGCTTAGAGAGATGGTGAGAGTGGTGGTCTGGATGTACATCTGAGAGAGACAGTAGTGGAAAAAGAGAAGCATTTAAGGAAGTTGATGATAATTATTGAAATAAATTAGCCATAGCAGTAAATTTACAGTATATTAAATATTATTCAGGTCTATTTTTCTAACCAATTAACCAAATAGAATTTAAATACCTAGAAGGGAAGGTTTACATGTTTTCCCATCCATCTTATTCATTTTTGCCCATTATTATTATTATTATTATTATTATTATTATTATTATTATTATTATTTCATTATTGCCTTTAGAAGTGACAGGTCATATTTTTATTGTCTACTTTTACAAATACTGTTGAAAAATATGGAGACCATGATGAAAATTAATTGTTAAAAGTAATGCCTTTTTAAAAAGCAGAAACTAATAAGGTCCTTTTTTTGTTTGGTTATATTGCTAAACAATCAGCTAAGATAAAGGAGGTGGCGCTAAATCAGCGCTATAGTATCGGTAAAATGGGGTTTATTTGGTTATGCGGCAGGGCTAAAGCTGAAACGGTTGCTGTTTTGGAGTAAAAAAAAAAAAAAGCTTCACAGTAGTAAAACTGCTAGCTAAGTTAGCTAACTCTGTTGGTGGATGCTGGTGGATGGAAGAATGGATAATGTAGCCTTCTCTGGTAGAAAAATGCAATTACAATGTACTTTTTTTGTAATGTTGTTTACTGTTACGTTCTATTTCGTTACAATGTTGTGAAGTGGGAAGTTTTTTTGTGTGTTTCTCTGTATTTTTGCATGTCAGTCATCTGGAACAAGTGCTTGCCTTGCTGTGCACATTTATTGTTCAGTACTTTAGCTAAGGTGCTAATACTATCTGACAGGTTGGAGAACAAAGCACACAGATCCCTTCCACACAGGGTCATCGCTAGTGGGGTGAATGGTGATGGGGGGCTTCAGGGTTCAGCAGCACACCAGGCTTTTTGGGGACACAACTGGAGACCTCTGCTTTAAAGCTTTCCCAGCAAACCATTTTCATTTCAAGGAAAAAAAAAAATCTACTGCTTTTCAACCATTAATTCTCAGTTCCAACCAATAATTTCACTTAAATTTGATTAAACAAGTTGCAAAAGTTGTTAAATTGGTTAGTACTGTTCTTTATTCATGTTTCCACTCAGAAACACAAGTTACGTAATGTAATTGTAAGCAAAGACAGTTTGGTATAATGCTGATTGCTGCAGTTTACTTTCTCAGTCTCTCTCTCAGTGAAATAACTTACTTATAAGAAATAAATAAATAACATTATTTATTGATTGTCATGCAGGGTGTATTCTCGACTTGCAAGCAGTGTTCCCAGGATAGGCTCTGGATCCACCAACCTCACAAGATAAAGCGGTTACCATAGACGGATGAATGAATGAATGAACGAATTAATGATACCCGGATAAGGAACATTTTCTATACAGTATTTTATCATATAACATTTAGTTGTCCTTTATAATAAAGTTGGCTAAATGGCATTACAGACTGTCAATCTGCCAATGAATGTCCTCAGGTTTTGCCAAGACCACAACTTGAGAAGGAGAGAACAGGTGGATGACAATCTCCTCAGTGGCCAGGTCGATAAATGAGGTAAAATTGTTGAGCCCACAATAATGTGTTTAATGTGGCCTAAGTTTCACAACAATTTTTTTTTTTCAATTTGATCTCTGCATTGTGTAAACACAATGATTGTGGACTCAACATATGTACCCCATTTATTGATCTGGCTGCTGCCATTTCTCGGAGGTTGTTATCCACTTGCCCTTTCTTGTGGGTCAAAACAATATTTTGAACTGTCAGAATATACACCTACACTTCAGTTTATAGTACACTATTCCAAAACATCATATTCAGTCTTGAGTCTTGATTGACTGCTAAAATAGAATTTTTTAAAAAAATAAATTCATAGTCAAGGCAATAAATCGGGAAATTCAGAAAACAAGTCTTTTGTCGTTTTCCCTTTTTTAAATTTCATGATGGATATGGATTGATACAGAGATTCATTTCCTGCGTGCGTGCATAATGTAAGACATAAATTCATATGCAAAAGATATAGTTACAGTTGCATTTTCATGAACAACATACAATGGCTGCCAAAATTAAAATGCAAATGCAGTCTGTTTGCCATTCTATTTTCAGTATTTAAAAAGGTATGGTTCTCCCTTATTAAAAAAGCAATAGTAATCTCTCCATTTGCTGCTGCACTCTCTCATTGTCACTCACCAAAAATGAAATACATTTGCAATCCTGTTTGCATCTGCATTTTCATTGTCAACAAGGTACGTCTGTCAATCAAACACTATGGGACAGACTTTTCAGTGCAGGCCGCAAGTTTCAGAGGATGTGATGCCTGACAAAAATGTCTGCACAGCCAACAAGAGCATGAAATGGTTGTAGTTAAAATGCGGATAAATCTATTGTTTAGCTTCTCAGATGGTTTGCTCGAACACTCCTAGAACATGCACTGTTCTAATAACTGACAAGCCATGTACTGTACACTCTGTCTGCTCTATAGGAATATATATCACTAGCTATCCTGGTCTCCTGATGGCCCAGCGTTCTTCCACCCAAAGCCTGTCAAGCAATTGATGCAAACTCACATAGACGAGTTTATTAATGTTGTTCATGTTCATGACAGCCACAAACTCTCCCAGCTGGTCATGGATCACTTCAGCCCAAAACAAGAGAAAGCCAATTTTGAGTGAAATGTTCTCAATGTGGTTGGCAAGCATTAGAATTTCCCCAACAAATGTTGCTATAATTTTCCTAATTTTCTCCATAATTTACTCTTTTCCTCCAAAATACCAAAAGTCCCTCCCATAATGTTTCATTGATAGACATACACTATATGACCAAAGGTATGTGAAAACCTGACCATTGCATCCATATGTGGTTCTTCCCCAAACTGTTGCCACAAAGTCGGAAGCACACAATTATCTAGAAAGTCTTTGTATGCTGTAGCATTACAGTTTCTCTTCACTGGAACTAAGAGACTCAAACCTGTTCCAGCATGACAATGCCCCTGTGC
>CM040471.1:10274592-10313562 GCA_022758105.1 Pangasianodon gigas | reverse complement strand
ATTGATAGACATACACTATATGACCAAAGGTATGTGAAAACCTGACCATTGCATCCATATGTGGTTCTTCCCCAAACTGTTGCCACAAAGTCGGAAGCACACAATTATCTAGAAAGTCTTTGTATGCTGTAGCATTACAGTTTCTCTTCACTGGAACTAAGAGACTCAAACCTGTTCCAGCATGACAATGCCCCTGTGCGCAAAGTGAGCTCCATGAAGACATGGTGTGTTAAGGTTGGAGTGGAAGAACTTGAATATCCTGCACAGAGCCCTGACCTCAACCCCACTGAACACCTTTGGGATGAACTGGAACACTGACTGCACCCCAGACCTCCTCACCCAACATCAGAGCCTGATCTCACTAATGCTCTTATGGCTGAATGATCACAAATCCCCACAGCCACACTCCAAAATCTAGTGGAAAGCCTTCCCAGAAGAGTGGAGGTTATTATAACAGCAAAAGGAGGACTAAATCTGGAATATGATGTTCAACAAGCACAGATGGGTATGATGGTCAGGTGTCCACAAACATTTGGCCATATGGTGTATCTCATTGACAGTGAAAATACAAATGTTAACAGGATTGGAAATGTGTTTCATTTTTGGCACGATTGGAGTATGAGGGTAAAAAAAAGTGCAATAGCAAATGGAGGGATTATTGCTTTTTTAAAACCTTGTTAAACACTGAAAATGGAATGGCAAACAGACTGTATTTGCATTTTAATTTTGCCAGCCATTGTACATTGTTGTTCATCGAAATACAACGAAGTCCAGAATATGCTGCCATAGGAAAACTTTCAGTGTCAAAAGCTAGAACTATTAAACATTAAACAAGAGCCCTCGACAATCTCTATTCTTTTAAATATGTAAAGACAATGTGAAAAAATGTTTCCCCACAACATGACATATTTCCATGTGAAACAGCATATTTAGTATATTAAGGATGCATTAAGCATTAAGCATTAAGTCTCCATGTTCTTAATCTTTGGTGATGATGAGTTTAGAAGACTTATATGCTCCGTATACTTTTACACTCTGTTTTTTTTTTATATCATTCTACCTATTTTCTGTAATATACAGGTATACGTTTTAATAGCTAGTTCTTATTTTACCATGGCATAAGGCAAACTATAACTTGGGAAGTGTACTATTCCCTTTGTCCATTAAGAACTTGCATCATGCGTTTATCAAATATGAAATGTTTGAAACATTTGCTTGGAAAATATGTCATACACTGCAAAAAATGACACCTTAGCAAGTGAAAACATGTTGAATATATATAATATATAAGTTTATCTAGTATTTCCTATAAAAGGTTTACCATAACCCAATTATAAGAGTATTAAACCTATTTCTATCCATTTTTAAAAATTTCAAGCTTTACATTTTTTTTTATTCTATTGGCAGATAATTTTGCTTCTTTCTAAAAATAAAAGCATAAAATTTGTAAAATTATCCGACAACAGAACAAAATGATTTCAAGCCTGAAATTAGTAAAAATGTCTAGAAATAGATTTAAAAATCTAATATTTGAGTTATTGTAATCTTATAATAGGAAATACTAGACCAATCTGACTATATTCAAAATATTTTCACATGCTAAGATGCCTTTTTTTTTACAGTGTGTTCAGTAAGATGATAGCAGGTCAAGTGATGATCAATAACTGAGCTCGCCATGCAATGCTGCCTACACATATAGTAAGCAGGTACTATTTAATGTAATCCCTGAATCTGTACACAATTTCTAATGAAAGCAATACACATCCTTTTTTTAGACTCATACACACACATACATTCTCTAAGGATGAGCATTCGTGTGTGTCTGCACCTCCGGCAGGGAATAACTTCACAGAATGGCTTGTAACAGATAGTCAACCATGCATCAGTCAAAACACAGACAGAGAAAGAGAGAGTGAGATAAAGAAAGAGACAGAGAAACATTTGTGGATGCTATGTTAGTATATCTACTGCATAATGAATCTATTTTGCTTCTAATGTGGAGCGCTGGACAGGACAACAAGATGCGACAATGAAAAGCATGAAAATTCTGGCACACTTGTGAGTGATCTTAGGGTAGGTCTTGTGCCAAGTGTGTGTGATTCACAGCATTGAGGCTCACTGGCATTCACAGCAGCTTGGATAATGGCAGAGTAAAAGAGGCTGCCAAGAGAGAGCTCATTTTATCATGATCCCTTTACTTTACTAAGAGAATAAATTGTTGACCTCAGAGAAATCATCTGCAGTTAGTGATGTTAGAGTTGGAGGTCGAATATAATGACATTACTGAAAGGTGTTTGGGAGAGGCTTAGTTGCTGTGTATGTGTGTGTGTGTGTGTGTGTGTGTGTGTGAGCATGCCTTTCAGAGAGGTCACCCTGTCACCTTATATCATCACTTATCACCTTACATGCATACACACACACACACACACACACACTGCCAGAATTATCTCCACTGTGAAGGTAACGGCCACTGTGAAGTAATGGAAAATTGAGAATTATCGACTTCATTCAGTACATATGACACATAATTACTACAAACGACTGGGCATGTACTCTGAGGTTCGGCTTAAAGGAACATTCCATGCAAAATTTCTATATTTGTGACTGAATATTTTTAAATCAGTTATAACATCACATAAAAAGCACCTGACATATTTAACCATGGAAAACTTATAATAAAATAAATCAGTACAGCACTCATGTGACTTTAAACCTCTGCACAATGCCAACTGCATAAGAAACATAATTCTCTGAATGACCATCAGCTAAATGGAGAAAATTCCGAAGGCTTGTAAATATAAGCCTAATAAGAAAAAAGGGCCAAGAAATATAAAATGTTCATTCATCTTCAGTAATCGCTGTGTTCAAAATAATATAAAGCATGTTCAACAAACAAAATGTGAATTTAAACAGGAATTCATGTGTAAGTACAGGCAGAGGCAATCTTGCTGATAGACAATCAGCCAACCAGATAGTAGGCCTTACTACATTCAATTCTAAAGTATATTTTTAGACATCAATGTGCTGGAACTAATATAGTGCTCTGTTGTAGTTACACAGGATTAACTTCAGCATATTTCCTTGTTTGCTGAGCCTCTTGCAATTCCCCAGAATTTATTCAACAGATACCATCAAAGAGACACGATGTTTAGCAATACTTCGCACGGCTCATATTAGGGAAGAGACAGTCAGAGATAGACGCAGAAAAAGAATTAGATGTAACAGAGAATATTTCATAACATGGATTGTGCTGCACGCACTCTCCACTCAATAAATATTGAATAATAATTCGAGGCTTCATCGTCAGTATTACAGATGTGTTATGAGAATACAAACATTATTGCTTTAATTGATTAACTCAATCGCCTGATGTATATGAGTTTAAAATGCATTAAGCATGGAGAAACATCAAATAGGTCAGCTAAAATTAACACACTAGCAAAAAGAGCAGAAGATACAAAGACATATCTGGATAAAACACATACATCAAAGACAAGCAGAATCCATGATTGACTTACGTTCACCCCATATTACTTAGATTTAAATGCATAAATTACAGAAAATGACACCAAATACTTACATACACTATATGGCCAAACGTTTGTAGACACCTGACCATCACACTCATATGTGGTTCTTCCCCAAACTGTTGCCACAAAGTTGGAAGCACACAATTGTATAGAATGTCTTTGTATGCTGTAGCATTACAATCTCCTTCACTGGAACTAAGAGGCTCAAACCTGTTCCAGCATGATAATGCCCCTGTGCACAAAGTGAGCTCCATGAAGACATTATTGGCCAAGGTTGGTGTGGAAGAACTCAAGTGTCCTTCACAGATCCCTAACCCCAACCCCACTGAACACCTTTGGGATGAACTGGAATGGGAACTGCACTGCAGATCTCCTCGCCCAACATAATATTTTATCAGATTAACTTCGGTTTTTGGGTTTGTTACATTCCAGAAAGATTGTTCAAGGGACACACTATCACATTCTTCTATGAAGATAGACACACTCGGAGTGCTTCTGGGGTCCTTTAAGCTGTATTTAATTTCACCACTATGATTTTCCGGGAAGATTTACTTTTAACAACGATGGAGAATGATCATTTAAGAATCACAAAAACACACAATAAACCTACAAGTCAATTTTTTTAAACTAATTAAATGATTTTCTATATTGCCCTGTACACAGATATATATTTTGTCTTCTGGGAAACATGTAACTATCTTCTGTAGCCTCTGAAGGGCAGTACTGAATGAAAAAATACGATATTTAGGCAAAATAAGAAAAATGTACACATCTCCATTCTGTTCAAAAGTTTTCACCCCCCCCGGCTCTTAATGCATGTTTTTTCCTTCTGGAGCATCTGTGAGCGTTTGAACCTTCTGTAATAGTTGCATATGAGTCCCTCAGTTGTCCTCAGTGTGAAAAGATGGATCTCAAAATCATACAGCCATTGTTGGAAAGGGTTCAAATACACAAAAAATGCTGGAAAACCAAAGAATTTGTGGGACCTGAAGGATTTTTCTGAAGAACAGCAGGCAGTTTAACTGTTCAGGACAAACAAGGCACTCTTGAACAACTATCAGTAAACAAAAAAAACACAGCTGTGGATCATTCAGGTAACAACACAGTATTAAGAATCAAGGGTATGTAAACTTTTGAACGGGGTCATTTTTATAAATTCAACTATTATTTTCTCTTGTGGACTATATGTAAACATCTTTTATGTGAAATATATTATTCAGGTCAGCACTAAATAAACAATAACATGCATTTTGTATGATCCCTCTTATTTTGGTAAAATAATAAACATTTTGCAGATTCTGAAAGGGGTATGTAAACTTTTGACCTCAACTGTATATATATATATACCTGGAGCAGCAGGTTTATAAATAAATGCATTTCTATTGCATACAGAAACATGGTGGAAATATGGTTTTGCGTTGAAGCTCAGTACAGCATTGTTTAGGTTGGGATACTGGAGCAAACCACAGATAAAAAAAGAAAAGTGCATCTCTGATTCATATATGCTAATGTTAATGAACTTGATTTTTGTTCTGTGAGTAGTGTTGCCAGGTTCCACCTATAATATTCACATACTGCAGATAGATACTGCAAATCAGAAATGCGCACCACTGTTAACTTGTTTCCCTGAAAACACTGAGAAAAAGATCTTATGGTCTACTTTCATGTCATTTTGTGACGAGCTTGCGTGAGAGCTGTTCTTTAAAACTGCACATTCAAATAAATTTTTTTGTTTGTTTTGCGGGATCCCAGTGAACACACCTTTTTTGCACACACACACACACACACACACACACATATATGTCTGTTTTGGAGCCTTTGTGCCTGCTACTTGCCTGTTGTGTATTCTGCCAGATGGCTGCTGGATTGAATTTGTTCACATCTGAAAGTTTATAGAAATGTAAATCTGTGGTTTTATCTATAGCTAAAATGCCAAGTGCAATACCAGATGGGAAAAGGTATGAAACCGCACGATCTTGAGGTTGCAGGCATTTAAGAGGCTGCAGCACTATGTCAGCTGTTATAAATAAGCCAGTGTATTTTTAGTTTTAGTATTTATGTTTTTTTTTTATTATTTGCCTTTAAAGACTTTTCCTTATCTGCGCAAGGGACTGTCTGATGACTTGTCCTGATGATATATGGTGAGTGCAGGGCCAGTCTGTTACCAGATGAATTTTTGTCATATTTAGATTTAAACACATGTAATGTGAGGTTAAGGGCATAAGTTCCGCTTGGACACTTGAGCACGAGGGGCAAGTTTTGCACTAGAGTTGTGCCTTCATTATCTGCTATTCAGACAAGTGCTTTATTATTGTGTGATATCCAATCCAGTGAGGAACTCTATGAAGTCTAGGGTCACGTCTGGTAACATTTTATTTATAATGCACAAAATGTCAGTTGACCAAAATGCTGTAACACATGTGATATTCTAACAAATTATTTCCACCAATTACTCCTCTCTACTGCTTTAGACAATAACATGCAGGTATACATATACACACAACTCATACATACAATATGCATTTTACCATTTTCATGGGCTATGGAATAAAATATGTTCTGAATTTTGATTTTAAAAAAGGACACAAAAGAAACCAAGTATATCTGCAATGAAAAAAAAAATACTCAATCCTAAAATAAGCTGGAAGGCAATGAATGGAAGCTAAAATCAGGTTGATTATAATCCCTCTTCTTTGCACCCAAAAGTAGCCGAGCTTCAGCATTTTGAATTAGTTGCAGTCATGCAACGGGTGGCTGACTGATCTCAAAATACAAGGCATTCCAACAATTTAAATGGGATGAAACAGGTCATGAGAGGAAGGATATGGTTTAATTTTGGGGATTGTTCTTAACTGAAAGAAACTGCCTATAACAATTGCGTTTATTTGTTATTTGAATTGCTTATGGTCAAAAATTACCCCAAGGTTTTTTTGTTTTTTTTTTAAATGTTCGTTAGTTGATTTGGGGACACTGGACAAAGGGACATCTGTTTTTGTTTCTATTTAGTTGAAGAAAATTACTTGCCTGACAATTTAAACATCCACTTTACACCCACTGAGCATCTTTAAGGACCACTAGCCATCTGTTTGCAGAGTAAGATACAGCTGCAAGTCACTGGTATAGAAATGAAATTTATACGTTTATGCACCTAATGTGAGAATGTACATGGAAAAAAAAGTGCGCGTCCTGGAATGGAACCCTGGGGAACCTCGTAAGTAACCGTGGTGTTGAAGAAAAGTGGTTGCCTGTGTTGAGTACCAGTAAAGTGCTCCATGTGCTCAATGAGAAAAGTCACAGCATGAAAACTATGAATGACACATTGATAGGCGGAAGTCCCAAGGAGAGTCGGGGGGACATGCCCCCCTTCCCCACCTCTATTTATCATTGTAAAAAATAATACAGTATAACACAGTAATAACAGTATAATGCATAAAGGAAGCAGCTGCGCTAATTATACAACGTGTTTTATAATGTTTAAAAAGATTGCGAGCCCCTAATATGCCTTGCCATCTTGTCAGGAGAATATTAACATAAAGATATGTTAAATATGTTATATGTTATGAACAAAGTTAAATGTTACTGAGATTAGCTAGTTGTTTGAAAGCGCAGTGGTGTCCAGTGTCCCTAAACAGCAGCTAATTCAGACAAGGATAAAGTTATTTCATGAGTTATTTGTTTTCTGATATAACCTTGAGACTGAATAGCTAGCAAGCTAACATTGACTAGTCTGTTCATAACAGTAGCTTGCGTAGTCAAATAGCTACGCTAAGTCAAATCATCTTGTACCTGAATAAAATTAAAGTTTTTCTACTTGAGTTAAAGTGCAAAAATATTTGAAAATGTACTTCGGTTAAAAAAGGAAAAAAAAAGGTAAAGTTCTGTGAGTTATTGTAATTTATGAACAATTTCTATTAAGGAAACCTGAGTGACTGCAGACACGAGTTAGCTGCTGTTCGTGTCTTTCCCCACACAGGTCTCCTTAACAGAAAAAGAAATAATAATGATAATAATAACACAATCATTATAACAAATACCAGCAATAACTCACAGTACTTTTGTTACTTTAGTACATTTACAGGCAATGTATATGAATCAGAAGTCTTGCAAAAAAAATACTTACTTCCCCATTTTAAAATAAGGTGGTATCTTTTTTGCTATTCCCTTCAAGAAATGCTCTTGAGAATGGTCATGTTTATGGTCCCCCTAAGCCGAAATTAGATTTTTGCCCTTGGGCACAATCACCAGTACCAACAGCAAGTAACAGGTCAATGGTCCCTTTTAAAAAGTACTGTGAAATGACCTGAAATCAGACTAGAAAACTTCATAAATTCTGAAAGTTTTGAGATAGACAAGAGATTATGCTTTTTTAAAAGTGGATGGAACACTGCATGTTTAAAACATTCTGGAACAGTGCCACTGAGCAAGCTTGTGTTAATCATTGCAAAATGTCATGACTCTATACATCAAGGGTTTCTCTGAACAGCCAGATGGCAGCTGTACAGACAGTACTGCTTCTAAATAAGAGAACTTGTGTAAGCTGTTTGCATCATCTACAAAGTCAGGCAGTTTTTCTTAATGCTCCTTTGCATTTAATATTTCTTATGCAGAAATCTGAAGCCTCTACATTGTTTCCTCATTTTACTCGCTAAATAGGTTTGGGACAACTGACGATAGTGTCGAGAAACGCCAATAGATTCCAACTATCCTGATGGCTATCAAGTTGGATGATTTAAATGTCTGTGTGCAAACACAGTTTTAAGATTGACAAAAATACATTTGTTGTCTCATACTATGTGCTCCTTGTAGCCCATACTGTAGTCCTATACAATCCTTAAGCATTTCTGACTTTGTTAAAGGGTAACTAATTTAAAAAAAAAAAAAAATGCAAATGCTAGTAATTAGCAGATACTTCCAGATTCCAGTAATTTTTTTAAATTGTAATGAAGTAACACGTACACCCCTCCAAGGCCAAAGATACTATTGTCATCCTGTGATTTTTAAGGGGAACAGTAGGACAATGGCATGTTGCACACAATCTCACAAGCCTGTTGCTATAGCAATTCACTTTTTTTTCCAAGGGCAATATACTGTTGTAACTGTCTTCTTCCAGTACAAGTTGTTTGGCAATGATGTCAAGGCTTACTTTAGTTGAACCAGTTATTGATGGCTCCACTCCCACTGCTGTACCTCTTCTATTTTCAGCTGTAATAGCTCTTTCTTGAGTTGTAGCCTTTCTTTTTTCCAGTGTTATGTGCTCTTGAGTATACCAGAAGTTGTTGTGTCGTGCTTGGGTGGAGCCTTGACTGGGCCTTACATGTGAATAATTGCGTGTTTCCAACATTGTGGCAAAAGTTTGAGGAAGAACCACATAGGGGTGTGATGGCCAGGTGTCCACATACTTTTAGCCATATAGTGTATTTACCCTTAATGCAAATCTGTGGTTCAGTTTTTCGACTATGTATTTTCCACTGCTGTTACAGGAGAGGAGTCCACACAGAAGCAGTTTAAGAACACTTTTGGGTTTACAAAGTGCTTTGGCAAATATTTGCAAAAGAGGCAGTTATGTAAGGTTTATCCTTTTTGAATTGTTTGTTATTCACTAAGAGGCATCTTTTTTCATGAAATGCTTACTAATTGATCAGAATGAGGTGGTCAGAAGTAGGGCAAACTTAAGACTATGCAGGGTAGTGGCTGCCCATGCCTAGAGTTGAGAATGCCTGCTATATGATGTTTCTTATTAGGATTCCTTTACTGTATTCATATTTGATCAAGCTGACATTTTATCCAGTCAAAACTAATATCAAAAGAGAATTAATATCCGAAGTTCTCTACAGTTTCTTACACTGCACAAAATGACATCTTAACAAGTGAAAATATTGTACACTATATGACCAAATTTTGTGGACACCTGACCATCACATCCATATGTGGTTCTTCCCCTAACTGTTGCCACAGAGTTGGAAGCACACAATTGTATAGAATGTCTTTGTATGCTGTAGCATTACAATTTCCCTTCACTGGAACTAAGAGGCCCAAACATGTTCTAGCACGACAATGCCCCTGTGCACACCTTTGTGATGAACTGGAACACTGACTGCACCCCAGCCTACCTTGCCTGATGTCAGTGACTGATCTCACTAATGCTCTTGTGGCTGAATGATCACAAATCCCCACAGCCACACTCCAAAATCTAGTGAAAAGCCTTCCCACGAGAGTAGAGGTTATTATAACAGAAAAGGGGGACTAATGCTGGAATGGGATGTTCAACAAGCACATACGGATGTGATGCTCAGCTGGTGACAAACTTTTGGCCATTTGGTATATCTAGAATATAGTCAAATTTATCAAGTTTTTCCTATTATAAGTCTAAACCTATTTCTACATTTTTTTTTACTAATTTCAAGCTTGAAATAATCTTATTCTCTTGGCAGATAATTTTTAAAGCATTTATTTCTAGAACGAAGCAAACATTTCTGCCAGAATAGGAAATATTAGATAAATGTGCCCATACTCAGTCTATTTTTTACTTGCTATCATTTTTTTCAGTGTAAATGCCTAATGAACTATGGTCACAGGTCTCTGAACAGTTCTGTTTGCCATCCTTATGTATATGATGAAAAACATATGGAAGACAGATGGAAGAGGTCAATATTCAATTATCTTCTGAACTGGTCATATATAACCCAAAATGATATAAAGAGAAGCACACACTTCTGCTCCCACTAATTAGCTTGAAATGTCATTGGAAAGAGAACAGACTTTTAATAGTTCATTCTCTCTTAAAAACAAAATCCTAGGGCTTTCAAACAGCATCCGGGAGTTTACTTCCCTCTTTCACTTGTCATTTTATGAGCCAGGGACCGAGGCATAATGGAGAAAGAAGAGCATAGAGAGGGGTGTGAGGTGCATTCCCCACTGCTCTTTAATGCCCACTCACCCATACTAAGTGTGTGAGCTTAGCAGTGCACAGACTGTACATGAAAGATCAACTGTCACAAAATGTATCAGCCATAGAAACTCAGAAGCCCATAAGCATCTGATATCTTTTATCCACTTTTCTGGCCACAAATTGCAGAATGTTGAAGGTTCTAATCTGCCTGGATCTCTGCACTTCCATGTATACAGGCTGCCATATGCCAGTTTCCAGCAGGAAAACAGAATTTTGTCCACTGTGACACAGTATGCTTTTGAAATAAAAAAAATAGTCACTAGACTGAAAGAAGTTCACAAAATTCTGTTTTTAAAAATTATTAAAGAGTTTTGTTTGAAACAGTGTTGAGTAAATAAGGAATAACACGACAGACAGTGCAGTTATATGAAAATAATGCATGCTGGGGATACCACTCTGAAGTGCACTATTTTCATATACACAGTCGGGAGTGTGTTATTTGCTAATAATTCCAATGTTTATTTTATTAATGAACTATACATCACACATTTTGATGCTTCATAGTTAGATTTAATGACATGGAACTTCTGAGAGACAAGTTAGTTCCTGTTCTCACTTACTTTATAGCCGTAATAAACAGTTGAGTAGTTCCCTCACCAGCCTCTCTTTCTCTCTCTCACACACACACACTCTCTCTAAAAACACAGCTTGTCATTTTACTGATAAACCGGAAAGTGTAAACTCCTCTGTCCTGAACTGAAGACTGTTCTGTGCTGATAGATTTTTACAAAGCACCATGACTGTTACAAAGCACTGACACTAGATACTCCTTCCATAAATGTTACATATAGTAAATGTCTAACAAAAACATCACCACATCAATGATTATACATCAATCAATTATACACTACATCAATCAATTATACATTTTTCTTTGAAAACAACGGTTTTTTAAATCCGTTTATTATTAGTCTTAGATTAAGTCCCTGTGTATGAGCAGTTACCACAGAAACAATAATGTATTAGAACAAGCACATTAATATAAATCTGTCATTCATGTTACAGCCAGAACTACTGTCTGAGCTGTGCTGTTATACAAAAATAATGCGCAACTTCTGACCAATCAGATTTAAGTGTTCAACCATGTTATGGTATAAACTAGGTAACCTTGCATGTTTGCCCATAGGCTAAAGGTCTGTGGATCGCCTGTGAGACAAATTTCCTTGTTGGCCATGTTTGTCAAAATATTGTTGCCCATTTTATTTTATATAGGCATTTTTTTTTAATGGTTTTATTTAAGGCTGACTTTTTTTTTCTTTAAAACAAACATGACTTTCAGGGCCACCATAAGTCAAAAAAGTGAAGAAACAGAATTACTGAACTACTAATTTTTTGCCCTTCTATGTTGTTGATTTACAATTTTTAGCAACATGATTTTTATTGCATCAGCTGTATATGATGCAAACCAGTTGTTAAAACAATTGGTTGAAAGCATAATGCCTGTTAAAATTATTTTATTATTACTAATGGTTAATTAGCCTACATAAACCAGAAACAGAAAGTATTAATTAGAACGTTGTTGCTGTTCCCCTTTCAGCTACTCCCGTTAGGGGTCGCCACAGCAGATCATTGGTCCGCTTATTTAATTTGGCACAGTTTTTACGCCAGATGCCCTACCTGACGCAACCCTACCCAATTTTATCCTGGCTTGTGCCCAGCACTGAGAGCGCACTGTTGCACACAACCCCAGTGCCTGGGGTTGGTTCCCTGGCAGGGAATTGAGCCCGGGCCACAGCGAAGAGAGCCCTGTGGCCTAACCACTAGTCCTCCAGGGACCCTAGAAGTCATTAATGAGAATAAAAGGTAAGAATAAATATTACTCTAGTGAGTTGCTTACATTGCCACGTAAATGTGTCATTAGAAGGTGGAAGTAGTTGAATACACTTGAGAGCTTGTTTACAGTAACAGTCTAAACTGGCAGAGTCAAGTGCTCCAATTGCAGTGCAACAAGTGCATGTGAATGGAGTCTATATATAGGGAATTGGAATGAGGAACAAGTGTGGGAATTAGTAGTAAGGTAAGTGGGAGTGTGACAAAGTCCAGACTGGAGTGGGAAAGGATTCTGAAATTGCAGTAGCGCCTGGTGGATCTGGGGTTGACAAAATTCCGCATTCACTACCTACATGCACAAGTATTAAGTATAAATTAATGTCTAATGAGTGGTCCCTATGATGAAGTCTTACTTCATTTTTTTTTAGCTGAACTATGGTTCTTCCAAATAAATGTGCTCATTAGATTATGCAGGAAGTTGTTGTTATGTATCTTGACATGCTGTTTCATTGTAGTTATTACTAACCATCTGTCTGAGTGGAGAAAGAAGAGAATGTGTCCAGCTGTTCTTCAAAGTACACATTTCATGTAACCATGGAGCAATTAAGCATACAGATTCAGCTGAGAACAGAACTGCTGCAGCACTGAACAGAGCAGAGATGATCATTAGCAGAGTGCGGTTAACAGGTGCTGAACCACAGCGCTGGCACACAGAGTGGATGGATATGCTGCAGCCAACTACCGTAGGCAGGGTCAGACTTCAAGCAGACTAGAACAGCTTTTTAAATGGAAGTATCCATTTTAATTGTGTTTATTTAAAGGACGTAAGCATTAGTGTAACTGGGGAAGCTTGATAGCACTATCTATCACTTTAATCTCTCTCAATCCTTAAAATTGTAAAAATGCAAACACCCCAATTGGAAAAAAGCTATACTCTAGGTATCAGATATTGATGGACATTAAACACGACTCTTTGGACAATCTTTTTGGAATCAGGAACACAATGGAATGTGGAAATACTTATAAAACAGAGAAACATAAATGACAGTGCAGTGCAAATCCTATGTAAGTAGATTGCATGTTGATCTAAAATGAAGATGGTGCTAAGAGTTAAAACCTTGTAAAAACCATAAATGAAAAAAAACCCATAAACTCCAACCCTGCCTTATCTCACTGAGCTGCTATAGTCCTACACCCCTCCTCAGACTCTCAGGTTTACCTGTTCTGAGTTACTGGTGGTGTCCAAGACCAGAATGGCATTAATGGGGGCAGGTTTTTTAGGGCAATAGCCACCAAAGGACCTTAGAATGGGCCTCATTTATTAAGCTGGATACAAACAGATTTATGTGAAATCCTTTGTATGAGTGAAAAAAAAAATTGGCATTCATGAAAATCTGGGGAACTTTGAAAAATGTCCGTATCCTACTCTTGTTCCTAAGTGCATGTAAATTTATGCATAAAGAGACTAACTAATGTAAACCTCAAGCAGTAAGAATCAGAAGGCCAGATTGGAATTTGCAAAGAAATACAGCGATGAGCCACGAAAGTTCTGGATCCAAGATTAACCTCAACCAAAGTGATGGAAAGACCACAGTGTGGAGAAAGAAAGGATCTGCTCATGATCCAAAACATACAAACTCATCGGTCAAGCACGGTGGAGGTAGTGTCATGGCTTGCATGGCTGCTTCTGGAACAGGCTCACTGATGTTTATTGATGATGTGATTCATGCTGGTAGCAGCAGAATGAATTCAGAAATCTACAGAAACATTCTGTCTGCATCCAATCTAATTGGGAGGAACTTCATCATGCACCAAGACAATGACCACAAACACACTTCCAACACAACAAAGCACTTCATCAGGGGAAACAGTGGAAGATTTTAGACTGGCCAAGTCAATCACCAGAGCTTAACCCAATTGAGTAGCATTTCACCTCCTGCAGAGGAGACTCAAGGGAGAAAACCCCAAAAACAAACAACAACTGAAAGAAGTGAGGTACAAGCCTGGAAAAGCATCAGAAAAGGAGAATGCAACAGTTTGGTGATGTCAGAAGGTCAACTTGCTGTTAAGACAGCAAGTCAACCGAAATCCATTTTAAGACCAATAAGGCTAGTTGTTTAATTAAGATGAAATGCCACGACATAAAAGGAGTATGGGCTGGGGTTTGTGCAGATGGTAGCCATAAGCCAAGGTGGTGCAAATAGCAGAATTGATATTACTGAAAAGGTTAGTACATGATGCCCTTAGGAGCCAACAGATATTTCGAGACCAAATTTATTTATTTTTTTATGTCAGAGGATGAAAGGTGGCTTATAAGTCGGTTCTGTTTGCCATGGCATCTGGTCAATTTTAAAAAGCGTTGTCATGGTTCGCCCTCCCCTGGGAACAGAGAAACTCTGTCGATTAGCAGTAATACTTTTTTTTTTTACTCTGTTTTTGTATCACACCATTTTCTTTTGACCTCAATTATATTGCGCTAGATGGACCAAACCAAATTCACCTCTGTAATTTCTCTCCATATTCTGGCCTTTTCAGCTGCTGTGACTCCGCTGGATATGCTGCGAAACAATATATTTTTTTTATTCTTGTAGACCTGATTCAAAAGTTCTTCAATTTCTGCCTCAGAGAAATTATTTTTTTTACCTACCTAGCCATTTTGTGCCTTCTGCTCTGTGAACTTGGCTTTTTATGGTGTTTTGTGGGCGTCACCAAACACAACTCAGCTGTGGCATGCACATGCCTGGTAATTTACAGGTGATTGCCGTTTATCAACATTTATCACATGCAAATACAAAGAAAACCAACATTTACAAAACTTTTGTAAATCCGGCATAAATGTTTAGTTTGGTTTGGCTTACACAAATTCTTACACACAATTTTACTCAAATATGATGAATCAGGCCCAATAAGTGTGTGTACAGTGACCTTGAGTGTCAGACAAGCACTATATTAATGGAACAATTTTGGTGTATGTCCCACAAGCACTCTAGAGCCACCAACAGTGGACATTTGTACATATGATTGCAATAATAACTCTGAAATGCACCATCGTAGAAACACAATTCCAAACACTTTCCTTGATTCATTGAGTTATGCTGAGGTCAGAGGATACCATAATGTTAATTTCTGCCATATTGTATTTTCCATCATTTCCAATTGTTTCAAAAACAGTCTTTCTCACTTCTTCTCCTAATTTACAAATTAGCAAAACCGCTCATAACATTTAAAACTGCTCAAAATCAGATCAAGATTTTTCTTTCTGTTGATTCCTCTGCTTGACTCATGAGTTTTAACAAAAACTGTTTTTCACTTCTACAAATTCTGTCTGTTCATCATGAAATTCACTGCATCATGGGAACAATCCAAACATTCCAAACTTGTTTCTTTGATTTTTGATATGTGAGACAGTTCATCCATTATGCACAAACAAATTTGATGGTGAAGTCACCAACCAGGAAGTGAGGGCATATCTCTGCAACACTTATGTATTGACAGCAAACTAGGCACATGTGTCTAGCAACATGACCTGATGTTAACCAATAAGCACTGAGTTTATTTGCAACTTAGGGGAGCTACTGAAAACAGGAATGAGGCAATATCTCAATAACAGATTGATATAGTGCCATCAAATTTAGTATATCTCCTCGGGAACATGTGATGCGAGAAGAGAACACATAGCTCATATCTGTAACGTTAGTGAATGGCTTCCTGTTGCTGAGGTTGCAGATGCAATGTGCTACACTCTCTGGGAATTTGAGTGCATACTTTTTTCCACTTAGTCTGTATTAATGACCTTAACTTTCTTATAAGCCATTTTCATTTATTTATTATTTTAATTTATTTTCCATTCATTCATATATCTTCAGTAACTGTTTTACCCTGGTCAGGGTCACAGTGGATCCAGAGCCTATCCCAGGAATCCACCCTGACTGGGATGCCAGTCCAGTGCAGGCTTGCCATACTTTTGAGTTAAATGTGAAAAAACATGTGACTGGCATGAGACTTTCATCTGCCCAGTCTGCAAACTAATTAATCTAATCATTTATCCATGCCTGTTTGTTAATGGTAATAATCTCTTTGCATTCAATATAAAATCTGTCCCTATTTGATGCACAGCAGTTTATTTAGCTGACTGGAGGAAAAATGCTGTAAGAGTGTAAGAGAGAGCTTACAATAAAAACCAGAAACCTGACCATTTTACAACTGATGATTTGCATTTATGAGCATTTGTTCTATTAAGACCATAATGGTGTGGTATAAAGACGTCTCAGAGTCTCTCGTCTTCAGCTTCACACTCTCTGAATGAAACTTCTCTTATAGACATTATCCTTTCTATGGCTGTAGTTTTGGGGGTGATGTTCAGTCCAGTGTTAAGGACTGAAGATTATGCAAAATTTTTGATATGGATTATTTGCACAGGTGCTTATTCCACAAATATCAGTTGTTATTAATTTTTCCTCATTAATACTGTCTACCAGTAATTTATGTGAGAGAAATAATGTTCACAAATGTTTAGCTGTTCACATGTGAATGGCATTGATCTCCAAAACTGGTGCTATTACTGTAGTTAGTAATCATGCAGCACTTCATGTGACATAACTATTATGGATTTTGAGAACTGGTTGAAAATAAAGAGGCTAATATCAGGAAGTCTTTACCAAGGACTAGCAGTAAACAAAATATAAATACACACACACACACACACACATATCTTATTTTCTTCACAGTAGTTCCTCATCTGATATTTTGCAAATGCCAAAACCAGCTAGAAACCTCTACCTTAATTAAAATTCATGGCTTAATTTTCAGCCTCAAAGATCAATATCTCTCCCCAGTGAACTTAAGACCATATGTCTGGATCCTAGAGTGCATCCGTAGCCAATGTCAGAGGGGGCTTTCTGAGCTATCAGCCTGGGCCAAGAATCCCCTCTGGGTCTGACGAGACGATGGATTAACCAACAGAACAAATTATAACCTTTAGTAATGCACTTATAGCTTCACACATGAAATAAACATTGCAAGAAATGATAGTTAAGAGAAAAGGGTTAAAAAACTCACCCTCTCTGCTGACTGCGCTGTCCCAAAGAAGATGGGTATAAAAGCTAACCAAATGATACAGGTTGTGTACATTGTAAATCCAATAGGCTTGGCCTCATTGAAGGTCTCTGGCACCCCACGGGTCTTGATGGCATAAACAGTGCATGTGACCATTAGGAGGATGCTGTAGCCCAATGAGCAAATGAGAGAAAGGTCTGAAATGTCACACTTGAGTACACCCCGTGCCTTGTCTGGGTCAGCAGTGCGCTGCTCACCATAGTCCACCACTGTGTGAGGCGGGTCGACGGCAAACCACACAAACACGCCAAACAGCTGCACAGAGATTAGACTAAAGGTGATTGCCAGCTGTGAGGCAGGACTGATGAAGCGTGGAGCCGCGACAGATTTCTTGCCCTGCTCGAAGATACGATGGATCCGGTTGGTCTTGGTGAGCAGTGCTGCGTGGCTGAAGCACATGCCCAGGCCCAGGAATATGCGTCGCAGAGAACAGACAGCAACAGTTGGTGTAGCAATCATCAAGAAGGTGATAGCGTAGCACAAGAAGATGCCTGTCAATAGCACGTAGCTCATCTCACGGCCTGATGCCCGCACAATGGGTGTGTCGTTGTGGCGCATGAACGTGAGCACCACAAAGCTGGTGGCCAGGATGCCCAGCACCGAGATGAAGACAGGCACAGATGCCCAGGGTGAATACCACTCCAACTTAATGATGGGAATAGGCTGGCAGCCAGTACGGTTGCGGTCGGGTCGCTGTTCATATGGGCACATCTCACAGCTGAACTCGCTTGCCTGGTAGTGGTAGCCCTCGCAGCGCTCACAGTGCCAACAACACGGGACGCCCTTTACAGTCTTCTTCCTTTCACCCATCCGGCACGGCACGCTGCACACAGACAGCGGTAGCGTGGAGTCACCTGTCCTCCAGTGCATGGCATCCACCTGAATCCACAGGCACAATGGTACAGTGGGCACATTTTTGGGCATATTTTTAGAGAAAAGCACAGCTTATTACATAATCATCAAATCCTGTTTTCAATATAAAGCTGTAGCCATGCTTACTGCCACAAACTTTATTGTAAGGTCCATTACACCATGATCATACACAGGGTGCTTGACAATGTTTTAATGCTGAAATTATGTGAAATTATGACGAATATTGAGTTGGATTGATGTAAAAGTCGCATGAATTCCAATCTGCCTCTTCCAACAGAGGTTGCATTGCCACGTATCGGATACGTATCGGATTTCAGTACAACATATGAAAGTGGCCCAAATTGGAATTGAAAATGTCAGATTGAATGTGTTTTTTTGCTATTCACACAGGCATGCTAGTAACAAATCTGTGTCACATTTGAAGAAAAAGATCAGATTTGGGCCACTTTTGCCTGCAGTCTGAACATAGCCTTAGTCACACGGGGATACTGCTTTTCATCTCACTCTCCAAAACAAAGCCAAAGCTCACAGGAACAATGCATCTCAATTAAAATATACTAATAATACTAACAATAATAATACATTTAAAGTAAACTGAATGCATGAAAATCATTCTAATTTATGAATTAATTGGTTTGTTTTGCCACTTTGGGCATAGCTTTATTATCTTACACCATATTCATACGGGGTACTCTTTTTACTCACATCTAGGTGTAGCTTATTTGTCCAGCTCCCAATCACTTTATACTCCGCCACTGAACTCTTGCTTATCTGATACTGGAAGATGTCATAGCGTCCAGGTGCATCACCGTTTTGATTGAAGGAAACTGGAGTCCCTGCACTTCCTGGAAGACAGCACAGAATAAAATCATCATCTTACATGCCACATCAGTCAGTAGCATGTTAGTGTATTATAAGGTGAAAATTACTCATTCAGACATTTATTATTTTGACACAGCAGCTTAAGTTGTTTTGTTCCTTCATTCTACAGCTTGGTTAAATTAATCTACATTCACAGCATGTTCATTTTAGAAGGGAAGGCATCATTTGCTGAGCACATCCAGGCTTTCTTTTTCTACCTGCTTGCTAGAAGGGAAGGAGGAAGGACATACAGTTGCCACAGAAATGAATAACACACAGCTGTATGGGAGAATTGCTGCACTACAAAAGGAGAGGAAAGGCAATCCACCCACATGTCTTTCTCCTAAGGAACTATAAGTTACTGTCAGCACTTATGAACTTGTCCCTCAGTTCCAGTCCAGTGTTTTGGTGAAATAAATGAACCATTTCTGCTGGCTGGAAACCAGGTGTTTTGCAGTGGGAAAGTGTGGAACAACTCTGGCACACTGCAACTGTGTCGGTGGAAAAGTGCTAAGAAAGCACATACATATGACCACCTCTGGTGTTACAAAATCCCAGAATATATGTATATTTTTATTCCTTCTTATTTGTGGTATATTGTGAGTTTATTGTGCACTGCTGAAGTCTTGTGAACTGAAAAGTCTTAGTCTTCCTTGTTGCTCTTGTGTTGTGGCTGTTGTGACACCAAATTTCCCCTCAGGGATCAATAAAGTACTCTCTACTGTAAACTGGAACTAATTGGTTCTAAAAATCAGAAAAACAGAGTTGAAGAGGAATAAAATTAATAAAGCTGAGAGTGATGTTGTATACTTTAGTCAGATTATAATGTTACTTGTAAGCATGCTTTCATTTTGATGGTACTGAAAGAGAAACAGTACAGTAGGTCCACAGCCACAAAGCCAACTATAGATAGCCTAGAAGATTTTAAATTAAGCTGTTTGCAAAACAAATGTGAAAAAATGTGGCGTTATAATTGCACTTTTAGTTATTAATTAAAATGTTAACTTGATACAATTACAGTTGTAACAATTAAAATACTGACTTGATCCAATTTCATAATTTCAAAAATAGTCGTAAAACATCATAGACTGATCGAATGAGGAACTTAATGCGCTGGGCTTCTGTATACCATAAGTTTCCCCATGTGAGGTTACTTTCGACTGTCTGATCCCATCTTGTCCATGCTCTCTGCTGTCGCATTCCAGCTGACTTGCTGGCATGGACTTCCTCTACTGCTGCTCTCACCTCCTGTTGGACCATCCGCTGCCTCTCTTTCCCCTGGACTTTATCAAAGTGGGGTTTGGGGGACAATCCCAGTCTTGATAGTCCAGTTGTCACTAAGCCTACCAGTACACTGTGGCACAGTCTTGCCTCTGCCTGTTCCACCGCATCCTTGGCCTTCCTCTTCCTGCATGTCTTCACCTCAATGCAGGCTTGAGAGGCCTTGGGGTCACTGGACTCTCTGTATTTCAGCACTTCCCTTGCACGGGTGACCATAATGGGTGAACTTGCCTGGCAGCCCTGACTTGTCAACTGTGGTCAACCATCGCTGGAGTTCCTCCATGGAGGTTCTGATTGACTCTGTATCCTTTAGTGAGCTTTTAAACACTTTGCCAAGGCCCTTCGCAGGCTTGGTATGGAGCTTCCTGCAAACTGGCACCAATCCACCACCTTACCACATCTGAGCACAAGGGTCCTAGACTTCTTGGGATTGAAGCTCATCCTTGCCCATGTAATGAGCTGCTCCAGTCCCCGCAGGATCCATCCGCATCCTGGCAATGTCTTAGTTGTGAATGTCAGGTCATCCATGAATGCTCTGATGGATGGTTTCAGATCCCAGATTTGGTCAAAGGTCCCCTGCACTCTATGTCAGCCGACTTCAACACCCTGTTCATTGTTCAAGGGAACAACAGACACAGTGCATTCTGTGATAATCCCCTACTCCAAGCGATGCCATGAAGATGTTGCTGTCCTTGAGGACACTCTCAGCCTGAAGTCTGCGTAGTAATCCAGGATGAGGTTCCTGATGTTACTTGGGACATGGTGGCGTTCCAGGGCGATCCCAACCAGCTTGTGGGGTATTGACCCATATGCATTTTTAAGGTCCAACCATAACACTGAGAGGACCCCCCATTCTTTCTTGTGTGGGTGACCCCCCTTTCTGCACAGATGTGCGATGTAAGCATTCCTGAGGAGACACTCAGTAAGATGCCGGGCAACGACACTGAAAAATATCTTTCCCTCCATGCTCAGCAATGAGATGACTCTGAATTGCTGGATGTTCTCGGAGTTCTCCTCTTTCGGAATCCAGAGACCTTTTGCAAATCTCCATTGCTGGGCTACCTTGCACCTCTGCCAGATAGTCCTGGTGCTGAGCTTGAGCTGCTCACTCTGCTTCTGACCAAGTAGCTTCTTGGTGAAGTTGAATGGATCAGCCATGAAGGCAAGTCTCCTCCTTGCTCTGTCTCTGCCTCACCTCATGTGCCCTTCGGAAAGTCAGAAGCTTTTTCCTGGAGATTCTACGCAGCTCTGTCAAGGCTAGTCTCTCCTCCTCTGCAGCACACTTGAACTGTTGCTTCAGTGAATTCAGCTCACGACTCAGCTGACGGATTTTTTGGGCTGTACGATTCTTCACATAGGGCACAGGTGCCTTTTTTTTCTCCTGTAATCTCTCTGCCGATAGACATATGATGACACTGGACATGAACTTTAGCTTCTTGTCGGCATCTCCACGTGACGCCTCAAGAATCCTGTCCACATTCTCATTTAACTGAAGCCACTCCCCCTCCTTATTGGCTGGAGGCCACTTCACTCATCGCTGCTCAGTCGTCATGCTTGGACTTGGACTTTGGGTTGCACGGAGGTTCTCATCTCTGTGGGTTGCCTCCAGACCTGGTTCCTCCTGTGTCTCACCAGGGTTTCCCCTGTGCACTGCTTTCCTTGCTGCTTGCTCAAACACTTCTTCTTGGCCTGATGTATCTTGAGGCCATTATTGTTCTTGCAGATTTTGCCACACACAACTTGTAAACATAAATTTCAAATTGAATTCCCATATCTGATGTGGTCCAAAATTGATCTTAATAGGGCATCTAGAAAACATTGTTTCACTACCAACAGCTTTTAAGATGGCCCTAACATCTGTTGACACAGGCAGCAAGAAATAGTGTCAGTGGTTTAATCCATAATTTAATCCAAACAAACAGCTAACTAATTAGCTGTTGTCATTATGTCTGTATATTTGATGAAGAATTTGCAGTTAAAAAAAGTTTACTTAATGTAAGTAGCAATGCGTATCTCAAGCATTTATTTCCCTAAATATGCTAGACACAAAGATTTCATTTCTAGAATGTTAATATGCTAACATTGAGAATCATTTTCCTCCTTTCTTTAACCTTGAAGTTTTTTTTTTTCCACACTGTCCTCCAGCCTTGCTCTGTCATATATTTCCACCTTTGCAGGGAAAAAGTACACTGGATGAATGCCTCTGGGTGTATGCACAGCACTAGTGACACCTGCCTTTGTGATATGCCAGACAGGTGCTTAGCATTCGGCTAATATTGAAAGGACTGTCCAGCCTGTTGTCCATAGAAGGGAGTACACGCAGACCCTACTGTCTGCATGTACAAAGTCCATAAAGTTGTGAACAATTCTGAAGCTGTAACTTTATGGACTTTGTAAGATTTTAAGGATAGTTACTCTGCAATGTACTAAGGGACATGCGACATTAAAACACACATTTGTTTCAGGTAATGGTTACTTTTACTTTATGCTTTACTTTTATCTAAATTAACTTTGATCTGTGAATTCACAAACCTTTGTCTTGTGAGCTGATAGAAGGCATGAACTGAAGAACAAGAAAGCAGAACTACTGTCTCTTTGGTCAGTAAAAACAAAAGGCGATGCTTCTAAATATGAAGTAGGAGCCACATTGGACTTTTTTCTATTTTTTCCATTTTGCTTTGCACACATATTGGGGAAACAACAACAACAAATCCTTACCCCTACATTCTCTCCAAAAATCACACTTGCCAGAACCAAAATAGTGGTGATCTATGCAACTTGTTGGTATTGACATGATTTACAGTCTACTTACCACAAAAAAAGAGTCAGGCCTGATGTGAGTGGTGTGATTGATTTAAGCTTATTTGAGGTAAAAATGAGTTAACTGTATGCAAGTAGATGGAATGTGCTTTTCTCTACTTACATTAAACTTTTTACTATATTAATATACTATACTTGTTAGACAGGTCATTCAATAACAGAAGTCAAGGGTTGCATGTGCTGTGGGTCACTATTTAATATTTTCTTTCAGTATGTATTATAATTTGCTTTTTTTCTAATATATTAAGTATTGAATTTCCATTTGAGCAGACAGGTTGTTTGATTCGTTTGATATGTTCCAAATTGTGAAGACCAATTTTATAGTGTTCTAATGCTCAGATCTACAAATATCTGCAATTAATTCAGCTTATTAACAGTAAATATCATTCATGGTTGTTCTAGATAGGGTGTTATTAAGTACAACATGATATGTGTTATGTCAACTCCTGAGGTAGCCATGAACTCCGATTCCTAGAATCCCTCACAGCCTCTAAACATGGCTGCCTCAGACCACACTCCCTAAAAACCACACTCACATTCACGTTCAAGGTCACCTGATTCCTAATTGCACACACCTGGACTCAATCACCACCGCACACCCGGACTACAGAAAAAACCCTGAAATTCATGCACCTGATGCAAAGATTTGCTCGAAGTTCATCTCTCAACCTATCAAGGCTTTGGTTATCTTGTGTTTCTGGTTATCTGTTTTTTTTTTATAATTTTGTTCTGGCTTCTCGACATTGTCTCTGGTTTTTGGTCCTTGCACCACTGTTCGCTGATTGCCTGATCTTGATCTGTTTGTTGATGCTTTTGTTTTGGCCTTGACTGACTGGCTTATCAGTAAAGTTGTCTACCTGTACGTGCAACAGTCTCTCCTGCCTCACAATATGGACATAGACTGCAGACACTTACATTAATTTTGTAATAATTGTATAAAGTAAGCTTATACACTCAGCTGGTTGCTTATGAATCCAAACATTTCAATCAGTATGTTTTATTATTCTGCTGTTAGCATGGAGCTGTCCCATCCACCGTAAAATACAACTGGATTTTATGGTAAAATTCTGTTTTTTTTCCCCTAGATCATCAGTCTGGTATCTTTGTAGTTTTCACCTCTTCTTTATTTTGTTCTGTTCTGTCTGGCTGAGTAAGACATTATCTCAAGTTTTTTCTCACCTGTCTCCATGTAGCTGAAGGAGACACTTTGGTGGTAAGATCAGTAATGAATGAGGAACTTTACACAGATGGATTTTCATGGCTCTTCTTGGATTAAGGCAGTTTGTAGGCAGTCTTTCAGCAGTATATTTAATCACTTTTTCATCCTAATGTGAATAGTAGACAGTGGACTTCAGCAGCTTTATTCCCCTTTCTTTAAAGAGAGATCTTATGAGTGATCAACTGAGATCTTTTCTCTCTGTGATTGAAGTGAGAGCTTTTATCTCATGTGATTAAGGCTTAGGGCCTTTTAATGAGAAACTTTTCAATTGGGAGTTTAAATGGTCCAACAGTATCTATCTAGGAATGGTATGGGAATCAATGGGGAATTGTGGGTTAGTAGAGTCATGCCCCCCTTAAAGGTAGATACGCAGCTTCATGCATGCATGGTTATGACTTGTTATGCATCAGTGTAATGGACAGAAAAATATTAGCCCCATGACATAAAAAAATCTAGGGGGCATTTCATTGTGTAATCACTTAACACAACTGTCATTGATATCCTGCAGGAATCCACTCTCCAGGAAGAAATCAGCCCCAGCCTTGCTTCTTTATACCATTCTGTATGGTTTTCTTACAAGCCATTGGTGGTGCTGTTGTGCTTGGTTCCACTATAGTCCAAATTTTGTAAGTCGATCTGGATAAGAGAGTCTGCTAAATTACTAAATGTAAATATTAGTGCACGATACAGAATGTTTGGTAGTAGCATATTGTGAATTGGAGTATATAGGTACTGAAATGACTGGTTTTCATGGCATTCATTTTTGGTAATTGGAGGTGTCCGGGTTTTCATTTGAGATTATCCAGTCCAGCAGTAATTAAAGGGTTTAATCATGAAGCAAGAAGGTGAATCATAAGTACAAAATAGCTCCAAAACCTTGTGAAGTCCAAGAAAGGCATCTTGATGGGTCATATATGGTATAAGATCCACCGTTTCCATCATTTCCTTTATGTACGATTTCATTGCTGATCTCTTTGTGTAGTTCAACTTACACTGGTTTCATATCCAGTGTTAAAAACTTTGCTCTCGTCATTTCATACAAGACTCTTCAATCAGAGGAAGTGGTTGACGGTCCATCACTACTGCCTTAATGGACTCGCTAAGATCTACTCAAAATATTTTGCAGATGTGGACCACTTCAGGTAAAGACCCACCAGTTCTGGCCTACTGTCAGCACCGACAAATTTCCTTGTGAATGGCCCAATAATAATATATACAATATATAGATTATGTAGACTGTGTTATACAGTATTCCAGAAGATTTTATATTCTATTTATATGAATTAAATTATTACTTTACATGTCCTTCGCTTGGTGCCATAATAAATGTTTAAATTCTATGTATAGATAATAAAATATAAGAAACAGGAAAACAATCAAGGGCTAGCTGAACAAAGGTTATCATTATTTATCCTTATTTATTAAACATTTCCGTTCATAATTAAGCATGGACTCTGGGCATGAATATATGTATCTGGTACTATAGGCACTTTATTTGAAAGTTAGCTACTGTGAGCATTTACAACACATTCATAAGCATTGCATAAATCTCTTAAAAATGAATTCTGGGTAATTTATGAAAGTAGTGTATGACTATTTCTTTGTGAAAGAGATGAATTTTAAAGTGACTGTTCTAGATTGTTAGTATAATTTTTTTTTTTTATCTTGATGAGTTTGTCTTAAAAATCAATGCAGTATCAACATCATTCATATTCATTTAGCTGATATGTGCGCTTATTAAATACATTATGCCATACAAGGTGCACAGGGAGCTTAACATAAAGTGTTATAAATGCAAATTTTATTACCACTTTAAATTAAGGGCCTGAAAACTATTCATTCAGCTGACATACAGGCTTCTAAATATTTTAAAAGTGACCTTTTATTGTCCTGGTGCTTCATAGTAGTTTTGAATGCAAATGGACCACCACTTGAGTTAAAGAACAATTCCATGCAATGTCTTGCTCTTGTATGTCAATACAATAAATCCAGTTTCAAAAAAGGTAAGAGGGCTTCAGATACTTCATAGACAATGTCTCAAAGCTTCATTAATGTTCTTATTTAGATATTAGTAAAAACAGTAATAACTTTCAGTAACATTCATAAAAAACAGACCTATAAATTCCAGGCTCAGTCTAGCCATAATAATGGAGTGTTTTGTTTTCTCATCTCCTCCTAATGTTTTTATGATGTTATGTGACTTTGTCTTTGTGACATGAATGTCACCTCACAACTTTTCACAAAAGCTTTACATAAGTCCTCCAGCAATACTATGTAAAAGATTCATGCAATGCTTATAAATGTGTTATGAAGGACTGATATAGGTAAACTTCAAATAAACCGTTACACACTATAAATTATGCATATAAAGTACAATAATTGTGAATATGCAGGGAGTTTTATTGTTGTACAGTATAAGAGAGGGGGAAGTGGGAGAGGTTTGTTCACAGCATTACAGCCTTGGGTAAAAACACCCGATTTTCCTTTCTCTCACATGCTTGTACCTTTTACCAGACAACAGAAGTGTGAACAGACCCGAGGATGCAGGTGCAGGTGATGTCTGGAGGTCAGGTGAGCAGTAACATTTTAATCTTTGACTTAGAAAGTTAGATAATACTAGTCTTTTCAATCTCTTGTTTAACTTGATGCATGGAATATTGAATTTTTATAGAGGATTTATTCATAATTGGACCATTAAGTTGCATACAGTTCACTGGAATAACTAAGAAAAATCACAGAAATAAAAGGCAGACAAAAGGGATTCCAGGCTCTGGAAATTAGCCCCTTTGGAAATTAGTAAATCTGGTATACACCGATGTATCTTGTATTTTTTTAAGCAATGTAAGAAGAAGGGTCTTGGATCTTTCTTGAAAAGAACAGACTGTTATTATCCAGCATTTATAGGGCATCATTACGACCCACAGCCGATGAAGAAGCTTTTGAAGTTGTCCAGAGGTTCCCATAATTCTTCAGACCTACTGTGAATGTTTAATTTGTGTATTCAATATTAATGGGTGTGAGCACTCACACTCACACCCATCATTATCAAGTGCTTCAAGAGGTTCATCAAGATTGAAATGCTCCCTCACTGGACCCCCTGCAATTCGCCCATCGTCCCAACCACTCAACAGATGACGTCATTACCACCACCCTCCATCTGGCCCTCACCCACCTGGACAAAAAGGACAAGGACGTTCGAATAGACTTCAGCTCAGCATTCAATACAATCATTCCTCAGCACCTGATTGGAAAGTTGAACCTGCTGGGCCTGAACACCTCCTTCTGTAACTGGATCATGGAATTCCTGACTGGGAGACCTCAGTCAGCCTGGATCGGGAACAGCATCTCCAACACCACCACACTGAGCACCGGGGGCCCCCAGGGCTGTGTGCTCAATCCACTGCTGTTCACTCTGCTGACTCACGACTGTGTAGCAATGCACAGCTCGAACCACATCATCAAGTGTGCGGATGACACAACCGTGGTGGGTCTCATCAACAAGAACGACGAGTCAGCATACAGAGAGGAGGTGCAGCGGCTAACGGACTGGTGCAGAGCCAACAACCTGTCCCTGAATGTGGACAAAACTAAAGAGATGGTTGTTGACTTCAGGAGAGCACGGAGCGACCACTCTCCGCTGAACATCCACAGCTCCTCTGTGGAGATCGTCAACCTGTGGAGATCGTGTTCACCTGGCAGAGAACCTCACCTGCTCCCTCAACACCAGCTCCATAAGCAAGAAAGCCCAGCAGCGTCTCTACTTTGTTCTACAGAGTGACTATCAAGAGCATCATGAGCACCTGCATCACTGCCTGGTTTGGAAATTGCACCGTCTCAGATTGCAAGACCCTGCAGCGAATAGTGAGGACAGCTGAGAAGATCATTGGGGTCTCTCTTCCCGCCATCATAGATATTTACACCACACGCTGCATCCGCAAAGCCACCAGCATTGTGGATGACCCCACGCACCCCTCTCACACACTCTTCACCCTCCTGCTGTCTGGCAAACGGTACCAAAGCATTTGGGCCCTCACAGCCAGACTGTGCAACAGTTTCTTCCATCAGACTCCTCAATTCTCAGAGACTGGACTGACAACACTCACTCACACACACACAAACACACACACTCGTACTCAACGCAACACAATCCCACTCCCTTTGCAATTTTTGCACATTTCTGTGTTACTACCTATTGCTGCAACTGTACTTATAAAATATTGTAAATAATTTCTTGTCATTACTATACTCTCTACCTGGCTGCTACCCCAATATCTGCTATATCCATATATATTATTTTGTACTGTCTTGTGCTGTGTGCACACGTTTGCATGTGCACTTTATGTAGAAATGTGTAGTCTCTTGTAGTTCTGTGTTGTAGCATCATGGTCCTGGATGAACTTCATTTAATTTCACTGTGTACTAACTAGCTGTATCTGGTTGAAATGACAATAAAGCCACTTGACTTGACTTGAATAAGAACATGTACAATTGTTTACATCATTATTGAAGCAGAATCTGTCTATAATTGTGACTTGGATGAAGATCAAACCACATTTTTAGAGTAATTAAATGTAACACAAGTAGCACAGTGGTGCAGTGGATAGTGTTGCCTCCTCACAGCTCCAGGGTCCCAGGTTTGATTCTGAGCTTGAGTTTCTGTGCATGTTATCCCTGTATCCACAGGAGTTTCTTCCAGATTCTCCGGTTTCCTCCCAAATCCCAAAAACATGGCAGTAGGTGATTTGACTAAGATTGCCCTTAGCTATGAATGTGTGTTCATGGTGCCCTACAATGGATATCCAGGGTGTCTTCCCATCACGCGCCAAGTGTTCAGTGCTCTGAATCCATCATGACACTGACCAGTATAAAGCAGTTCCAGAAAAAGCGAGTGAGTAAATGTAACACTGGAATTCTAATGCAACCTCTGCCATTCCACTTCTGTGGGGTATTCCATGAAGTGAGATAATAAAAGAGGGACTTATTTGAAATAGCCTTGTTCACTTATCTAAACCAAAGGGAGTATGTTCCTTTAATTTACAAAAGGCTGGCCACAGTGCTAAAGGGTCCTCAGAGTCCGTTAGCAGTGTTAATGCTGTGTAGCTTTTCTGAAGAATTCAGCATGACTGAGGCTAGGGAAACTGTCAACAAACTCTTATTAATGTTATGGCTGATATATATATATATGTGTGTGTGTGTGTGTGTGTGTGTGTGTGTGTGTGTGTGTGTGTGTGTGTGAAATTGTTTCCACCTGATGGGACTACAAAAGCACAAGGATTGGCCAATAGAATTCATCAAGCTAAGCCAAACTTCAGAACTACACTGACATGGAGCAGATATGCCTAAAAGCATATGTTGCCATAGTAACTCATTAGGGCTTACAATTAGCTTGCTTTGTGGAATCCAAATTGACGGAAATGGACAATAATTAATCCTGGCTTATTCATTCATTGTGAAGTCTTTCCAAACATTACGGTTTTGTTCTCAGCCTTGTTATTCTTTTGATTGTGTTTATGCTGTGTTTGACCCTTTGTCCATATATTTGGTTTGTTCTTTGGATTAGACTCTGGCTTGTTTGCACTGTCATTTCCTGTTTGGATTTTATATTACAGCACCTCTGTGCATGGATCCTATCTCTCTCTCTGAATCTGATGTGTTACGTTAATGGAAATTATGGGATCATAGAGAGTATAGTTGACTTGGCCCTAAATGCCAATTGAGCTTTATTACTTTAAAAAGAAATTTAAAAAAAAGAGAGGGCATACACAGCATTAAATGTCTGTAATTTCTTAGTTTATTTACCTTCATTAACCACTTTATCCTGCTCAGGGTCATAGTGGATCCAGAAACTATCCCAGTAACACTGTGTGTGAATAAAGAACACACCCTGTGTGAGATGCCAGTCCATCACAGGCCAGTATGCACAGACACATACACACACACACACACACACTCAGTCATGGGTAGGAGCGATTAACATAGCTCCCATCTTGTTTTTTGGAGGGTGGGATGAAACCATAGAAAACGCTAAATGCTAAAGCTAGCTCAAAAGGCACTATAGAAATCAATTGTCAGGTATTCTGTGCCACTGTATTACTCTCAATGTGATAAACATCAAGAAATGTTACAGTGTGGACTGTTTCCAGCTGCTGGTGTTTTTAATTCCATTCTCACGTAAATATTTCTATATAGATATCCACAAAGATATTATGGAGCTAAGCGTTTACATCAGAATGTCTAATACACTAAATGAGATCACTATTACTTTTAATGAATTTTAATGAATTACGGTCAGCATTTTCCCCTAACACACCAATAGTGTTAGCGTTGCTAAATTTCTAATTGCTTTGTGGCTGTAACAAACACGACTCAGAGAGGTTGTTAGGATCAGTGTGCTGGAGGATTACAAAGAATAATGTCCACAATCCAAAACTCCAAATCCAGAGAATAGACAGAAGGCCAGGCAGAGATCAATACACAATAAGGCACCGTATTTCCAAAATTCAGAGGGTAATCCAAACAGGTAAACAAAGAAGAAAGGCAAGGGACATTCACAACAATCAAGGCAAGACAAAGTGTCTCAGAACGTACACGAATAGTAACAGTTGAAAAGCCTTCGCGATGTGTGTGAGTATCCATGTGCTTTATATATTGTGGGAACAGGAAATGAACATGACAACAGATGAGTTGTTCTAGAAGTCAGGGAGGGTGCCATGGTGGCGTGGTTTTGAAATGTCCCAGGCTCCAATAGTACCTTACAGCTGAGCTTTAGCATGTAGCTTGGAATTTTTCCAAGAAAGAGAGCACTCCTTTTTGTTGCTAGCTTTTCTTTAAATTTGCTCCTTTTTTGTGGCTATACATTTTTTCAGTTGACTCCTTTTCTGGACTTTTTGGCTTTTAAGGAAAAAATCTTATACATTTAAGCAATATTTTGGTGTACAACTTATCACATACATTCAGTGCCATATTTATAACATTAACCCATTTTTGTACAAATTTCAGATAGACTCTGTATGTATGTTTGTAGTACACACAGTACCCAGTTTATTAGGTACACCTATTGTCATGGGCAGAGCAGTGCAAGTGCGAGTTAAAAAAGTAATATGGCAGACAAACAAAAGGGCTAGGCAATACTCGAAAATGTGAGGCAGGCAAATGGTCAGGAAATGGGCAATTAACTATACAAGTCTAAAGAGGCAAAGGGTATGCTGGCTATGGTCAAAACACTAATCAAAAACAGACAGAAAACAAAAGCTTGGAATTGTCACAGGCAATGCTGGAGCGAGACTTTGCAAAGTGTGTTTGTCAGTCCTGGGGAATTAAACAAAGATTTCAATTGTGACTGAGGTAAACATTATTAGTAATAGGGTGACTGTGAATGGGGAGAGGAAACTGACTCTGATCACAACTCCAGTGCAGCTTTTATAGGTTTTATAGATAGTGAACACCTATTAGAGCACACAGCTATGGTACACCTAAAAATGACTTGTTTTCACAGAGCTATAAATTTAGCACAACAACTGTGTTTGTAATATAATGTTAAGATGAAATTAATACAAATCAGTCAATGGAAACATCATTAAATTAGATGGTTTAAATAAAATGTGAGATGAGATGTTAAATTGCCAGGCTTGAAAGCATGCAAACAGATTTTAGTTGCAACTGCATTCAGAGAAGCATATGCAAATTTAATTTACATGGTTATTAGCTTTTAAAAAAAAAAATCATATTCAATTTTACAAAATTATTTGAATCTAGTATACAGTATGTCAGGCCATCAGAATAAGTGCTAGCATTTAAGAGGGTTTGTTGTTGTTGTTGTTGTTGTGTGTTTTATTGCTTTCCAGAAACACAGACCAGCCACTATTCAATCATAATTAGTCATTATTCATAGTATGAAATACTCATTGTTCATAATGGGACATGTGTCCTGGGTCAGCTCTGTTGATCCCCTTGCTATAAACAGTGCTTAACCTGTCCTTTTGGGGGTGAAAAATGGCAGTAGGAAACCAGTAGGTAAACATGCTACCCAACAATCCTGAGCATTGACTTAGCAATTTGCCATGTCATCACCATTTATATTGCTGCATGCTGCGGCCAGTCACTTTGTCATTTTAGATAAGACATTTAGAAAATAGTTATTAAAACACATTGAACATATTAAAATAGTTATTAAAACACACACACACACACACACACATATATATATACATATACATATACATATATGTATGTATGTATGTATGTATATAAACAACATTTTGTTCTACTGTTTAAAAATGTCCTATGCTGTTTTTTCACTTCATTGCAAGCCTTAATTAATCACAGACTGACTGTTTAGGGATTTTAAACATTATTGTGAATGCACACTGTCCAGCCTATCCAGGGTTGAGTTAACTAATTGCAATTTGCTTTTTTGGAACCGACAAATCCGCAGGTCTGGGATTTGGCAAATTCAACCCAGAGTTTGAGTTTTGGATTTTTCAAGACCTCTTCCTGTAACAGACCCCAGCTTTCATCTTTTCTATTTCATTAGCATTTTGTCCAGAGATCCTCATTAGCTGCTTATTATTTTACTCTGTTAATCAATCAGGCACTTTTTGCGGTGGCACAGAAGTTGCCATAGGAATGTGGAGTTAGAGCTAAAAAGAGTAGAGCTAAAAAGAGCCTCAGGCAAGTAATGACACAAGCATTACCATTATCATCGCACCATTAAAGGAAAAATCCACTCTGGATGACTTGCATATCAGAATTTATAATTATTATATGGTATTCAGTGGAGTCCAAGATTTATTTTCTAATGAAATGTAGTGAGTTGATATTTTTGGTTTAAACTTATTTCATTCTTTCATGTTGGTCTATTTTCAATGATTCATTTGATTCTATTGCACTCATCCTAACTTAATCCTAATTTATCATCCAAGCTTGCACATAGTTTTTTGTGTAACACCGAGTAACACTTTTATATGCATAGAATGTGTTTTACCAGTTATACTTATGTGTGAGGATGGGCATATATTTATGCACGCTCCTGACCATGTTTATGCAGAAACCCCAAGTGGTAGAAAAGTGTAATCAAGGGTAAACTGATTAATCAGGAGCTTCCGTTCCACTTGTTGCAATTTTAGTTGATCTCTGCCAGCAACTTGTACCACTTTTGAAGAGGCCAACACAATGCAGCACTGGCATTTCCGTGCACACTCAAATCCATTCTACTCTCAGGTTTATAGCCACAGGCACACTTCAACAAGAAATTGGAGACAGGTCTGGCATTTCCCAACCATGAGCTGAATAATGTCTTACATGCTCCCATATCACTCACACAACACACAACAGCAAAACACAACAATAATGAAGGATTTCAAGCTGTCGCAGGTTTTCCAAATGTAATGGAGGCATTAGATTTCACACATGTAAACGTATAATCATCCTTTTAAAGGGAAGTTGTTTACCATATACGGTGATTTAGGGTGTTATTTTATGTAAACATTTGTGGCTGTGGATGAGCAGAGCAATTTAGTATGTGTACAATTTATCACCATCTATTGCATACAGCACGTGTGATAAACACCAATTTTCTAGAGTATATTGGCAGTTCTTACTCTTGTTCTATGCAATCTTTGATGGAACTCCATGGCTACTAGCTTGAGTTCCCTTGTTAGTATGCTATCTCTGTTATCTGTCTGTTGTTCAGTATGGCACTCACTTCTCAGTATGTTCTGAGCTTATCACATCGCCCACTGTTTGGTGACCCGCAGGTCTGTGAATACATTGCAGTTGAGTGGTTCTTCCCAGTGTACCACAATCTCCACCACTGAGCTTGCATATTTAGCTCCACTATCATGCTTACACCCGGACCTAGTGGGGCTCCCTCAGTGTTTTGATTCAGTCCTGCAGCCACTATCTGGAATGCCAGGCCTGTGACCTAACACGGATGAGTAGCCTCCATCATTATACTGCTGCTGGCTACTGTTGAGCTCTCTCAGGCTCTTTTCATGGTTGGCCCGCAAGTTATTTGGGTTCCATTATACACAGCTTTGGCTGTGAGTGACTAACGAGCCATGCTGCCGGATTTACACCCATGCAGCCAATGTCTAAGCCTCCTGGAAGACAAGGATGAACACCAGCTATGTGTCCGTTGCCTCGGCACTGACCAGTCTCCGTTCAGATATCCCCTGTCACATCCAAAGTCCTTTATGTGCATGAAGCAATCTCGGCAGTATGGTACTTATACAGCAAAACTTCACACAAGCTTTTACTTGGGCTCCTGTCCTTGGCATGGTAGTCTGTTAGTAATGTGACAAAGCTTTTTTTTTTTTTAAAGTGAATAATGTTGGATCTTTCCAGCTTGCTTCCCCCTCTCTCACTGTCTGTCTGTCTGTCTGTCTCTGTCTCTCTCTGTCTCTCTGTCTCTGTCTGTCTCTCTCTCTCTCTCTCTCTCTCTCTCTCACACACACACACACACACACACAGGCTTAGCTCACTGCTCAGGGAGAGGGAGAAACAGAGAGAAATTCACCCTCACACTCATTCACTTTCAGCAACCACTTTATCCTGGTCAGGGTTGCGGCGGATCCAGAGCCTACTGATCTTCGCCAATCCACCTACTGGCATGTTTCTTAGACAGTAGGAGGAAACTGGAGAACTCAGAGGAAACCCAGACACAGATACAGTAACCGGAGCTCTGGGTCAAACCGGGGAAGCTCGCGGTGTGAGGAATAATTATATGGCATTCCATAGTTTTTGTGTGTATTTTCAAATTCACACAATTTCAAATGAAAATTTCGAAAATAAAATATTGCCTTTATAACGCATTGTTTGTTTTTGTTTTTTTTTAAAGGTCAAATATTAAATAACACAACTCTAATTTCTGCATACTTCACCTTACATGCAACAGGCTGCGTATTAACTAAAGGATTTATACCATCACATCACATGAGGAGAAATACCTGAAAAATTCTGAGACTGCAAAACAGGTGTTAGTGTTTGAAGTGTTTGAGTAGGTGTTAGGATTAATCAGATGTTTTCTATTTAAGACCATTTTTCTCTTTCTGTTTTCACTGCATTTAGGGGTATTTAGGAGTTTCCTAAAAACATGTGAATACCTTCCAGCTATTAATCAGTGTCCTCAGTGCGTCTCCCTCATCCTGTTCTCTCTCACTTGCACTCCCTTTTTTCCTTCTGAGCACTTCCAGCCCAAGGTTCTCTCCTTGTCAACCGGCTAAATCTGCTTTGCAGTAGCAGCAATTGTATCTGATCTTAGTGTCCTGTCCTCTAAGAGGAAGTCATCAAGGAGCTCTCTTTATCAGCAGAAGAATTCAAGCTGTGCAGATATCACAATCACTCATGCTGGGTCATTAGAGAAATTCGAAACTGCTTACACTGCAAAAAACGATATCTTAGCAAGTGAAACGGCCTGAATATGAGCAAATTTATCTAATATTTCTTATTATGAGATCATTATATACCAAATATAAGACTGTTCAGACTGTTTTTAGATGTTTTTACACATTTAAAGCTTTAAATTTTCTTATTCTATTGGCAAATAATTTTGCTTCTTTCTAGACATAAATTTTAAAATTTTCTTAAAATTAGAAAAAGACTATTTCAAGCTTGAAATTGGTAAAAAAATGTCTAGAAAATGGTACAATAATCTTTTGTTTTGTATAAGTTTTGTATAATTTAATCTTATAATAGGAAATTCTAGATAAATATAACTATATTCCAGATACTTTCACTTCCTAAGATGTCATTTTTGCAGTGTAAAAAAGTTAAAAAGCTTTTTATTGGCTTCATCTCAGGCAGTGTCATGGTTCAATTAGCAGAAATGGAATGAGTCTTCATATTTCTCCTCTTCAAAATGTTTCCAAAAAAGACATATATGTAAAGAAATGACAGATGCCTTGTTTGGTTTGATTATTATAGATCCCTCATTACAAAAAAAATAACAGTGGAAATATCTTGAATATAGTTAAATTTACCTGGTATTTTTAATTAGAAGATTACAATAAATCAAATATAAGATTATTAAAACTATTACATTTTTACTCATTTCAAGCTTTAAATTCTATTCTATTCTTCTTTCTAGAAATTCTAAAAAAAAATTGCTAAAAATGAGCAAAAGAACAAGAATATTTAAAGCTTGAAATTAGTACAAATATCTAGAAATATGTTTAATAATCCTATATTTGGTTTATTGTAATCTTATAATAGCAAATACTAGATAAATGTGACTATATTCAGTATATTTCCACTTGTTAAGATGTCTTATTCCTAAGTCCAGCCTCCACATCCCTGGTATGATCCATGATGGGATAATTAAAAAAAAAAAAAAAAAAAAATCCAGGCATCTATTTCTCAGCTAAGCAGAAATAAAGTGAAAATCAATTAAAATAAAAGTTTTATAAAACAGCACAGCATGAGAAGGGTCTGTATAAAGGTCTGAAATTCTCTGAAAGAAAAACAAATTCAATTCAATTCACAATCATTAAACAATCCTCCTTAAAAACCCTATTTATGCTCACTTTGTAGGTATGTTTATTTAAATTGCTTCCATTTTAATGTAGTAAGATCTCTACTGGCATCTTTAAAAGGGACAGTGTGCGTTATTGTTATATTTCATGATTGCTGCATTTTCTGCATAATACGCTTGTTTGGTTACATTCAGAAAAACATGTAACTTATTTAGTCAAAATGTATTTAAGACAGCAGAGGACTGTGATTTTCTATAATCAATGAAAGGAAGCTGTGCTGTACAGAGTGAATTAATGCACTTTTAAGCATCCACACACACACAACTCTTTTATCATTGCACTATATGCTGATTAAATCTACTTGCTTAGCAGCACTTACAAAAATGACAATGTGTCTGTAACCAGCAAACAAGAGGAGATTAATTGAGTAGAAAGAGAAGAGTTAAAAACATGGATCATCTGATAGAGTGACAAAAATAAGGCACAAATCAGTTTCAAGACTTGTGTGAGCTGAGTGAGATGTGAACAGCACCATTCCAACAAAACCAAACACTATTTTCCATCACCTCATGAATTATAAAGATGAAGTGCATCATACAGAAAACAGTGCACTTACTGTCTTATGCAGAAAAGCTGCAATGCTGCACCTAACTGGATTTATTCAGCCTCAGCTATGATTTATATAAAGTGACAACTCAAGTAAAACAAAATGAAAGGACTTGCATTGTTAAAAAAAAAAGAGGTAGATGAGTAGAATACAAGGTAATGAAGAAGAAAACAAAGCAACAGAAAACCTTCAGGTATCAAAAGCAACTATTTAGGATTCTTCTAAACAGGTGATGAAACCAGGAAGCTTTAAAACAAAGTTACTCACCATTGAACTTGACTTTGCGAATATACTCCAGCAACTCTTTGCCATTGATGTTGCTCATGCGGGGACAAAGGCCAGGGTAGCCAAAACACAGGTGTCTGTGCATGCTGTGGAGAGCATGGGCCATAGCATACACAGCGTCCATGACAAACTGAACCTTCCCCTCCTGCTCATAACTGGAGTCACGGCCCACCTTCTCCAGCCCTGTGTGCACACACACATACACACACACACACACAGACACATTAAGTGGTATTTTCCCTTTATTTCATTACTCTAGTCTAATGGGAGTATGTAATCCTGCCATCTCATTTACTCTTCTAAATGAGCAGGCACACCATTCTGCATGAATTCCAAGTACTGAAGAGCTGTTTAATATGATGCACACTTCAACCCAATAATTAGCATAATTGGCTAATGAGTACACTGATTAGGTGAATGTATTCAAATATTTGAGGAATAAATATTACACAGTGTATTTTAGACATACAGGGGTGAAAAATATAACAGTGCTGTTCACTGAGTTATTGATTTAATTTTGCCCTCATACACCACATAAGTTTTCTCTGGGAGTGATAGCAGTATGATGCATAGCCTATGAACGAAATCTTTTCAACTCTATTTTTACCCCCTGGAGCCTTTGAGGAAACAAAAGACAAATAAAAACATGGCTGGACGGGATGAATTAACAAGTGATACGATCCCTCAATCAATAATCATGTCAGTGAAGAATGAAATGGAATTCAAGCCACTTTTATGATGCCTCCTGCAGAGTGGAAGAACGTATGCACACCTCTAAAAAGGAGACTGATTATCAGCTCTTCCTCTGGTAATGTAAAAGAGACGGAGAGTGACTCGAGAGAGCGGTCAGGCCCTTTGAATCCAAACAAAGGCAACATGTTTTGCAACTCCAGAGCCAAGACATTCACTAAACACAGATTTGGCTTGTGCAGAGGTGGGCAAACTTTTTGGACCAAGGGCTGCATTGATTACACACTGCAAAAAATAACCGTCTAAATATAAGAAACAAATGCATGATTTAAGAAGATACAGACTAGAAACAAGTCAAATTATCTGCCAGTGCAGTAAGATAATTACACTTGGTAAGATTTCTTGAAATAAGAAAACATATCTAGGCTTTAGAAAAGAACAAAATGTCTTAAAATAAGCATTAAAACACTTATTCCAAGCAGTGTATTTAGTCTAATTAA
>CM040471.1:10226715-10274492 GCA_022758105.1 Pangasianodon gigas | reverse complement strand
TCTAAGCATGTTTTCGCATGTTTGGAAACTGTATAATTCAACATAGTGAACAGAGAAGACATAGTGTCACAGTGTCATCTATCAGAGATATGTAAAATACCAAAATTAACACAATAAATGGGTTAACAAAAATTGACTTGATGAGTCGGCAAAAAAATAGCGGTTTGCCCATGTCTGGGCTAGTGCCTTAAACATCCATTGCCATACATCATTACAGGATCTGGATAAGGTTGTATTCTTCTGTTTACTTATTTCTGTATTTATTAACTCATTTAATTAATTTCTATATGTAGCCATTAATCAAATGTCACAGTATCTCCTTATTTTCATGTGTTAGTCAATATCAGACTTAGACTAATATCGAACTAACATTGGAGATACTGGTCACTTATTTTGTGTGATACACTGAACAGATTCAGCTGCTAGCATATCACATGAATAATAAAAGAGGTGCAGTTTCAATTAATCAAGTTATTCTCTGGCAGCATAGTGGCACACCAAGTTAATGTTGGATCCAGTGTTCGATCCTGAGCTCTTGTTACTAACTGTTTCATACGTTCCCTTTGTGTCCGTTGGGTACTCTGGTTTCCTCACATCCTCAGAAAATAACACTACATGTCCAATACCAAAATATGTATGTCCATACATACCCACTGGGTGCAGTACAGTATACCACAATGTGATGTGATGTGATGTCAGCATCAGACTTAACAAACCATGACATCAACCACAGAAAATGTTTAAAGAAAAGAATATTAGCTTGTCTGCAATTACAAGCATTGACAACTCTGTACTGTTCCACAGTAAGAAATATTAGTTTCAGAACCATAGGCATAAAATCACATCAAATCATAAAATAAATAAAATAATAAAATAATAGTCATATTTAGAGTTAGTAGGCGTACTGAGGAGTTGTACTTACTCAGTATTCAGACCTCAGAATTAACCATGGACATAAGTGATGCTTGGACTAGGACTATTCAAGGCAGTCAGACTCAAAATCTACTCAGTATTATTAGTCTCACATTTAGTCTTAATTGCGGTGACTAAATATGAAAAAAAAAACACTTTCCTTGTTATGCCTAAAAGAACAAATAATAGAGAAATACCAAATGCAAGTTATGCAACTAAATTACATAATAAATTCTAAAATAAATACAGAAAAATATATTACAATAAATACATACATAAAATAAATAAAAGAACATAAAAATAAATAGCTACAGAAATGTACAGACCACTCCGAAAGTATTGGAACAGCAAAGTCAATTATTTGCTTTTGCTATACACTTAAGATATTTGGGTTTGAGATCAAAAGTTGAATATGAGACAAGAGATCAGAATTTCAGCTTTTATTTCCTGATATTTATATCTAGATGTGTTCAACAACTTAGAATATGGCATATTTGGTGGAAGACAACCCAATTTTTAGGTGAGCTAAAGTATAGGAACAGATAGACTTAAAGTAAATGAAAGTAAATAACACTTAATATTTGGTTGCATATCCCTCGCTTGCAATAACTGCATCAAGTCAGCGACCCACTGACATCACCAAACTGTAGCGTTCTTCTTTAGTGATACGTTTCCAGGCTTGTAGCACAGCTTCTTTCAGTTGTTGTTTGTTTTGGGGATTTTCTCTCTTCAATCTCCTCTTTAGGAGATGAAATGCTGCTCAATTGGGTTAAGCTCTGGTGATTGATTTGGCCACTGTTTCCCTGATGAAGTGCTTTGTTGTGTTGGCAGCAAGTTTTGGGTCATTGTCTTGCTGCATGATGAAGTTCCTCCCAAATAGACTGGATGCATTTCTCTGTAAATTGGCAGACAGAATGTTTTTGTAGAATTCATTCTGTTTCTACCAGCATGAGTTACATCATAAATAAAGATTAGTAAGTCTGTTCCAGAAGCAGCCATGCAAGCCCAACTATGACACTACCTCCACCGAGCTTGACCAATGAGCTCATCTGCTTTGGATCATGAACAGATCCTTTCTTTCTCCACACTTTGGCCTTTCCATCACTTTGGTAGAGGTTAATCTTGGTTCCAAAACTTTTGTGGCTCATCTCTGTATTTCTTTGCAAATTCCAATCTGGTCTTCTGATTCTTACTGCTGATGAGTGGTTTGCATCTTGTGGTATGGCCTCTATACTGTATTTCTGCACTCAAAGTCTTCTGGACTGTGAAATCTTCCCCCCTGCCCTATGGAGGTTGTTGGTGATGTCACTGACTGTTGTTTTTGGGTTTTTCTTCACAGCTCTCACAAAGTTTCTGTCATCAACTGCTGTTGTTTTCCTTGGCCGACCTGTTCGATGTCTGGTTATTAGTATGCCAGTGGTTTCTTTCTTTCTCAGGACATTCCAGATTGTTGTATTGGCTATGCCCAATGCTTGTGCAATGGCTCTTTTCAAGGCTTCAAAATGACTTGCTTTTCTCCCATAGACAGCTCTCTGGCCTTCAAATGAAGTCTTCACAGCAAAACCCAGGGCTCAAATCAAGAGTAGACATTCAGAGCTATTAATTGTTTAAACAATCAATCTAACAGGGCACACCTGGGCAACAAGAAACAACTGTCAGTCACAAGTTGCAATATTTTTGATCACCCAAAATGAGTGGGTTCAAACAAAAGGTGCTCACATCTAGATGTAAATATCAGAAAATGAAAGCTATAATTCTGACATAAAGTGCAGTTTTTTGGCAGAGAAACAAAAGGGCTAGGCAATACTCAAACATGAGGCAGGCAAATGGTCTGGAGATCAGCAGACAAGTACAAACTAGGCTAAAGAGGCAAACAGTGAGAAGGCTCTGGTCAAAACAGTAATCAAAACAGGCAGTAAACAATGGCCTGGAACAATCACAGCCACAGTGCTTAAGAGACACTTAGTAAAGTGTGTTTGTCAGTGTGGGTTATTTAAAGATTTAAAAGGAATAGTCTGATTGCAAATAGGTGAATATCATAAGTAATCAGTGGCTATGTTTACATGCACATTAAATTCATTAAAATCCGTTTAAGGTCTAGTTTTGGATTGCAGCCATATTCTGAATACAACGTTTGTATGCTTACAGGCATCGGAATATCCCTGTATACATGGTTGTTATAAGTATGCCTGAGTTGCCATTCCTAAATACCTAGCCTACAGCTAAGCATCTCTTAGTACCCACAATTCCTTGTGGACTGAGCATGCACATATATCTCCTTTCAGTGGATTTTCTGAATAAGGTGTCTGCAAATTTCTGATTAAAACAGGCATATTCCAGACGTGGGAATCAGAATTTGGGGAATTAGTATATTGTCTTAATTTGAATCCGGCAATCAGATTGCGGCATTTACATGACTCATTACTAATTAGAATTCAGATTAATATCGGAATATTGATGTGCATGTAAACGTAGTCAGTGACTGTGAGGATAGGAGCTTGACTGCAGGTCATGGGCTTAGGATCATGGGAGTTGTAGACACAGGCTTGACAGCATGAAAGACTCATCATTGAGCCGTTTCTCAGTAAGACGCAGGCTGTATTTTTACTGATTAACCCAAGTATAAAGTACTTATACCCTTACAGGCAAGGGTCAGAGCACAGAACAGATATAGGACTACCAGGACCAGAGGATAAATCAACAAACCAGGAAAACCAAGGTCCTACACAAAACAGTTCATGCAATAACCATAGCAGAATTCAGGGGAGGGTGCCCTCTGATGGTGTGGCGGTGACGAGTCCCTGCTAGATGTGATGATATGCTATAAATTGAAAGCCAGCCGGTTATTTGTACCAATAAATTTGCTATAAAATCTGTAATCTGTCATTGTAAAAATGTCACTGTGCTGCACTGATATAAAACTGATATGATTTGGAAATTGTAGTAGCACGCCTAACCACCCCTCTTAACACCTGCATCAAAGGTCAGGAAGATACTGAAAATATACAGCAATGTTTTTGCATGTGAACTATGATCAGGAAAACCGAGCCTAAAATGTTTAAGCAGCTAACTTTTGCTTTTTCAACTAACTTTTGCTCTGACACTCAATCTCAGAAATAGATCAGTGTGAGTAGAAAGACTAAAATAATATGCAATTAGAAATAAAATATATCTTGTTGTTCTAAACATGCTCAGTAAATAGACAAGAGGTTCAGTACATGCCGTAGATGACTGATCTCATTCTAGTCTCCTTTCGCTGCAGCCAAACTCTCTTTCCAAGACTACAACCTCATTCTCATTCATTAACCTGTAATAGACAGAGTAGATTTTTTTGTTGGGGAAAGTTGATTTAGCACATAATTTGGTTTTGCCAATTGAATGCCAGTCATTACAAAATAGCCTATCCCACATGTGTGACAGCTGTTTATCTGGCATTTGAAAATCATGCCTGATGACTTGAAATGCGTTTTTAATGTGATTTCTTATGAATGTTTCTGTACCCATGGAGATTTTGATAATGGATTTAATACCACTACCACTGAGAACATCCAGTTACAGATGCACCGTATGGTGTGAATTAGTCCGTTTACATGATGAGATTTGTTCTCTGTTCAAATGTAAGCCACGCTGGCCCCAAAATACAAACTCTATAGCTGTGTTGGTGAAAGAAATAAGAGAAATGCAAAGAGGGTAGTCTAAAAACCAACAAAAAAATCAAACAGTTTGTCGTGAAATATAACATGAATCAGTAATGTCTTGTGTTGGGCTGTTTGGCACACCTGTTTTGTGAAGGGACCACAAACAAATGAATTAGTATATTATTTCCCAGTATAACAACTGGACTGTATTAAACCACTTACATAAAATTTATAATAATATTGGTTTTGCCACAGGTGTGTGAGGACTTACTGTTCATCCTGTGATTGGCCACTGCAGAACAGTCTTTACAGAGACAGCCCAGAGGTTAAATGTGAGTAAACTCAGGGTAATTGATCTAGTAATAGAAGCACTTAATAACCGATTTACAATATTCACAATCTAGTACCATTTTACTCTTCAGAACAATGAACTCATACAGTGTGTCAGGAAAAGGATAACTTCATGAGTCCAATTTGTCTTTATATGGTCTGCATCATCTATCTTTTACAGTACTTTTTACAACCACAGATGATTACGAGTGCATGTCTTGTCTTTTTACAACCACAGATGATTATGAGTGCATGTCTTGTCTTTTTACGACCACAGATGATTATGAGTGCATGTCTTGTCTGTCTCAATGCTGCCACCTTTCACTATTCTTAACAGTTTGAGACACCACTGAAGCACTCTGAACTATTCACCCATTTTCAGAGAACTCATACAGCTCTTATTCACAGGCCTAAGTGTAAATTTTCTGATTTTCAAAAATCTTCGCCACATAACACCAAATTTTTAGTGATTATTTGCTTGCTTAAACTAATGAGACTGATAAATCAGTTTGCTGTATTTGGTGTGTTAAACACTCTGTGTAACATGTGATGTAAATCTGCCACTAATGCAGTGATACAAAATAATGCAAACAAATCAATTAAAAGACAATCAGAAATACAAATTGTGTTACCCTACCTCTACACAAGAGAGCATTTTATTGGAACTCTGTCAGCGTTTTCCTTTTCCTGGCCTCTTTTGTTCTCCTCCTCTGTCTCAACTATGTTATTTGGTTACAACAATGAAAGTTTGCACTGAGGTCCTGAATTAACAAACAGAGAGCTATTAGCGGATAAAGGGTAGCTTCCAGTAATGTTAAGCCATCCTACAGTGATGTGGCTGTATTCACGTGTGTTTTTGTGCCACAGTAATTGACAGGACAATTGTCCAGAATGGAGTCACCTGTAGTGCATCTGTCACAAGATTAGCATGTACCTACTATGTAAATCAGTGAGTAGTAATATTCAGCCAGTCCCACAAAGGAAAAAAAATATGGGACTCATGATGTGATATTGTAAAGAAAAGAACTCTAATTTAAAACCAGTGCAAAAAATTCTGTCACTGCAGAAGTACAGTCTGATATCACTAAGAGTATGAAAAAAAATCTATACTTGTCTATGTCAAGTCATTGAGGTTTTTCAGACTTAGTTAAGACTTACTGTTTGCAGACTCTCTTCTGTCAGATGATGAAACACTAATGACTTGATCTCAAAGCTTGTGTTACTCATCAACAGCCTTTACTGATGTCCATAATTCAGTATGACTATAGACTGCTCACCCACAAATTAGGGCTTCCTGCAGTCCCTGCCATTCAAAATAAACCATATTATTTATTATATTTCACTTCTAGCAACGCTGAAAGTCAATTACACATTGATGGAGTTAAAAAGGATGTTGCATGCTGAATTTGATCCTGACAACACAGTGTTCCCCTTAAGCTCCATTTTAAATTCCCTGATGTAGTGGGAGAAGCTCTTAGAAAAGAAAGCTATACCACCTATTATTTGTAGTAAGATCATAGTTGCAGTATTGCACCTTTTTGGTAATTCTTGAAGTGAAAATCTGTTAGATGCCACTGCCATCAGCAAACTGTTTTAGAAGTTTTATAGAAAAGAAGCACTTCAGCACTTGAGCTTCACCAAATGACTCTGGAATTACTATTATAATTTTGTGTATTGTTGACAGATGAGGTCAGTATCAAACCTTTTGGCCATGAGCACCATTGAGATGTTTGGCAAAAAAAAAAAAAAAAGATACCATACCCTAAAAAGAAGCTCCCACACCCTTCTATGCAATATTATGTATCTTAGGGTCTAGGGAATTTTGTGAAGATTGACAGCATAATGAATTCTGCTAAGGATAAGTTAACCCCAAACCTGGTAGCCTCTGCCAGGAGGTTAAAGACTAAAATGAATCTTTAATCTGAAAGAGCTGCATTAACAGTTCGTGATATGCCAGGCAGTCTTTGGTGGTGCAAAACTGTCTTTAAAGAAGATCTATTTATAATTCTTCATCCTTGGTGTATAAGATTTTTTCACACACACAGTAAGTAAAGATGGGTAAAAGTAAATATATAGAGGTTTTCCCATAAGAGATACGCACTTTGTCTTTCTTTCCACGGAGACACTCCAAAACTCATCCATGCAGAATTGTCGAGTGAAATATTTATGGAAGCATTCTATTTGAATGAGGCCTGCCCTTTGCTGCAAGGCTATATAGAAACGTAATCCGTCCAGGACACACAGTGAATAACTATACAGAAAATGTTATCTTTCTGCACAGTTAAAGTAAAAATTAATGCACCTTTTGACAAAGAATAAGATGAAAAGTCAGGTTTCCAAAGACATGTAAATGTTTGTTAATAGTGGCTTGCTGAATGTTGCTAAATGGATAAAACTTTCATGGCATCTTTTCTTCCTCAGATACGAGTACAAATTAGTTCCAACACACACACACATATATACACACACAAACAAATACAAAACCGACACTCACACAAATATACACTCATGTCAAGAGTGCTATTGTACCGTGCCCTCATCTGACTCCATTAACGGAAAGTGGTTGGGATCGTGACCTACACATCATTAACAAGGTAAACAATCTGCCAGCGTAGCACAGACACCAGACCCTGATGTCAATGTAATGTCAGAGCATAGCAGAGTTGTAATTAGACTGATTTGATTGCATGTAAAGAGGTCCTGCTCTTCAAGGATGAGAAAACAGGAGAGGACACCAAGTAATTTCATATATATTGTGTAGGGTCGAGCAGAGAGTCAACGTATCTTCACATCTGCTCTCTAGTTTTTCATAAGATGCCACTCTCTCTCTCTTATTCATTCATACATTCAGCCACTACAAAAACAATATACAACAAAACTAAAAAAAAAAAACTTTCATTAATACTACAGTAGAGTAACAGTGATGAACAAATCATTAGTTATTCCAAATTTAAAAATGAACAAGTTTTTACATTTAAAAATGAACAAGTTTTCACATTAATCACTGCAAATTTGGTTTAATTTAGCAATATGGTTTAGACCCTCACTATTCAGCAGATTTAAAATAGCACTTGATCCAGTATATCCTATTATTTATTAATAATTTTTTTTTCTATCACATGCCAATAGTTACTCATAAAGCACTAAATCAAGGTCATAAAATCATAAAGTCTGTGTATTGGATGAAGGCTATTTTATCACAGTTTTAATTTGTGTGATTAGTAATTTGAGTTGTCGAATTAATAAAACAATGCTAATGTTTTTGTTAGTTTGATGTACTCTCCTGTAAAGAAAATGTGCCTTGAAACTGTTTAAATGATAAACTGACTGAGCATTCAGCCTCACATATGGCTCACTTTAATTAAGTATAATTCAGAATTTTATCCATAAAAAATTTGGTTCTCAAAATGAGTAATATCTGATTAAGATGCTGTTTCCTCCGATGTCCTCCATGTAAAATGTCATATTTATGTATTTAATATTGGTCTCAAATACCATTTCATAATTTTTTTAGTGTTTTTACAGCCCAAAATATACATTTCAGCATGACATCAAACTGTCAGACAGTGCTGCTGGACTTAATACTGCTTCCCACTTAAGCTATTATTGCGCAAGATAAATGGCTTAAGGTCTATATTATTATGTTATTATGACTCTTTTCTGTAGCACTTTGAGATTTTCTTTAAAATGTAAAGTGCTTTATAAATAAAATGTATTATTATTATTATTATATATGTACGTAATTGTAGCTCATAATTTTATCCATACAAATTTTGTTCCTCAAGATTAGCAATGGTTCTGATTAGGATGCTGTCTCTCCTATCCAAGTATAGGGTCAGAATTATGTGTAACTAAGACACGCCTCTGCTTTCAGAACACTATACTCCATGCACTGAGTATTGCATAAGTCTTTATTTACTCCTCACTATGTGTGTGTAACTAAATGGCCCATGTGCACACTTCACTGCACACTTGTACGACGCTACATCCAAAAGTACGAAATACTACTTTCAAAACAATTCAGTACTGTACTAAATGGTATGCAACCAAATACACGCACATACAGTATATACATTCTATAATGCTATAGTATATTATTGTACTAAACAACATACCACCATGGTATATCACCATATTATTGCTTTTTAAAGTATATTTCAGTCAGGAGTGGTTCATGACCATAGATTTTGCTGGGGCACCACAATATTAATAACAACAGATTATTTTGAGTAACCCCATAATAGGAAGTAACTATGTACACCATTTTTCAATGAGAGAACAGAAAGATGTCTAAAAGGTCTAAAAGCACTAACAAATAGACAAAAAATACAATACCCTTAGTTCCTCAATCCAAACATCTTTGACACAATATTGCCACCTCACTGTTCAATTTGCCTAATTTGTTAATGAATGTTAGCTCATCAATCTTTCAGATATGTACATTTTTCTATCATAGCTTTATTGAAATCAAACGTAATGAAATGAAATCAATTGGTGCAGTTATGATGGTTTCTGGCTGCTGATAATTGTAATCAAATAATACATTAATAACCTCGCTAGGTACATAGATAGCTAGATAACAGATTAAACTTGCTAATCATATCCTTTCTAATTCATGTGTGTTTGATACAGCAGATGTGGTCCCGTTGCCGCAGTGTGTGAGACGAACACAGAAGAGGTAATATCATTAACTGTCTTGTTAGCTGCCCCTCCCCCATACAGAATGTTCATAGAGTGAGCATGGGGCATCGTGATTCCTGCCCCAGTGGGCCAGCGTTAGCGTGCATTGTTGTTCCCATTTGTTCCCATTTTTGACCACTAGTTGCAATAATAACCCTACTGAACTAAACAGGGCACACAGCATGCTCCCCCATGATTGTGCAACATTTAGGAATGGTAAACAAATCGATAGAACATCAGCTTATATCCGTCAAATAACATTTTTTAAATCATTGGAGTAAATGCCACACAGACAGTCACCTGGGCTCAGGATTGAACCCTGGAGCTTTGAGGCTCCAAAGTGATCAACAGCAGCACTCCACTATGCGTTTGTGTCATATAATGTGAATTGTATTATTCTATTAAGCAAAGAAAATGAGGAAGTGGCATAAAGGTTTTATTAAAAATATTTTGTTTTAGACCTGTTTTTATTTACTGAAAAAAAAAAAAAAACAGTAGTCATTTCTTGTCATTTATATTCTGCTGGACAATATGTCATAACCCGAGGGAGCCACAGAATAATCTCCTTACTGGAATATCAATTGAGGACACTTTGTGCTTGTTTGACATTGAATTTGATGTATAAATAAAGAAATATGTGGAAATGAAGTATGCCATTAATGATATACATTTATCCATAGTGTTCTTCCTAAAACTTTGATGTTATTTTATGTGTTGTTCAACTTAGGTGTACTTGTAGCCATTACTAATGTATAACATACATTACTAGAACACACTGACAATTGATGTGTAGTGAGATTACTGTTATAGGTTACCATAGGTTACTCTATAGCATAGGTTACCCTCAAAACTTCAGTAGGGGATAATATGATTTGCAAAACAATTAGACTTGTAGAGGGTGTGAAGCAGTCAGCAAGCGCCGTCTCTTGCTAACTGCAGTTCCAGACTTTAGGAGGCACTGTAGAGCAACCAGTTCACACACACAAACTGTCTGGATAATGTGTCATGGTATAAAGATTAAAAAGGCATGAGTATTTAAAGCCTCACCAACATCACTATCATCACCCTGGTGGGGACATTGGTTGTCACAATAACGTTTTTGTCCCTTGAAGTTAGTGTGAACTTGAACGTGCCACAGAGAGATGGTGTCTCTCCTTTACTTTTGGTTTTTGTTTTTCCTCCAGCAAATGACTAGAAAAAAATTCCAAGCACGACATCACTCTCTCTTGACTCATCCTTCTGAAATGAAAAGAAATATGGGAATAACCCTAGAGAATATTTAATCATGCTCTGGCCCTGGAGCTCTCCACGAGGGAAGCTCCCCTGAGCCATCCCCAACCATTGCCTAGTGGCACAATTCAGGAAAGATTACACTGGGGGCTTGTCTTGGATGCATTTCACCTACTCTGGTGAGTCAGTGCAAATCTACTGGAATATTTAAAACATAACAAAAACAAACAGACTTTGGTAAAGTAGCAGCTGAGCTTACCAGATGTTTAGCTATGGGCTAACAAGAGGGACAAAATGCCAGCTTTATTCAATTCCACACACTTCCTGTTCACAGACTGTATAAAGCATATCCAAACACACAGTTGTCGACAAAACCTGTGTGTTTAGGTTCTGAGCCTTTCTTTTATGATTGCCATTCTTGTCTTTGACAGTATGCCAGTCAAAGCAGCTTACCAACCTTATCCATATCATATGCCAATCCCTCTGTTTTTCACTCAAGCCACACAGCCCACAGAATATCAGTGCACACAGTCACCACAGTGCCATGGTTGTAGGCATTATGAGGCTTAGCTCATTTAGGGTAATCCTGAGAGTGCACTGTCTTCTTCCAAGCATGCAGGATCCAGACACCCAGCCTAGGCGTAAGCATTATGTCATCTTATTTTGGTAGCAACAATGAAAATGCCACTCACCACTTTGACAGCTGTGCTAAACATTACCATTGTCCAGACAAGATAATGCCTGTCCAGGTGATGTTCTGTTTAGTTGGACCTGCAGGGGAAGTGGTCCACAAAAACCCCAAATCTGCATATCGGAACTACACATGCCAAATAGAGGAAGTGGAGGCTGTATACCAGCCACCCTCAGGACATGCTTCTGCTATCAAGTAGTATCAAGTTGAGAGAGAGAATGCAAAAGCCATGTGAACTGCTACATGCACTCAGGGATGAGGTGTCTATTGTGTATGCAGATCATTCCAAGGGAGAAAACGATAGCATAGTTTTGAAAGTGTTTACTAACACGGATGATGCCGATTATGTACAGTAGCTACTGGACACATTGGCAAGAGCATACAAGCTTGATAACAGACATGAGATGAGAAGACATGTAGCTGTTAGTGTCAGTTTGACTAATGTGCCACAGAGCAGAGTGTCCATGTGGACTCTGGTATTAGAGCACTAAATGGCACTTCTTGGTTATATAAACTCCATTTTCTGCCTGCCTGAGATGGTCATAAACTGCCCTTTGAAGCTCACTTGAGGTTATCTGCAAGATATCAGACAACTAGGATGGTCAGCAATCTACAACACACAAGGCTCCAGGCCACTCTGCTCCAAGTGGGGCAGAGCCAGAAAACACAAGACTGTCCCTCCAGGACAACTTGGGAAAATGGGACAAAAAGCTATCCAGGTATCTGGCATTATATCACAACAAAGCACTTTTCTTTCAAACATTTCAGAAACTTCCTCAGCACACGCATAACCTCCTTTTTTCATGTACTTTTTTTGTGTTGTGTGATACCTGCATGCTTAATGGAAGTGTAATTCTTCTGTTTCCTTGAAATGCACAGATACCCCTGCAACTATGCCATGTTTGCTCTTAAATTGACTAGCCACCGCAAATTGCAAAACCATTCTTAGGACTTTAAGTTCCACCAATATACAGCACCCCTGTTTCATGATACAATCTCCAAAAAAGTGCAGTCCTTGGTGGGAGGGTGTGAATTGGAATTCCACCTCAGGACTTCCCTTTGAACTACTGACAAATCAGCTGCACTGAATGAGGAGCAGCAGGAACTCTGACCTACCTCATCAGTCCTCCATATAAACCTATTAGATTTCCATTCACCCGGCTCTCTGATCATCAGCTTCAGAGTCATGTTTTCACTTATAAGGGGAAGATAATATTGTATTATATCACCAAAAAAAAACATTTTTTTAAACACATCAAATCAGAAAACTGGTCAGGGCACTCTCAGCAGTGCACACTAAAAAAGAGGTTATGTGTTGTGTGATAATTACATGCTTTTTTGCATGCGATGCATGTTTTTTGCTCTTTGTTGTCCTGGTATGTCTGCACCATTGTACAAAGAAAAATTCCATGTACATGTACTTGGCAAAATAAATTGATTCTGATTATGACCCTGCATCACGCTCAGTCAGTCTCATTCATTCATGATCTCTGGACAAGCAGACTTAATGCCACAGCTAGATGTTTAGCACAATCCCTGCTGAACTGTGCAACACTGAGTCCCAGGACTCTCTGTCTCTACGATCTCCATGGAACCACAACTGCCTAGACTGAAGATACTGCACAAATCTGAACCAACCAAGGAGACACCATTACAGAGTGACTATAAAGCATCTCTCTATACGATCTTCATTGCTAGCATGGTTGTTTAGATATAATTAGTTCAGTAAGTAGAGCCACGTTTTGCCTACTTTACATAATACTATTCAAACAGTTGCCTAAATTCTTGGTGTATGTCTGCCATTGAGCTTCATTCCACTTAACCAATTGTCTTATTTATTAGCTAAATCTACTACATTTGTACGTAGTTTCCATTGTCCATGGGCATAGACCCAAAGTAGATGTAATCTGCGTAGCACACAAACCTGTTCTTGAATCTGGATTCAAAATACATTGTTCCTGGGAATGCACGTTTCTATGAGCCAGTAAAGGGGGACATCATGCTGGGCCCAACTAAAGGGTTTATTTTAAAACACTGCTTGTTAATGGTGAGAACAGTACTCTATGCCTCTATGCACTAAAGAACCATCAAGTTCCCATCAGGCTCTACAGCCCTGGAATGATATCAGTAAAAGTGAAGAACCTGGGGACCCCTAGGTTGCCAACATAGTCAAGCCCTTTTTATCTGCACCTTTCATAAAGTCATCAGTCACAGCTTATCAGTTGAATGCTCATGGATCACATCCCACATGCAGTGGGAATTTGCCTGGTGTACCTACACAACAATATAGTGCTGGGTAAAGACGTCACTGCAATACTTCAGCATCTTTTACAAGTGGAAAGGGGCAGTGGTGGCTCATTGATTAAAGTGGTTACTAAGCAGAAGGTTGATGGTTCAAAATCCAGCACAGACGAGCTGCCACTGTTGGGCCCTTGAGCAAGGCCCTTAACTCTCTCTGCTCCAGGGGTGCCATATCATGGCTGACCCTGCACTCTAACCTCAATGTTATAACAAGCTGGGATATGCAAAGACAAGAATTTCAGTATACTATAATGTATATGTGACAAATAAAGGCTTCTTCTTCTTCTTCTTAACTGCCCAGCCAGTTACCAACTTAAAGTTGAAACCAGCTAAGTGCTGCCTGTTCAACATGAGCAATATAAGCACAGACCCTCAAAAAGTTCTAGAGTGGCCTACCTGTGTCTCAGACATCCATCAATTTGTAGGTCTGGCTGTGTACTATTGATAATTCATGATTATTCATGTAATATTTTGCTGCTTTGATCGAAATGCTTCATGAACTCACCAAAATAATGCTAATTTTCAGTGGACATCTGAGTGCCAGGAAGCATTTAAGTTAAAACAGTTATCTACTTATGCTCCAGTCCTAGGTTATCCATGTGATCACAATGACCTTATCCTTGAAACAGATGCTAGCAATTTTGGTGTGGATGCTGTCCTATCCCTACGGAAAGATGGTACAGAGTGTGTGCTGGTGTACTACTGCACTACCCAGAGAGAACTAATGGCAGAAGTAGAGTTCACCAGGATTTCTGCCAGTATTTGCTGGGGATGCCGTTTTTCATCCACACTGACCACAGTAGTTTGCGCTGACTAGTCAAGATGAGGTCGACTGAAGGCCAGCTGGTAATGTAGCTTGCAGCTTGCAGAACTTGACTTTATTGTTGTATATTCGGGGGCATGGTGACTTGATGGTTAGCACGATTACCATGCACCTCCGGGGTTGGGGGTTTGAATCCCGCCTCTGCCCAGGTTCCATGTATAATGCCAGCGTATTGGAGATGTAAACTACAATTCAGAAATGCACACCACTTTTAACTTGTTTCCCCAAAAAAATAAGAATAAAAAGAAAAATGTGTTTAACTTTTCCAGTGCCTAAACATTTTGAGTTAGCTGCAAGTCTTTGTGAGATTTTGAGATGTAGTTGGAATGGAAATTTTGCTGAAACCTGGCAAACCTCCCCATGAGCTTCAGCAAACTTTTTTAAAGCTCCACACTAAACCATAAAGTAAAAACTTCATGCTCGCATGACTTCTTTTGTTCCGTCCTGCTGGATCTTGATGCACAAACCTAATCTCTATCTTTCTGTTATCTCAAAAAAAAAAAAACAACTAACAACAATTAACAAAATTTCATATTCATATTCATTTAGAATGCAATTTTTTTGTTCAATCCAAATAATGTATTGGTATTCAGTTATTTCCCTAGTCTGTTTACAGCAGGGTTGTCATGGTAACCTGTTTTACAATGATCAAACTGGTTTCATATTTTTATCTGTCACCTTGTCATCATCACCCACCACACATTTCAAAAGCTCCTTGTGAGGTGAAAAATGCCTGGTCTGAAAAATGCGAAAGTATGTATACTTCTGAATTATCTTCATGTAGTTATTTTTTTCCTCATCAATAAGTTGAAATTTAATTAGATTTTAAAGCAGTTTAGTTCTATACCTTGTAATAACTAAATCCCTCCTAAGGAACTTCTTTTATAAAGTAGCCTACATTTTGTCTTTTATTCTCTTTTATAGCTGTGCAGGAACACATGATTTTATGTGCATGGCAAATGACTAGTGACTAGGGACCGTCACACTGCTCACTGGGTCTTATACCTTTTGTACCATGTGGTTCAGGCTGAATTGCCAGTAGCTACTGTACATTACCATTAGCATGTGACCTGCACTTGCACCTAGAGCTCATACCACCATGGACAGTCCCACTCCTTCCCTCACCACTCTCATATGACACAAGCTTACTGCGCTTTATTTATATTGCCATATAACCGTTCACTGCATACTGCATTATCACACTACCAAATGACAGCCCACTTATCTTTTGTACAGTGTTTCCTCAAGGTTTATGTATATTGAATATTTTGTCTATATTGCATATTCCTCATTTCTTAAAACAAATAAACCTTTCAGATCAAATTGTTATGAGTAATTGCCACGTGATTCTTGAAGCCAGCCATCCTAGGTCCTCATGGGATGATTTTCATTACTTTGTATTATGGGATTTGAGAACAATAATACAGAAGAGTCGTCCAAATTGGCCATTCAGTTTTATATGTGCAACATTGAAAACTCAAGGGAAAAATACAGTCAAATTGGTTTCCACAAGCTGCACTAGACTCCCATACAACACCCTCCCAGGTACTCATGGCCTGCGTTTCATGTTTTTTTTTACTATATAAATGTGGAATGATGGAATAGCAAATTTCTGCATAAAGGCAACTCAAATCACAATAGTCCTCTTTTCTTGGAACTAAATAATTCAGATCAAATTATCTTCAAAATTAGATTCTTGAATTCATGCCCTGGCAGTGCTGATTTTTATTTTTTATTTATTTTGTTTTTTTGGCTGTTTTTTTGTTTGTTTGTTTGTTTTGTTTTGTTTTAGTGTAGTGACTGGGAATTTCTGAACAAATTTCATATTCAATTTAAAAAAAAAAAACAACTGTATGATATATTACTTTTTTTGTGATAATTTCTATAAGCATCCTAAATATAATCCATTTATATCTCTAATCAGAAATAATCCCAGGACTAATGATGTGCCCTTCGTTGTCATCATTTTTCATAATCTACACCTTTTTGATTTTTTTGATCAACAGTAGTTTTGGATTTTACCCAAATACATTAACATTCAAATATGGTTGACTCTATTAAATGTATTTTTGTTTCATAAAACAATCTTGTTTAACAAAGCGTTTATGAAAAGCTGAAATATATCCATAATCCGATTTAAACCATTTTTGAAAATATTTATATTTGTTATTGTTAAAAGTGTTATGATTATTAATTTTATTTATATCACACACTTGTTTCTTTCATTTTTGGCTATTAGAAAATCATAATACTATTAAACATATATTTTTTTAATTAAAATATTTTGTATTCAACAATTCAGCTGCTTTGTGTTTTTGATGTGGTAAAGGTTTAATTTTCATCACTTGCTATAGTTTAAATGTTTTTACGGTATAGCCATTAAAGCCACTGTTATGCAGTAAAAACAATAGTTCAGAGGTCAGCGGTTGCTATGACAATTAAGGTTGGTACTTGAGTGGCTGAAGGGGGGGGGTCATATTACACTTTACCCCTCAGTTAAGAGTGTTTTTTTTTTGTTTGTTTGTTTTTTTTTAAGTGAAAGGGGTCTTTTAGAATTGTTATATCCTTTCATTCATCATTTTATTGAAATAAGACTGATGGATCCAAAGGGGAATAAAAGGTGGGCTTTTCTAATTAGTCCAGTACTGACATGGTTTAGCTGATGTTTTGTATTTAGTTTTATTTTCTGTTTGAAGTATCCTTACTCGGTCACAAAGACCAAGTGGGTAAAAACTTATGCAAGGCACTATTCCTTTTTAAAATTCTCAAAGTGTGCCTCATTTGGTCACTGACCAGTAGAAGTAGATGTCGTAATAAATAGTAAGGCTTCACTTAAAGCACATATATCCTTCAGAGGCAAAAAAAATGGCTACACCGCAAAACATAGTTGAAACGGTAAACTGTAAGAGGAGAAGACCAAAAAAAAAATAAGTGAGCAGCTTCTAATCATGCTCCCAAGAGCAGAAACTGAAGAAATCTGCAATTGAGTCAGGTTGCAGAGATAAAGCTCCTGGGGTTCTGAAGTCAACCTCCTGGAGACAAAGACAGAAGGAGATAAATCATCAAATCTCAGTCTCTAGCTGATGATAGAAGAAAAAACTCACCAGATAAAATTCTTAAACAGAATTCTTTCTTCATAAAGTGGTAAGGCTCTGGTTCAAAGAGAAGCATTGTCATTTTTCACAAAAGATCAAAAGAGGACAGGGCAGCATCTTGAGGCAATGGGGAGCATCCAAATCAAAAATGGAGGAAAAAAAAAAAAGATACAGCTCAGGACCCTTCTATGTAGAGGACCCCCCCACCCCCCTCCTTTTTTTTCCCCCCATGGCAACATAAGTGACATGTGACTACACTACTTTGTTCTGTTTCAGTGCATTTCTAAATGATCATTGCAAATTTTATGGACATCCAGTACATGAATGTATGTAATCTTTCTATGGTCCTCAAACATTCAACATAGTAACAGGAAAAGTCTCCAAGGAAGAAGCCATGTAATGGAGAATGCAAAGAGACCTATTAAAAATGCTTTTTATAAACATAAATGTTTAAACATGATACCAAAGCCATGCCTGCCAGTGCACTCAGTCATTACACAATGTCTATGCATATATTTGTCTTCTAGTCATCTGCTTATTCAAAGACAGAACTGGATGAGATGCTCAGCTGCACTATACTGTTCTCCAGCCCATGCAGTTCAAAAATGTGGAGAAGTCCTTTAATGATATTAAAGAAATGCTAAATGCTACTGGGGACTCACCTGCCAATGACAACAGCATTATCACTGTGTCATGTCACCTCCAGCTTCTTCCTCGAACTCTACTTCCCAAAACAAACGTATCCAACTCCACTTCCCAACAGCATCACAGACTACAAACCATGTCACATGATTCGGTCACATGCTCAAGTGCAATAAATGCAAGAAAAACACCGTAGTTTACTTAAATATGCTGAAATAAAAACCAAACATGATGCTTTATTTTCAAAACTTCACAAAAGACAACAGGACCCAAGGAATCAAGAAAGAGAGTTAGATTTCAGAGCTGATGACTTTTTACAACCTACCAGCACAGACACTTTGATCCTTTAAAGGAAGAATGTACCACAGAACAAAAAGGTTGGAGAATCATTTACCTTTTCATTTACATGTAATCATCCAACACAGAGTGGCTTACCAAAATATTCAAACAGCTGAAATATATTAATGCAAGTGGAGTAAAATATACAGTATTGGAGGATAGCCTCCATATCATCTGAAGACCTTTGCATAAAGAATGGAGACAAGGGAACGGTCAGATTTGGCAAAGTTGATTTGAGAAAGAAGAAAAACTGTGTCACATAACCACTGAGCCACTGCCGTCCATACACACCACTGCCCTGACACACAGTGTACCATATAAATACAAAGATTTTAGCTAGATAGATTTTATATACAAGTAGATGAATGTAGGAAATATTTGTAGGAAGTACTATTTCCTCCACAATAAAGATTGAACTAAATAAATTGATTTATAAGACATAAGTGCTGCACAGAATTCTAAACTTTTTTAGATGCACCTTACATCAGCATTTCATTTGTTAGGAGTCAAAAAAGAGCAACAAGCACAGAATATACAGTACATCACCTCTTTTAAGAAGCCATTTTCTTTCAAATGGCAGAAAACATTAAAGCTAACAGTAAGCATTTGAATTAAGCGAGAAATCATCAGTTTATTTCAGTGCGAAACACTGAAGTTATAAAAATGTAATCTTTTACACGTAGAGTTTGTATTTTATCCAAACCTTTATTGTGGAAGATCTAAATAAACATATTAATATGGTTGTTATACAGTATATAGTTAGGACATTTTTTGATTATTAAAAAACATTGATTTAATACTACTGCTATTTAATACCTATTTAATACCATCACCACCATGTGCCTCATTGTCAGCTGACAGCCAGGAGACAGCACTGCAAACAGGACCAAAGCCAGGTTATTAGATTGGTTTGTTTTTTTCTGTCTTAAAAATTATAATAAATATAAACAAATGAAGAACCAGCAAATAAAACAAACCATTCTGAATATGACCTGATGATGTCATGAAGTGGAGGCTGACGCAAATGCAAGTTTAGCGTTTTATTAAAGGAACTGCCAAACAAGTCCAAAATGTGAGGCAAAGACGTAAACGATATACAGGCAGAGGTCAGGCAATCAGCAAACAACAATGTCAGGGAAAATCCAAAAACCAGAATATCAACACACAGAATAAACAGCTTGATAAAGTCAGGTACAAGCACTCTGAGCATTACTTCATATCAAGTGCGAGTCTGAGAGTCCTATATGTAGTGCTAGGTGTGATTGGTGACAGGTGTGCATGATTAGAAGTCTGGTGACTGTGAACGTGACAAAGTGTGTGTGTTTTGGGAGGTGTAGTTCGGGGCAGCCATGTTTTCTAGGCCAAGGTGAGTTCTGGTTGAGTTTGTTGCCGGTATCTGGGCTGACCTGACAGATGCCATGCCGCATCCAATGAACCACACAATGGGCAGAAGAGGAATTAATTACGAGTGGAACTAATAGACACAAATCCTATTTGTAATTTTCAGGTAATCCTATCCAGGTAATCTCTCCCAAAATCCTATTTTCTGTAATGTTTTTAGTAACTATTCACTATGTAACAATAATTCTAATGTTGATGTTGTTCCTCTTTCAGCTGCTCCCGTTAGGGGTTGCCACAGTGGATCATTGGTCCGCGTATATGATTTGGCACAGTTCTTACGCCGGATGCCCTTCCTGACGCAACCCTCCTCAATTTTATCCGGGCTTGGGACCGGCACTGAGAGCGCACTGTTGCACGCAACCCCAGTGGCTGGGGTCGGTTACCTGACTGGGAATCAAACCTGGGCCGCAGCGGTGAGAGCGCCGTGCCCTAATCACTAGTCCTCCAGGGACCCATGTAACAATAATTCTAATAATGCACTTAAATATCAATTTTACAGCCTAAAGAAATAATTTCACGTTAATAGGATGCACAGTTAATTAATTACATATCCATGGTTAAAACTGATAAATATGTAAATATACTGTATATAAAATAGTGGATTTCCTAAATATATTTTGTGTTTTGTGCAGTATACTTTGTGTGTTATTTTGTCTAATAGAAAAGCATTCAAACAAAATCAGGAGGCAGAGCAGAAAACCCTGGGCCAATCTGCGGAATTCATTCACTACAAGAAATCGTTCCAGCAAGGCAGCCGTGTTTCAAAACCAGTCCTCATTCACTTAGATCAGCTGATTAGCATTCTGGACACTACACTTGGCTTAGCAAACATGAGATGAATTCAGTCATGCCTGATATTTTCAGGTCTTCACTGTGGAGGTGTTGTTGGTACACTACTGACCCAACCACAGAGTCACTGCAAGCAACATATTCAACATGTGGAACAAATGAGCTGTGTATATAGGACAGTTTGACCACAACAATTAAGATCACTCAATAAATGCTGTCTTGAATGCATCACCAAGAAGGACCTCAATTTCTCCTCAGAAAACCCACTGAGTAGATACAACAGTCAAGCAGCAACTAAGCATTGCAGCAGTTTTATGGGATGGAGTCAGACAGGAAATTTTGAGGAAAAGGACTGAGACAAAGATTCTACAGTGGGCCAAAATTCAACATCCCTAGTGAAAATGTGATGTTACACAAACACCAGGGAAGCTAGTCTGGATGTCGTGCAGTGACCTGAAAACAAATTGATGCAATTATTTTACGGAACATTTATTTTATGCAAATTATTTTATGGGTAAAATACATACAAATTTGAATAGCTCTGTTTAAAGAATTTTGCAATCCCATTATTCCAAATAGCATCATTAAAAAGCATTCTGCAGTCTGTGGGTGGTTCCTCAAGAATCCAGTGGATTCTACAGGAAACAAAGGAATCAAAGTTTAATCAATCAAAATAATAGAAAGGTCATTTATGAGGATCTTGCCATCCTCCATTAAAAATAAAAAGCAAAAAAAATTACAACAAAACTATGATTTGCTGCAAACAACTTGACCTTCACATGTTTTTAAAGGGGAATTTTTTCGCATAGTTTGCAAGACATGGCACGGGTATCTGGTAAGGTGTTGTTATAGTAGAGACTGCAGCAAACAATTTCTAGGGGTCTTTTTATAGATTCTTAAAAATAAATAAAATAAAAAAAAGAATCTTGTGAAATGAGTTGTTGTTATTATTTGCCATTGGCCAATCATTTCAACCTGTTACAGTGAAACAAAAGGTGTAACTTTGAAGGTGTGCAAGAATTCAAGAGTTTCAGGACAATTTGATATTGATGTTGTATTAGTTCTTAAAAATAATATTGTGAATTATGGCCTTACAGTATACAGGAAATTGCCATCCAATTATTATTATTATGATTATTATGATGATCATGATGATGATTATTATTATTATAGTGTGTATATTATATATATATATATATATATATATATATATATATATATATATATATATATATATATATATATAAAATGTATAGTAAATAAACATGAAAGTGATTCCATGTGTACAAAGAAAAGTGATTTTGAAGAATCTAGTTAGTTTTGCAGAAAACAATTTGATTGTAACATTTTATAGGGTTTAAAAAAAATTATATTGACTAGGCTTTATGGAGGCATTATTCTAAATTGCTATAGTAGGAAAATATGAAAATTATGCCATCGATGGCTAGCAGAAGTGCTCTTCATGAATCTAGTGGAATTTACTACAACAATTTGATTTAATTTCTTAATGGATTTTAACAGCGGCACATTATAGACCCGAATGCCTAGAGTACGAAAGCATAGAAATCATGTCATAAGTACCCGTGGACATCCTCTTCAAGAATCTGGTTAGCTAGAAGCTATGAGATTTGAACATTTTATAGCTTTTTAAAGCAGAAATATTGTGCATTGGCTTTACGGAAGATTTCGACATACCATCATTGCAAATCAATGTCATTGTCAATAAATTTGCAGTAAACAATTTTTATCCCTAATTAAATCTTGGCCAATTCTTGGCCAATTCTCCCCCATCACACGGCAACTTCCAACCAGGGCTGGTGAAGGCTCTCACGTGCTTCCTCTGAGATACATGAAGCTGCCGAACACATCCTTTCAAACTCCTGCACATGCATCATGGTGCAGTGTAACACTTTCAGAGGAAATCATTATCCACCCCCTTCTGCAAGCATGAGCTCACAGACACCCACGATTGGCTAGTGTTGCTGTGATTGATAGGGGAGAGAGTATGCCACCTCTCCCACAGCCAATTTTGCTCTCTTGGACTCCCGGTCATGGATGGCTGTGGCATGGTCGGGATTTGAACTTGTGATGATAGGGTGATCACTTTTCTGTTGTTCTACTCAAGAGCCCCTGCAGTAAATAATTTGATTGCAATACTTTATTCAAGTTTAATATGTTGCATACGTATATAGAACTAAATGGCCATTTTGAGAATTTGGCCATCCCATGGCCAATCATAAAAAAGCATGAATGTCATGGCAAGGCATTCTGTGCAGTTTGTTGAGAACAATGTAATATGATTTAAAAATGGATATAATTTAATTTTGATTTATCAGCATATTATGGACTTTTCTATGCAATGACTAAATATACAGGCTCAGTTGTAACACTATAAAGGGCAGATACATGTATATTGTTTTTGGTACAGTAGACTAATTTTGTTCGAGCTTTCTAGTGGTCAGACCTTTTTTTCAATAGGGTGTGTTTAATGAAGCTGAAAAAATTCCTGAGATATCAGTGATCCTGACCCCTTCTGCTCTCCGGACCTGCCTGATCCAGCCTGGTACCCTACTTCTGATTGTAGTTCTCATCTCATGGAAACCATTCACTGCTGCTGAGGATATCCCCATATGGACAGCCTAAAGATACATGAGATTACTGTGGATGGTGCCACACAGAAACCCTGAAGATGGCTTTGGACTGCAATTGATACAAACAGTTTTGCTACATTGGTTTAGGACTACAATTGGTATGATAGCTTTAGGACTGCAATTTGCCACGAACAGTTTTGCACTCAAGTCTCTATCAGTGAATAGGTTGATATTTTCAACAAAATAGACTAAACTAGAATGAATTTCCTGGTTACCCAATTTCACTTTTTGACCATGTAGTACACAATTATAGAAGGGAGTTATTTATATTCGTTGTCACCCAGATGAGGATGGGTTCCCTTTTGAGTCTGGTTCCGTTCGAGGTTTCTTCCTCATATCGTCTCAGAGAGTTTTTCTCGACACCGTTGCCTGTGGCTTGCTCATTAGGGATAAATTTATATCCTGAATTTACAGTATGTATTTCTGTAAAGCTGCTTTGTGACAATGTCCATTGTTAAAAGCGCTGTACAAATAAAATTGAATTGAATTGAAAAGAATGTCAGGATTCTTCTTCTCATCAAAATTCCAAAATGCAGATGGTGTGACCTCAGTAGTATTGTAGAGCCGTCAGTGCTAATACGAGACTGTTAATAGACGTAGACTGAAACTCTGAGTATGAGAACGCCTTTCTCAGTGATGTGGCTCTCTATTGCTTACCTGTGCACTTTTTGGGGCTTCCCAGCCGCTTGCCATGCATGCCCAATTTGCAGTTGAAGTTTTCCTCCCAAAATTCAGCAAACCACACATTTCTCCTGTTATTGGAAAGCGAGCGGCTTCGGAAGTAGCGATCAAAGGCTGTGGGAAAAAAGGAAAATGGGTGGTTACTTTAAAGTACAATACATAATATCACTAAATAAACTCAAGTAAACTGAACATAATCTGAACACTTAATCTTTGGGATAAGAGCCTGTTTCTAATCTGAGAGAACATTTTTTGCTCCCTACACATTCCTCTACAAATACTATACATGAACTACATATTAAATAAACATAAGTTAGTTTGTTTTTTAGACTGTTGTGCCCTTTTTGTGTTCAGACTAAATTAAATTACACTTAATTATTCTGGCTGTTTAGCCTGCTCATTAAAATAATCTGCAAAGTCTTGCCATTTGTGTAACGTAAGATGAACATTATAGTACTTTCATATTCTTTGTTTAAAGTTAAGACAACTGCGTTTTTTATGATTAGTCTTATTCTGAAACATACTATGAGCTGTTTTATTGACATGGTCAGCATGATGGCACAGTGGGTAGAGATGATGCCAGACAGCTCCCGGGTCCTCAGTTTGATCCTGTGCTTGGGTTACTGTCTTGGAGTTTCTTAGGCTTCCCACCTCCATGGTAGGTGGATTGATGACTCTAAATTGCCCCAGGTGTTACTGAGTGTGCAAATGTATACTCACTGTCCACTTTAATAGGAACACCTACACACCCGCTCATTTATGCAGTTATCCAATCATTCATGTGGCAGCAGCACAATGCATAAAACACAAATCCTGTTCAGGTTTTGTGAATAGGACCATTACACACACCATTCTGTGCAAACTCTAGAGAGTATTATGTGTGGAAATCCCAGGAGATCAACAGATTCTGAAATACTCAAACCAGCCCATCTGGTACCAATATCCATGTCACGGTTAAAGTCACAGAGATCACACTTTCCTCATTCTGATGTTTGATGGGAACATTAACTGAAGCTCTTGACCTGTATCTGCATGATTTTATGCATTGCGCTGCTGCCACATGATTGAATGATTGGATAACTGCATAAATGTGCAGTTGTATAGGTGTTGCTTTTAAAGTGGAAGGTAAGTATATGCACGTGTGTGTGTGTGTGTGTGTGTGTGTGTGTGTGCATGATGCCCTAGTCACAGACTGGCATCCCATCCAGTGTTAACCATATAGACTCCAGATCACACGGATGTCCTGACCAGGATAAAGCAGTTACTGAAAATGAATGAATGATGTATTAAATTGAACATGTCATCTTGCCTTCTAAACATGAGCCATATTCAGAGTTGGTAACTTAAGTTGAACATGTAAGTCCAAACCATATGTCAATAGACACACAGGGTAGTGCTCAACTTAATTTTCTACCCAGCCCTTTTAGATTACTGAAAATATCTTTGTGCAAATCAAACCTCTGAGACTGAGAGGTTTTTTGAGTAGAGCTGTTGGATTTTTCTCAGTTTTTTCATTTGCATAATCATCACTCCCTTTTAAAGCAAGCAATTACTTTGAGGATAAAAAGCACACTATCAGGCAATACTAAATGCAAGCTGATAAAGCAGATCACATTTTATCTAAAGAAGCCATCAGGATGTTGTGGAAGATGTTGTCTGAAGAGCAGATAATTGTGACAAGCATCTGCCCTTAGCAAACTGCCCATGCGAACCATAGATAATTGTAAGGTATAAAAAGCTATGTGTGCAATTATGACATCAATCTACGCACTAAACTCATGTTACATCATCACCAGTAAGTAACATTCACACATGTCTTAAGTCCTTGCTTGCCCTGTATTTTCAAACATTGCCACTATCTACAAAGTCAAGATGCTTTTGTATGTACATGACATTCATATAGTGTTTGTCCTTAGTTATTTTAACAAAAATATCCAATTAGGCTTTCCTGCATGGCCAGATATGATGCTACTTCCATAATTCACAAATCCAAATCTGACCCTTTCCATCAGTTTGGTACAAAACCATTCCAATCCAAGATAGCTAGGTGATATTGGAAAGTTGCCCAGTCTCCTATCAGTTAAACACTAACATTGAATAAACTGTATAGATTGATTTATAGTTGACTGTGAAATCATGTTATGTTGGTAATTTAGGTTATGGGCAGACACACGAACTTTCTCTCACACACAGTCGCTGTCTCACTGCTTGAAGGTCTCTCTATGATGTTAGAGAACTTTAAATTCATAATAATGTTACAAAATTTGAATAAGTTCAATGTTTGAGTGATAGATAACTATTTAAAGCAATTAATATCTTATCTGATTTTCTCTTAATGTGAGAAAATTCCTGATCATGATTCCGTTCATATTGTATACCTCCAAATACTAGTCGATTTTGGCTCAAAACCTTAAGGCTTCTGCTAAAACACTTAAGATGAAGAGAAATTTCACCTTTCAGCATGACAACGACCTGGAGGACACCTCTAAATCAACAAAGGAATGGCTTCACCAAAACAAGATCAAGGTTTTAGAAGTCTAGATCTAAATTCAATTGAAAATCTGTGGGGTGACTTGAAGAGGACTGTGCACAGGAGATGCCCAGCCAATCTGACAGAGTTAGAATGCTTTTGCAAGGAAGAATGGCAAAATAATGCTAAGTCAAGATGTGCCAAACTGATTGACTCTTACCCAAAAAGATTGAATGCCATGATAAAATCTAAAGGTTCTTCAACTAAGTATTAATTTAGGGGTGTGCACACTTATGCAACCAGTTTATTGAACATTTTTTCCCTAAAATGATTCTTATTGTTTTTCACTTTAATTTGTAGGTTGGAATTTCACAATAAAGGTAGAAAAGGTTCTGACCCGATTTATTTTGGTTTCTTTTTTTCTTTTTTTTTACAACACACAACCTGCCATTTTAACAGGGGTGTACTAACTGGATAGTAACATATCCACTGAATATGTTAGTAAAAACATTTGTGATGGTTGTCAGTTCAAATCCCAACGCCAAGATGCTGTGGTTGGGTCCATGAGCAAGACCTTTAAACTTCAGCTGCTGAGTTGTATCCTGTCTCAGTTGTAAGTGCTTTGGATGAAAGTGTTGGGCAAATGTACTGGATTACATTTTATTGTAAATTTACAGTATATTACTGAAAACATACAGCGATAAACTATTAAAACTACAGTAATTATGGGTAAATATACTACAGTACTTTATATAATACTTCATATAAAGAGTGTCCCAAAGGTCTCCATACACTGGGGACTATGTATACCAGCACCACGTCGGTTGCGCCTTCATCAGTTACAATGCTCATGGACGTCCACTTCTCGGTTGGTCCGCAACACTTCCATTCTTTTTGAATTTGTTAATAAGTTTGGCAACAGTGTCGTGTGTGATGTGCTTGCCATGTTTCCTGATAAAGTCCATCTCAACCTTGCAACAGCTTCCCGATCCAGCCATGAGAATGATTTCAATATCTTCTTCTTTTGTCAAAGACATTGTTCTTATGTTAAAAGCTATCTGAAAAAACATATATAATATAAACTAAGTATGAAAAATTTTGGAAGAAATTTTGCTAAAAAAGTGTTATTTTCCCTTATGTATGGAGACTTTTGGGACACCCTGTATTACATTTTTGTTTTTAGCAATAAGAATCTGCGGCAAATCTTTCTCTATTCAGGAGGATATTAATGGTTCCTCAACTGTACTCTGAGGATGTTTGTTATATCTCTCTATCTTTATAATCTGGAGTTTCTTTCCTCAGCCAACCTGGTAATTACCAACTTTAGGTATACCAGACTTATGCACACCTAAGCACTATATTTGTAAAGGTATTAAAAAGAATTCAACCAGTATGTCCAAAAATATTCAGAAATATATTTAAACATACAGAAAATAGTGGAAGGTTTTCCACTTCACAGTCTGTAACCAGAGTGCTGATCGTTTATTATGCAAGGTTATCACTGCGGGAAGGTGAGGGGCATATAAACAAAGCAGTATCGTGACTCATTAATGCAGCAAATAGGTTAATGTTTGGAATCATGCCCTACCTAAAAAATGTTTTGGCCAAATGAACAATGCATTGTTTTGAGTAGCCCCAATGGGCTCTGAGAAAAGAAATTACCAAAGACCTAGAGGAGAATAATGTATTTTCAATAAGAAGGACACTACCATCTACCAAGTTCAACCACACTATATAACTTCAAGCACTCTATAGTTTTACACACACACACACACACACATATACTTTTTTAAATACATTGTTGATCAGTTTATCACTATTTTCTATTGTAGGTAGACCAGTAGTCATAACTGTGATGATGATTTAAAAATCCTAGACAAAATTTGTCTGACTCATCAAGGTCAACAAAAGAAAAAAAAAATCTGCTTTTTTTCAAGCCAGTTTTAAGCCAGTGGGAGAAAAGGTATGATTATTTTGCATAGCTGAGATCCATGACAACCAGAACTGGGATTGTCCTTGACCATTAAGGGAAAAAGAGATTTGAGAGTTGAGGTTGTAGGAACCTATGAAACCTTTGAACAAAGTTTCCTACAGTAGTAACAGACAAAAAAAATAATAAAAAAAAAGCATAATAACAGCAGTACCATCTACTGAAGCTCGTTTTGGCAAGATGGTGATTGCCCCCTCAGCCACCTGCTCCTGCTGGATCACTGGTGAGATCTTGGAACCCCAACTGTCTGACCCAACCCACAGGAAGTGCCCCGTCTGGTTGTTCCTTTTGGCAGCATCTAGGACTCGTCTGCATATGAAAATACACATACACCAACCATGACAAATAATTGCTGCAAATAAAAAAAATATATAATTTCTCAAACACTGGCTATTCCCAGAACCATATCTCTATCAGCTTTGCGTGCAGAGGAGTCATGAAAGCACCTAACAAAGCACCACAGAGCTTTACCTGAAGCGCTGGATTACAGAAGCACATCAGAAGAGCACAAGAGGCCAAATGAAAAAAAAAGAGAGAAACGAGAGTGTTCCCTGCCTCCAAGCTAAGAAAGGCCTCACTTAATTCCTACACTTTAGCTTAGATTTTACTTCACTTTGCACCTAGGGACAGTTCAATAGACTAGATACAAGTGGCTATTTAAAGAGGACTTGTGTCGTAATAATAATAATGATAATAATAATAATAATAATAATAATAATAATAGTGGTGGTATTGTTATAGCTTGTTTTGTTTCTGCTCCTTTTCCTCTCTTTCCTCTGCTCTATCTACACTTTTGGAAGACTTTTGAACTTACTTTCTCTCTCATTCCTTCCTCTGTAGTGTATATTTGTTTATTTCAAGCAGAAGTTAACATGAGCAGAGAGCCTTAAGTTGCTGCTGCACTGGAGAAAGAATCACACCTGATGTCATCCTCGTTTGCAAACATGATGACTGCACGGGCGTTGGGGGTCTCCAGCAACCGCATGATTATCTTGTCAAATTCCCCCGGCCTTGGTTCCCTTGGGATCTTTAGAGACTGAGCGATACACACCCCACCTTAGAGAAAAGAAAGAGAATGAGAATGAGAAATGAGGTTTGATTAAATGGCGAGAAATTACAGCTGTATGAAACATTTGAAACTGGGTAAAATAAATAGAGCTTAATCTTTCAAATAGATGGTCTATAATTGCAGTGGTACAATTTGAACAATTTATTCCAGTAATTTATATAAAGTCAGGCAGAGGCATATTTCATTTTTAATGCACACCAAAATATCAAGCCATCCTCCTCTGGCACTGTATTATATCATTAGTGTCTCACTTTGGGATGAATGATGTACTTTCTCCTGCCTCAAAGAAAGAGATTCTTGAGTCTTTGAGGCCACTTCATGTAATCAGAAAGCCATTCCTTGGACATTCTGTCCTTCAGACAAATAATAATTATCCCAAATTAATGTCCCATTTATGGATAATTATCAGTCGGTTACATAGTTACCAGCTGGCCTCCTCCTCTCTTATCACATCACTTTTTTCATTCATTCATTCATTCATTCATCTTCACTTCCTGTTGAGGTTTGCAGGACCTAATCTGGGAACACTGGGGGCAGGGCAGTAACATAACTTGGATGGGAAGTGAGTACATCACAGGGCAAACAGATCCTCCAGAAACAGTTGATCTTTATATCGGGATATCATTTATTTCTGAATCACTTCACTGATAACAGGTGTATAATAATTACTTTTGAACATGAGTTTGAATGTGATTGGTTAATTCTGAGCACATTATAAAAGGGTGTGCACACTTATGCAAGCAGGTAACAGGAGTGTGTAGACTATACCCACTGTATAGTTTAGTATGGTGGATTTTTTTTCTGTGGTTCATATTAAGAAAGGGTGTGCTAACAAATTCTCAGATCTTTTTTAGTGTTCTGTTAGGTTAGTGGGTGATTTTTATTTTTGATTTCTCTCAGTGAGGCACATACAAAGGATTCTAAATGGCAGATTGACAGAGTGCCTTTTTAATGTCCAACTGCTGTGTTTTGTCTCTCATCTGCTTCTTGGCAGCTCTCTTCATCTGTGTTTCGTTAGATTTAAAATTAAGCTTTGATTTTGTTAAAACAAGTAGGAATTAGTAAACCATGGCTTTTGTGGTGTTGTTTTTGCATGTTGTTTTCACATTTATTTTGCTGATTGTACTCTGCTCTTTTTTACGGATAAAGGCTAAAATGCATGAGGAAAAAAGCAAACACAAAGACTGAATACTGGCTGTATGCAAACCTCATGCCCTGGTTGCACAGCAAGACATCAGCATTGCAGCATGTTGCAGAGAGGAAACTGAAAGGATTTTGACTTGAAGTGAACGGACCTGTGAGAACAGCCCCACCTGCTGATGTAACTATCCTCTGCCAGTTCAGCTATGCCACACTTAACATGAGAAAACATTAGTTCAACACACACACACATATATATATATATATATATTTTACCCCTCTGGAGATGGGGGTTCAAATCCCGCCTGTGTGCATGTTCTCCCTGTGCTTTGGGGGTTTCCTCTGGGTACTCCAGGTTCCTCCCCCAGTCCAAAGACATGCGCTGTAGGCTGACTGGCATTTCCAAATTGTCCATAGTGTGTGAATGGGTGTGCGATTGTGCCCTGCGATGGGTTGGCACCCCGTCTTGTGCCACGAATTCCCTGGGATAGGCTCCAGGCTCCCCCGTGACACTTTATAGGATAAGCAGTATGGAAAATGGATGGAGATATCCATATTATATATATATATATATTTATTTATTTATTTATTAATTATTCCCCCTTTGCTGGTATAATAACCTCCACTTTTATGGGAAGGCTTTCCACTATATTTTGGAGCATAGCTGTGGGGATTTGTCCATTCAGCCACAAGAGCATTAGTGAGGTCAGACACTGATGTTGGGTGAGGAGGTCTGGGGTGCAGTCAGTGTTCCAGTTCATCCCAAAGGTGTTCAGTGGGGTTGAGGTCAGGGCTCTGTGCAGGACACTCGAGTACCACTCCAACCTTAACACACCATGTCTTCATGGAGCTCGCTTTGTGCACAGGTGCATTATCCTGCTGGAACAGGTTTGGGCCTGTTAGTTCCAGTAAAGGGAGATTGTAATTCTATAGCAAGCAAAGTCATCCGATACAATTTTGTGCTTCCAAATTTGTGGCAACAGTTTAGGGAAGAACCACATACGGATGTGATATTCAGGTGGCCACAAACTTTTGGCCATATAGCGTATGTCTAATAAGTGTTGCAACGTTAGAGTAGTCTTCTGAGATCTGCTTCCTGTCCATATGATTTTAAAATCACATTTGTTTATACTTAATACAAAAATGATCCTTGTTTAACATATGTGAAAAGTTAGATGATATGAACTTTGCACAGATCTGTTGGTCTTCGACTACATACACATGCAAGTGAATTAACTGGCTTGTCTGATATAGCATGGTAATTAAATTATCCATCTTCCTTTTAGTGCTGGAGAGATCGGCACTCGCTCTATTAATCTATAATGATTTGATTATCAGTGCTTTATGAATTGTGAATAGTTTCCAGCCCTGTGTGCCAGCTGGCCAAGGCTATAACTCATTTCTACTGGATGCATTTTGAGATATCGTTAATTAAAACTGTTCTCCAGTTACAGATGGTGAGTGGTTTGCATTGGATAATTGGCTTTTCAGTCCCATTTGACACATTCATAAATAAACATTTTAAATATAAAGGCACTACATGTTTACAATGTATTAGTCTCGAAAAGTCCTATTCATTTAGCTATAATACAGGCATGTCATTTTCACGTCAACCACTTGTCATTAGTGCTGGAAGGGGAGTGTCATCCTAGCACTTTTAAGTCAGAATGGAAATAATTATGAGGTTCAGTTGATGTTGAGAACACTAAAAAGTGGATATTATAAACATTTCAGTTGTGAGACATATTTAATGGACTTTTCATTCATCTCACATTACTGCTTGTGTGAAAATGCATGTTTTTGGATGCTAATGACACATACCCCAGCAGCACAGGCATCATTACAACAGCCTATTGTGTCATCTATTACACAGCAGATGTGTGCTATGTCACTAGTTTACTGCAATGCTAAAATAGGTTTTAAGCAGAGGGGCTTAAGGAGGCTTGGTGGAGGAGAAACAATATTTTCTGAAAGCCATAACCTAAAACATGCAGGAGCCCTGCTGTTCATCATCAGGAACCACTTCAAAAATGTCCTGCAAAGTTCACCTGATGGGGTTTCCCGACCTTATTACAAAGGGCAGATAAGCAGTCTTTGGAAAGGGAACTGAACAGAACAAAGTAGAATCCAGTAAATCGGTACGATTAATATTTAATTATTAGCCATTAATCTTTTATGTAGATTGAGCGAGTCGTACAGATTGGAATTTTTTAATTGGTTTGCTTCTTTCTGTCTTTTATCCAAGAGAAAATGGTTCAGACACCAATGTGGGAGAATTTAGTACAGCACACACACACACTGGGAGTCTGTTTATTCAACACTTCGATCCATCCACATGCACACAAACCTAAAATGTCACGATCCAATGTGAATCCTCCTACTCACACACTGTGTGGCACACGGCGCTTATTCACCACCATATGCTATCAGTAAACATCGCAATACTGTTTTTGAGAACAGCAGTGTGTGCAAATAAATCCCATGAAGCACACAAATACCATTTGACACAGAGCTTCCTGCTGCACTACACCAAGGCCAAAGCAGGTTACATAAGCCTTTCCTGAGTCAATAGCATACTGCAGTGGTACAATAGCACTTCAAGCTAGCCATGAACATCATTTGTGTTTGCTGCAAAACCTAGCCAACAACAGATGGAGCAGTACCACCATTTGTACCTGTGGTCTGGCGTTGTGGCACATCTGCATAACCTTGCAGTCCCTAGCCTCTGCACTTATACTGATCACTTTGTAAACAGGGAGATGAAGGACTCACAGATGCATAACTTGATATACTACTCAAGGGTTTAAGCGTCTGGGCTTCAGATGGTTTTGCTTATATCAGCAGATGTCTGTGGCACAATACGCTAAATGGGTGAGGTAAGGTTTGTGTAACCAAGGTGGGACCGTTAAGGACAGTGTGACCTACACCCCAGCCAGCAGCTCCATCAATAACCACTGATCAATCCTTCCGGATTACTCAGGGGAATCTGAAGTGGACTATCAGGTGAAGCATGGGCAAGGCTCACAAAGAGAGAAGATGATTGGATGTTAGTGGGGATGGTGAAGGGATTCTTAGGTCAGGTCAGACCAGACTGAAGGTCATAGCCCTGTTCCGCCTCCAAGTAGCAAACCTTTCATTTTCTGCTGCTTTGTCACAGACACCAGGTTTTTTTGTTTGTTCATTTGTTTGTTTTTTCTGAATGATGTCAGTGGAATTAGTTCTGCCTGAAGTTCTCAGCACACTTTCTCTCATCTCTCCTGTGCTTACGAAAGTCAACCTGTTCCAATACTGCTCAATCAAAAGCAACTTACATCACTGTGATTGGCTAATGCTCCTAATAACATTATGTTGCTTTCCACAAACAAAACAAAAATCTATCAGTTTACTTATTCTTCCAACTGACTTTGTGCTTCTCTTTCTCAATCCTCTTGTAGCATGTTCTTCTGCTCTGATTGAAATATGATTATTAGTGCTATCCATTTCAAATATCGGCATTTCCAAATGCATATAATATTTTATTGCCGTTCGCTGATTGTGCTCAGATGAGATGGTTGGTTAAAGGGCAGAGGAGTGAAGAGCTTTTTCTTCTCCGACTGTAGTGTAAACAGCAGAATGAGGAGGCTGCTTGGTGGCAAAAGGCTTCATAAGGTCAAACTCAAAATTGGCAACACATCATAGAGCAAGGCTCCAGATGTACAGTGGAACTCATCTGTTCTGTAAATTATAGGAATATATGTTCCTGAACTAAAATAAAGCATTGAATTGAGTGTGCACAGGTCAATAAATACAAGAGCTGGGAAAATTGAAACTGTTACACCGGTCTCTGAGAAATTTCAAATCCGGCTGATCAGTCAAGGCTTTGGTACAACATTACAGTGAAACAATGGACATGTAGGGCAAAATTAGACAAAGGAGAAGTGCAAAATGGAGCCAAACAAAGTACAAGACAATAAATAGACACTGTCCTATGAGGACAATACAATAAATACAACACAAGACAATAAACTGAAAACAAAAGTGATGAGGTGATAGTGTATAGATTATCTATTAACCATCCATAAACTGTTGATATTTAATTTAATGTATAGTATTTGAATTTAGGTTTAAAAACCACAGCATTCAGAGGGCATTATGAGTAGTGCTGTGTGTGTGTGTGTGTGCATGTGTGTGTGTGTGCATGTGTGTGTTGCCTGACCTATAGAGGCCCCTTGTAAAACAGTGCTTTTGTAAGGCCCATATCTCTGAAACTTCTCGGTTTCTCCAACAGAGAGGGTTGAAGTTGATGATAAAGTGTTTCGGGTTGGGATAAAGTGTTTTCCTCCGTCCCCTGCTAGTCCTCATATCTCCAAACTGCATACAAATATCATATCATAAATGACTAGTAAATGATCATACCTTCAACTCCAGAATTATCAGCGCCCTCACAATGATTATTTTTTATACCATAGCGTGGTCGAATTCTTGAATCTGATTGGTCATTGCATTATTTTTGTATAACAGGCTCAGAAACTAGTTACAGCTGTAACATGAATGATATGTTTATATTAATACACTTGTTCGAATATATTGTTTCTATAGTAACAGTTCACACAAAGGGATTTTGTATGAGCTCCCCATAATCTAAGACTAATAATAAACGGATTTAAAAACATGTTGTTTAACAAAGTAAAACATATAATTGTTGATATGGTGGTGTTTTTTTGTTAGGAGACATTTATGTAATATTTATGGAAGGAGTTTCCAGTCTCAGTGCTTTGTAACAGTCAAGGTGGTTTGCAAAATTTAAGCACAGAAAAGTCTTCAGGACAGAGGAGTTTAAGCTTTCTGATTTCTCTGTAAAATGATAGGTATTTTGAAAGAGAGAGAGTGAGAGAGAGTAAGAGAGAGATGGTAATGGAAATGCAGCTATAATGTAAGTGAGAACAAGAACTAACTTGCCTCTCGGATGTTCCGCTGCATCAAATCTAACTATAAACCATTAAAATGCGCAATGTGTCATTCATTAATAAGTTAAGCATTGTAATCCTTGGCAAAGTGCTGTGGTATAAGTGGAATAACACGCTCCAGACTGTGCTATTATGCAGTATGAAAACAATCCACGTTGGTTTGGTAATCAGGCTTGACATTGTGTCTACTTGTTTTTGAATCTTAATAATACCGAGCATCACACCACACTGGTGTGTATTATTTTCATATAACCCTATGGTCTGTTGTTTGGTATTCCTTACATAGTACACTTGTGCAGGGATTGTGGATTCCATGCAGCACATTTCAATCTCCTTTATGTGTGGACTGCCCTCTTCAGTTCAAACCTCAGTAGGGTTCAAGTCCATTTCATGATGCCATCAATCATTACAAACGCCCATGGACCAACAACCACGAAACAGTTTAAAAGCATCAGTGAGTCACTGCCATAATTTACAGCAGGTATGGGGGCTTTTCTATCCGAATGGTGTTAATGACCAGAAAGTTGGATTTTGCCGTTATCTAAATAAAATATGTGATCCAATGATCAATGAAGTTCAGGTGCTGTCTTTAGTGAGTTGCTCTCAGGAATGGCTGTTGTTAATGAAATTGTATCTAATTGTTGATTTTGAATCTTAATAATACCAACAATTAATGAAGCTGTGCAATTTACAAAATGTTTGGCAATGTAAAATTCTTGGCAAATATTAATCTGTTTCAGACTTTTAATCGCCTTTAGTGTACTTTATTGTAATTTTAACTTTTCATGATTGTCTGACTTGTATTGATCAACAACCATCTATCTCTTTTTTCTTATTTAATGTGCTTTGGTTTTTCCCATGGTGATGGACGACAAAGACATTTTCCATTCTCATATTTGCTCAAAGGTTCATGATGACAGGGAGGAAGTTGGATCCATTTGCAAACAGTTTATTAATTACAAATCTCAAATGGCAACCAAAAGCAACCCAGCTAATGTAGGCAAGGCTTAGGCAAAAGTCCAAGACAGAAACAAAACTCAAAAACCAAAAACCAGTGCTACAAATAGCTTGCTAATGCTCAACAGGGCACTGATGACTCTTGCAATGATGGTTTTTGATGAGTGGTATATAGAGTATACAATGAGCCCAGTGATTGAATGAAACACAGCTGCTGTGCATTAGTAGTCAGGAGACAGAGAACAGAGTAAAGTCTGGACTGGAGCAGCTGAGGATCTGGATGACAAAAAGGCAATAGTTTCCGTATACTAAGAAAAATCATAAAGAAAGTTTAGATATTATAAAATTACTTTTGAGACATGACCTTCATTTGCATTTATTTTGAGGTGTCAATTTAATGTTAAGGTATTAATTTACCATTATATAAGATAAATTATTATTGTTGTTGTTATTATTATTATTATTATTATTATTATTATTTAAAAAAAAAGAGTAATTGCCAAAATGATTATTGGTAGAGCAAGGGTTCTTCCTTCCATTGCTGGGAACCCCCTGTCCTGCACTGGTGTGTAGCAGCGAAGACTTCAAACTTGCAGGACCAAGGGTCCCAATACTGGAGTACTGAACACACTTGTGTTATTAAGTTGCGTCATAATATTACAAGAAAAAAGAATAGGGTTGTAATATTTTAAGAAGGATGTCACAATATTACAAGAATAATGTCAGAATATTTCAAGAATAAAGTTGTAATATTTCAAGAAAAAAAGTCATAATATTTGATATTACGAGAAAAAAGCCACAATATTTTAAGAATAAAGCAGTAATATTTTGAGCAGGGGGCTTCAATGTTATCTGCAAAGGGCTGGTGTGGCTGCAGGTTTTCATTCCAGCCAAACTGGAAGCACATTTGACAGTTGATTGGAGACTAAGGTGTAATGATTAAACAAGTGAAATCAGGTGTGGCTTCTGCTTGGTTGGAATGAAAGCCTGCAGCCACACCAGCCCTTTCTTGATAGGATTGACTCCTGATTTTTGTGGAAAACCCCTACAGATACTGCATGCCATACATTAAGTTGAGATAGATGTGTTAATTGCTTGATATTTCTGTGACATCTATTTTGTGTGTGTGTGCATGTGTGTGTGTGTGCACGTGTATACACCATGCCCTGAGAATTCATGAAAAAATCATGAAAATCCAGTTATTTTAAAGACATCCATGTCTGCATGAGAATAATCTATTCACTAAATGCAGTGTTCACTTTGATCAAAAATGAACAACCTAAGTTGTTAAAAAAAAAACAGCACCTGTATGTTTTGTTTCACCTCTACTCTACGGGGAATTTCCCTCTCTTCTCTTCTCTCATAAGTCGGTCATTCTTTCACACAAAAAAAGCTTAAGGCTCTTGCTGTGCACGAGTTCCCCCTTGGTGAACAGTTCTCCATGAATATTGTATTTTTCTCCCACAGCCAGCAGAAATTAAGCCCTATCAAGTCCTTACTAATCTTCTCATACTGTATAACTGCATTGGGTTTTCCCATATTCACTGCTATTCTTCTATATTCTATTTCAGGATAAGACTACTTCTGCTCACATTGGCTGTTGTTAGCTGGGTGCCAATAATACCTGTTTGCCAGACAATATTTGAAAAAGTACCTTCCTCATTTGCACCAGGTAAATAAAAGAGGCAATGTAACACTTGAACGGTGATCTCCAGGTGTATTATTTGTATAATAAGGTCAGACGTTTCGGCTTCAGGCTGGTGAACATTGGAATCCCCCTACTTGAGTGCTGTCTAAGATCCTTATGTGTACTGGCACACAAATCAATAGTTTCCCCTGCTGCCATCCACATCAGGATATGACAGGCTTAGAGCCACAGGAGGCAACCAAGTGGAGATTCTGTAAAATCCCTCAAACAGACTTGAACAAGGAAAACTGATGCATCATTCTTATTGCGTTTGCGCTCTGAAGCATACAGATAAGAAAGTGTCAGCCAGAGCTCAGTGTAGCATTGGAGACTGTGTGGTGCGTGTTCATAGGGGGCACTGATGTGCACTGATGATTACAGCCGCTCTCAAAGTGCTACTGATTGGTCTTAGACTTCATGAAGATAGGAACATGCCAAAAAAAAGTCCACAGGAGGTATTTAACACTCCAAATCTACTCATTAGCCATGACTGTGGAAAGTTAAAACTCTCTGCCTCTACACCTTTGTGTATGAGCTGGGATATAGTACCTAACCCTTAACCATCTAGAGATGATAATGTACAGTTTACAATCAGGGATAATGTGCACTGCCTTTGCGAGTCTGCATGGTGCTTTCAGGTTCTGCGATGCTTTCACTGTAGAGGAAACTGCTCAGACATGTAAATCCTTGTACTGGCAAATTGATACTGATACATTTGAAATCTGAACATTATTCAGCTGATTCCTTAAATTACAAACGCAATCTGCAAGAAAGAGACATGTAAGTGACTTTTAAGAACTGCACAGGATCTAGTGGTTTGCATGAAAGACCTGTGATATGCATAACTGTCAAGGGAATCTGCCTCTCATCCATTACTCTATTATCATGCATACAATATCCCTAGCTACTGCACCTTGTATTAAGTGAGTGAGTGGAAAGAACTCTATAAGGCAGAGCCTATCTGAGTTGTATCAGTGATAGTCTCAGTAGATTAAACTCTTTTAACTCTCTACATTTATCATGCAACTATTTGAAATATCAAGACACTTAAACAAAAAAATTAGAGAACAAGGGCATACTAATTATGTTCAAAAAATAAAACATTTTTTCTACTGTACATGAATGCCTTACTTTATACAACATTAAACAGCTCACATTTGATCAATTCCAGAGAATAAAGCAGTCAATGTACAATTTATATTATATACAATTTATGAGTCTGCGTTTACATATCAGGCTCACAACAATCAGTGGGCAGTACAGGTAAGGAGATCTACTCAACCATGTTAGCACAGCCATAACCAGCTATAAAGACACCAAGGTCCATATCTTGGTAGTTTTCAAAGATTTTGTTTTTTTCACCTCTTGTCGCCTCTTACACAATCTCTAGTTGTCAAATTCAACACGGAAATAGCGATGTACTGATAACATGGTGGCAGAATGAAGCATACTATGCAGAAAAACCTGCAGCCAAGACCCAATCAGTAGTGATGAATGTTTCTAACGTAACAGAGATTAGAAAATAGCAATTAGTGTACTTTACTTTTGGCATTTTGGTATATGGACCACTACCATCTGGGGAGTATCTGCTGGTCATTGTGGATGACAACACACGATATCCTGTACTTAAAATTCTTCACTCTACCTCAATGACTGCTGTGATACCAGTCATGGATAATGTCTTTTCTATGTTTGGAATTCCCAGTGTGCTTAAAACTGACAATGGCCCTCCTTTCAACAGTAATATGTAATCATAGTTTGCTGAATATCTCAGATTCTGTAATAGGAAAGTAACCCTATTTTAGCCACGGTGAACGGGTCACGCGCACTCTAGGAAAAAACATTCAAATCGCACAAACGCAAGGCATTCCATGGAGGCAACAGTTGAAAGTCTTCCTCCGTGAGTACAGATCTACACCTCACAGCACCACAGGGATTTCACCTGCTGAGTTGATCTTTCAAAGGAAGGTGCGTACAAAGATTCCCCTAGCCACTCCAAACGCCATCAATGCTGATGATGACATCCGCAAAAGAGACAAAATGCAAAGGATAAAATGAAAACCTATTCAGACACCCAACGACATGCCGCACACTTCGCCATCAAACCTGGTGACACAGTGCTGTGTCGGCTAAAGCAGAACAAGCTAACAATACCATACAACACAAAACCACTCTCTCACAGTCAGCAAAGTTAAGGGCACCATGGTAAATGCAGAAGGAAATGGATGTTCTGTCACAAGAAACTGTTCATTCTTTAAAAGACTCAACCAGGAGACACCAGATCCTTTGTTGGAATTAGGATTTGAAAATGAGACAGAAGAAACGGACACACACAGTCCCCCAGAGGTATCGTGCTAGGCATAAGTGCAGGCCTCCTTCCTACCTGTCTATGTCTAGATGGACTGTGTAGTGTAATTAAACACTCACAAAGACTGTTCAAAGTTGTTGTTTCAGACAGACAATAAAACAAGGACTGTTCAGACACACTGACGTAAAGTGTACATGCCAGCTGGGAATTAAGATTATTAGCAAACTCCCTAAAGTTCTCTATACTTAAATATGTTAATATTTTGCTATCATAAACTAAAGTTCCTGCTACTAAAATGTATTACAGAGTGTTGTTTTCTTAAAGTTTGTTTGAGTTGTATTGAAGTACAATAGTGTTGCAAATGTTAAAAAAAAAAAAAGAGTGATGTAATGTACAAGCATTTCATTTAGTCTGTGATGACATAAGAAGGTGATGCCCCACCCACACAGTGCATGAGATAGCAGAGTGTAACTAATGGAGATGGGGTGTAGAATAAATAGTGAAGTGTTCATGTATCTACGTCTGCTGGCATCTTTACAAAGGGCTCCACAAGCATACATGTAAGAGACAATATGACATGGAGCATCATTACACCGACATTTTGATCCTAGTCACTGCACTGTGAATCATCTGTGCTTAGCCCCAGGCTTACTAGTCGTTAGAGGATAGGGAGTGTGGAAAGCTCAGAAAAGAGTGCATAGGAAGGACCTTGTCAGTGACTCTAGCCCCAGTGTTTTTGTTAGCAAGTGGATAATGTAGAGTGTTAGCTATGATCGTTACTTCAACTACACTAGCTGCGCTAGGCACAAGCCCACAAGTCTTCAGACAGAAGCTGTCTAAGTTAAACTGTGTGTGTGTCCAAAATGCTGGTGACTGTGCCTTCTGCTAGCGGGGAGGTATGTGATGTGGGGGGGTACGGAGCTATGTGATGTCTCTCGTTTTCCCATGATCATAATTTCTGGCTGCCCATTTCCACCCACAAGAATGAAAACAGTCTGGACCTTGTCCTGGGAGTTTAAAGGGTTAAGGGGAAAAAATGCATAAAACATGTACTGAATCACATTCTTAATACATTCACACCATGGCCTAATGCCTTTATTTTATGATGCTCAAATAGAGTGATCAGTTATTGAGGCAACAAGCAATTATCAAATAAGCAGAGTATAACACTGCATAAAAGTACGCCTGTCACCACTCTTAAGTCTGCTTTGTGCAAGTGCTCTCTAGATAATGATACTCAAACTGTTAAGAACAGCTATGGGAATATAATGTTATGAAAATGCAGTCAAATTAAAGTGTCACATCACAGTGGAATGGTTGGTGGTTGTGGTACTCATGAATATTCTACCAGGTGATGGTGAAATGCCTGGGAATAGCTCAGGGGAGACATTAAAAATAGGTAAATAGATCACACAGAAACTTTGCAAAGGGATATTAATCAGTTTCAGTGTCCTCAGCCATGAGCAGCTGGTGCTGCTGAGCACAATACAAAGCAATGGGTGTGTATTAAGAGGAATAATGAAGGAAAGCAATATGTTACAAGCCTGTGCGGTAAAGCACAGAGTGTGTGTCTTTTTGTGTGTGTTCACACTAAGGAAACCTAACTACCAGGCTTATGGTGCATTCAAGTCATGTCTGAAAGATCGTGTTTACGAGCCGAACGCACATGAATGCCACCACAAAGTCTTAATTACGAGTGGGAAACTGAGCTCCGTGTTTCTGAGTTGGGGGTGCTGTGTCACTAAGAAAATATGGTGGACCTAATGGATGCAGCGTTTGTAGCTGAGGGTAAATTAGTTGAAATTGAATGGGTATTTAGCAGTGACATGTCTTTGTCAGGCTTTTTTATTTACAATAAAACAAGCTAATTGCCTGCACAAAATATGATAGCATTGTACAATTATGATATAATATGTAACGATAAAGTTTACAATGGCATCAATTCATAAATTGATTAAAAACATAAAAAAGTAAAACACACCTGATGCGCATTCTTCTTTCTTCATTTTCTAGAAGCAGAGTTAAAAAAAAACCTTGCTATATATTTTTTGTAGTTAATTAAGAGAAGGTACACCTCCATCTTGCTCCGACCAAAGTGAGTTGAACGCATCTGATGTCGTAATTACGACTTCCCAATTCATAAATACGAACTTCCCAGGAGGAGTTGATAAAGCACGTTATTTTATTACTTCACTACACACATAACTAGGCACCTGCTGTCCTAACTGACTGTCTTATGAACCTTCCTGATAATGCTTCAGTATGTGTAGAGAACAACTTATCTACATGATGGACCTTTGAAAATAAACAAATGTCACGGTTTGAATGCAAGGGCAAAAACATATCTGCCATAGACTGTTGCCTTTTGACCTTCTGAATTCATTTTCCATATAAACAAAAAGAGGTAAGTTCAGCCACTGAATAAAATAATCCATTCCACGTATTTAGGCAAGCATATGCAAAACTAATCAGTATTTTGCCTTAAGATTCAACCATTTTTCTAAAATACAGTATGGTGGAAAAGAACACATTGATAATGGTTAAAGTGATGTCCTTTTTTTTCCATTTTCCACCAATTATATTAAGAAAAGTAGGAGCATTTTCATACAAATTACAGTTAAGTATGTGCTTTCATATGCTAGGGTGTGCAATATGCAATATTGCTAGCATATGTAATACATACATGCTATTCAATATTACAAATTAATGTACAGGATTAATTTTTTTTTTTAATGTTAAATAAATTGTAGGTGGTAAAATGAAGATGAGAATCACTGTTGTATTACTTTGATTCCTTTGTGTGGTCTGTTTGTTTTTCTGTTTTTTATTTCATTCGTCTTCAGTAAGTGCATTATCCTAGTCAGGGTCATGGTGGATCCTATCCTGGAAACACTGGGCAGAAGGTGGGAGAATTCACCCGGATGGGGTGCAGTTCCCAGCCCCTGATGATGAAAAGCATCCCCACAACAAGACTAAAGATTCAGCTCAGTAACGTCTTAGAACAGATTGTGGAGCACAGCAAACTGTCCAAGGTAAATATACACAGTGTTTGATTGTGAAGCAGGTGTGTGTAACTTGTGGGTTGAGAATGGAGAAGCTTGCCAGAGAGTCCTGTTTCTGATCATGTGCCAGTGTAAAGAGATCCACAGCTGACTTGGAGGCAGGCTTCACCAGTGCTTGCTCACTTATAGGAATGATCTTAAAGAATTCCATGAACGACCACCCCCTCAAAAACAAAGGTCTCTCATAAAGAGTCATACTCAGTCCCCTGGTTTGCTGACTGGAGTCTCTGTTTGCTGACTGGAGTCTCTCCTCTGAACCAGTCATGGATCACTGGAGAATCAGCAGGCTTGGCATTCCAGGGAAACAGAGGGGAGTCTAGTATAGTGAAAATATAATGCTGCATGAATAGTCCTAATTGTAATTATCACATTAATTCACTTCCAATGCCCTCCATGTGAACTTTAAAGGGAATAACTGGGTCATACCTCTGTTTTCTCTTCCCCGTTCATGAATCTCCCACGTAATGGCTGAGTAGTTACATCTGAGGTTGGTACACGCTTCACTATGCACGTGTAACTCAACTCTGAATTCAGCCCTGAATGATGTAACACATCCGGAAGAAGAAATTGGTCATCGTACTCACCACATTAGCATGTAAACAGTTCATCACATGCTGTCTAAACAGTAGAGCATTTTGGGTACTTGAACCTGTTGGACACTGTACAGTCCAGTGTGAAACTTTTCCAAAATTGAAAAGTAACCCCTTTTACAGGCATTTCTGATCTTCTTTGGGGAATAGGTTAATCTCTTTCTGCACTGATGTAGACTTTCTTCTTTCAACAAGTAATTTATCGAGACAGAGGGATAAATCAAGTCCAGTGATGAGTGAGTATCTCTCTCCAAGCTAACTCAGGATCTACAGCTTTCCTGAGTGCTTGATAAAAGCATCACTGAGGGCTGACATGTTCCAGCTACTGCATGGTATGTTGTCCTTGCAACAATTCTAGCAAATGCTCACCTGCTTCCTTTCTCTCTGAGGGAGGATGGTTGAAAACATTTTTGAAAATAAATCAATCATAAGATCGCAATATCTCTCCCTATTAGACCAGATGGCAGCAGCCCAGTCTGAAGCCCTGTGAGTAAGTTGAGCGACCTTGCATTATCACCCAGAATAAAAATATAATTAGCACTGCAGCAAAAATCCCTGTCATTCTGATGGGTCTTCATCACATTTATCAGGTAGAGCAGTGATAGGGAAATTATGAAAAGTAGGTGCAGTGAGGATGCAGAGCTAGAGGATACTAATTGCTGGAGTTAGTTATCCAAGTGGAGTGGTTTATAGTTATATTAGCTGTTCTCCAACAATGTGCCCCTGAGCAGTATAAGTGTAAGTATATATAAGTCACTGTAGCCCTTCTGTCATGTAGGCTGTGGGATGCACTTACAGGGCATGAACAAAAGTGGTTATAACAAGTAAGTAAGTAAATAAATAAATAAATAAATAAATAAATAAATAAAAACAGGCAAAAGGTCAAAAGTTTAGCAATGAACTTGCATGAACAAGGCTAATCCAAAGAGCAGGAACATTAAGAAGATCATGGGCAAAAACAAAAAGGAACTGTTAAATAAAGAACTGGTTCAGTAACATCACAGAAGGGATTCAGGAGCAAGGCCTCGCAAAGGTATGGCAAAGACAGCAGGGTAAATATACCCTGAATCTAAAGGTGAACCAGTTGTGTGTAATTATCTCAGTCTGGGGGTAGAGAATGGGGGTGGATTATTACAGAGACCTGGGATTGATCTTGTGTATGGAGTAAGGAAACTGCATATCATGGGAAAAGTAGTTCATATGTTCAGATGCTGGGATGGAAGCTAGCAATGATGCAGGCATTATACATTCTCATATTTGTGTTGCTTTTATTAAACTTCCTCTTCTCGCCCTAACATTTACTAAATTTATGGCTATATCCTTTTCACAGGAATTGACTGAAGCTTTGTTCACATGTTTTGGTATCTGTCAAAAAAAAAAAAAACACTATGATTGACTTCAATTAAAATTAAAATTTAATTAAAATAAAAATATGTTGATAGAGAGCACCCACCATGCATGCCAATGCATAAAAATATGCCCCTTCATCTGTTAAAAAAAGCAACTTTCAGTGGAATGATTTCTGACATGCACATGAATCTGCTAATAGGTGAGTCTGGGCAAGGCTTCCATCCTGGAGGAGAAAATACTCGCAGTTGTCAACTCACATACTGAGCTGCACAATCCAGCACTGAAAGTATTTACACTACCAGTCAAAAGTTTGACACACTAGCTATACAAACTATAATTTTCGTTGTCTAATAGACATTTTGATAACGGCTTATCATTGAATATGCCCATATAAAATGTATTTCTGAATCAAAATCCATTTTTTCTATGTAATTTAAATAATTTAATAATTTTCCATTGTTTCCCCAAGCAAGAATTTGTAATTTAGACCTGAGTAGAAGTAGCGAATGCTAGGAGTGCTAGGCCTCGAGTGCTAGGCCTATTTGAGAGAAAAGCCTCCTGGCTGAAGCTCCCTTGTGAAGCATGTTTGAGAAAATGCAAAGATCTGCAATGCTTCAAGAACTTCAAATATAAAAGAGTTTTGAATTAACAATTTTCTTGGTCAGTGAATAATTTCATGATCATAGTGGCCACTGTGGAGTGGACAGGGTATGAGACAGAGATTCTGCTGATGGAAATGTATGGGAAAACTTTTGCAGTCAGCAGAACGCTTTACCTGGCTGGGCTATTCCTAAGCTAGGTTTGGTCCAACGGAACTGATGTGTATAGATTTCCAGTACTTTGAGTACATTCTCAGACCAGAAAGTGAGGTGGATTGAGTGCTATGCAATACTTTGTTCATTACTGCTGGATTCATTCAGGGTGTTGAAAGTAAACATCAAAAATGAGCAAGAGACTAGGGGGTAAAGAACTTGTACCCCCAGGGGGATCCCCAGTCAGAACATTTTAATTGCACCTTATTCTATACACTTGGGACCCTGGATGAGAGAGAAGAATAGCAAGTATGACATTTGGTCCATGCTTACAACTGCAGTAATGTGATAGGCTTTGCTTCTTACTATTTGATGTTTGGCTTGAAGATGGAGAAAAGTTGCCTTACAGCAAGTATGTATAAAAGCTCTGTCAAGACCTACAGAAAGCTTATGATCTGGCTGATAACACAGCAGACATGACTGGTACTCCATTAAGCCCCTCAGACTGGGGATAGTGTCCTGATCTATAATCTCAGTGTGAGCAAGATGAAGAGAACATGGATAGACTGCCTGTGTTGACTGATAAGAGTCCTTAAAGGAAGAGCATCAAGACCAGTTAAACAACTTTTTTTAGGAACTGGGGAAATCACTTGGATAGATTTATTATTGCTCCAGTTCAGTGAATTATCCTTTGTTTACTGGTGAACAAAACATCAGGTTGATGCAGAAATTATGCAGGGTTAATGGTTTTAATGCTTTCAAAAACAGTGGGCCTCATTTGTCAAGCTGAATATAAATGGATTTTTTGTAAATCATTCATAGGACCATTTACACAAGAAATTTTGGAAAAACTTTCATATCCTACTCATACTCCTGAGTGTGTGTAAATTTACTCATAAGAGGGTTAATTAATGTAAACCTCAGTTGATTGGCTTCAAATCATATAAATCGCAACGAGTTGCTGCACATTTATATATGGACTATGCTGTCAAGTAGAAATAAGTTGTATCAGTATCTTCTTTTATTTCTGCACAACACTTTATTAGAGCCAGCACTAAATGACGGATAAGTGACTGATCTGGTATGTGTCAAGCTGCAATGTGCCATATAATCCCTAGTGTACCATCATTAGGCTTCCTATGACACTCAGTGCCTTCCTGCTTTTCCAATAAGGCATCACCGAGGGCACATTGCACGGTTTGATTAAGAGCCGGGGGGTGAAAACTTTTTGAATTTGAAGATCAGGGTAAATG
>CM040471.1:10120569-10225569 GCA_022758105.1 Pangasianodon gigas | reverse complement strand
GAAAACAAGTAACACTTTGATCATAAACATCATCCACAGTCTAGTCTCTCCCGAGGTCAATGTGTATCACGCCATTTGAAGCATCATCTCAGGCAAACTGTCTGACCACATCCAATACTAATACTGTAGTCTCCAATCTACAGTCTAGTCTCTAGCTCATCCTTATTGCTACAGTGCAGTAACTCTGACAGTTGGATGTGATCCATGCCTGTCATCTCCACCTAGTTGCAATGAAATATGACTTTGGATGCCAATAAGCAGTTCCCAGAGGTTGTTTCTGCCTCTCAAAGGGAAAGCACAGTCACCCTCACTTCCACATGAAGGCAATGGAAAAAGATGCAGAATGCAAATGATCTCATCTAAGCATATGTAGGGCCACAGCAGGAAGGTCTGCTTTGAATAATCCTTCCTTTGCTTTGACAAGCATGTAGGGCTTCTGCCTCCCACACAGGATTCATGCAAGCAGGTCCTTAATCATGCAGGGAAACCCAGAGTGGCAATAGTTACATGCCCAACAGGCTTAAAGGACAAATCTGCTTCATTAATTAATATAAAAATTGATTGAAATTGATGTTAATGTCTCACTCATTTCTCCCCATTTACAGCTTTGCCCCTGTCTCTGGTCTGTCATCTTCTTAGTTGAAGCCTTTTCTTTTGGAATATTTGTGCCCCCCCAACACACACACGCACACACACACAGGGTGAGAGAAATACAGATGAGAAAGAGGGAGGAAGTCAGCTTTTAGTGTGTGCATAATAAAACAGGACTCACATTCCATAGACAACTCAGTATTGATGAATGGGATACTGCCATGCAATGATGACAGGTAGATTTTAGGGGATAGAGAAGCTTCAGTGAATATAATGGATGGTTTTTTTTTTTGTTTGCTGATATTCTATAACCATTGCTGTGTCTGCTAAATCACACAATGCTAATTTGAATCACACCTGGCTACACAACACGCTAAATGCATATATTACGCTGCTCTAATCACCTTCATTATTTTAACACAGTCACTAATGGAAATAAGCTTTGGTCAATGCCATCCTCGCTCATTTCAGTTTTTCTCTTCACTCTCATTCTGTCTTTGTTTCACTTTCTCTAATTACACCAGAATTGCTGTGCATTGGAATCAGATGGAATTCTCTCCTAGAAAGCCTTCAGGAACATTGTATGGCTAACCCAAATGCTATACTTTTAACCTTGACTGCTCATCATCAGAGCTGCTATGTGGCATCAAAAAAAAAAAGATATCACGCTTGTAGAGGATACATTATTTAAGGAAAAAGACATTGCTGCACAGCAGTGAAAATAATATCATCGCCTTCACACATTGGTGCTCTATTTAACTGACAATTCTCATACTATACATTTAATGAGGGAGACGATTATGCATATGTTCTGTTATATAGCCTTGCTCTAGTTTCTGGCTCCTTTGGCCTTGAATTCTGTCGGAAGCATCTTTTGTGGCATGATGAATTTTAATGATCAGTATGTTTCTGTGGGAACTGTAGCAGGCTCATTACAGCCTGAACATGGCTGCTCCACTCCAGGACAAATAGCTTTATGAGTTGCACAGAGGCCAGTCAAATCAATACACCACATATTTACTCAACCAATTATACTGCTTGCAGAAAAGAGTAGGATATTATTTAGTGATAGAATAAATTGTTTTAGTAATGAGAGCTGCAGACCGAAAAATATTTGTACAATTGTAAGAATTACTTAATTAATGATTCATGACTATCTAGAATATGCACGGCATCAACAAGAAGTTTCAACACCAGACTCAAACTTTTGCTATTGTCCTTTTTTATAGTCATTTTAAGTAAATTATTAAGTTATTAATCTAAGGGCTTTTGATAAACTTTTCTGAATTAATAGTGGGCAGTTGTTAATGTTATATATTTTCTGTCAGAAAATACTTATAGCATTGCTTTGGTGTTTGAGCACATGAATCTTTAAAATATTCCTCCAGTTATAAAGCAAGTACTGACAAATGGCCAGAAGACATCCTACAATGTTTTAAAATGACAACAGTTCAGATCCGCTTATACACTATATGGCCAAAAGTATGTGGACAATTGACCATCACACCAATATGTCTTTTTGAACATCCCATTCCAGATTTGGTCCTCCTTTACTGTCTGGGAAGGCTTTCCACTAGATTTTGGAGCTGTGGGGATTTGTGTCCATTCAGCTACAAGAGCATTAGTAAGGATGAGCACTGATGTCGGTCCAGTTCATCCCAAAGGTGTTCAGTGGGGGAGTTCTTCCACTCCAACCTTGGATAACCATGTCTTCACAGAGCTTGCTTTGTGCACAGGGGCATTGTCATGCTGGAACAGGTTTGGGTCTCTTAGTTCCAGTGAAGGGAAATCTTAATGCTACAGCATGCAAAGACATTTTATACAGTTGTGTGCTTCCAACTTTGTGGCAACAGTTTGGGGAAGAACGGAATATGGGTGTGATGGTCAGGTGTCCACATACTTTTGGCTGTATAATATACCAGCATAACAGACTATGGTATGGTAGTCTCTTGGTTCCCAAAAGACCTAGATACATTATATTTAAGGAAAATATGTCAGTTACAGGATTTGTTGCAGTAATGCAGTATATTTTATTATTTACTGCTGCTAATGTATGTTGCAGTATACATTATTATTTACTTGACCACTAAGCCATTTTGTTGGACAATGGAACATGCATGCATGTATCTATTGGGTATGGCAAGTTGGAAGCCTACTTTCACTACAATAGACATTTGATGCTTTTGTAAATTAACCAAAAAAATTAATCACAAGAAAAGAACCATTTCAGAAAACATAACTCCAATGGAGCACAAATAAATATGTGTAATTTCTGTAGGTCCTTGCCAATAAGCCAATCAGTTATGTGCCTAACCTGGTAAACAATTAATTAATGATTAACTGTTTGATAAATGCATGTCTTAGATATGAGTCATAAATTAAAATTAAATTCCTGAAGCTCCAATGAACCTATTTCAGCTCTGCTGTCTCTGGTCAGTGCTGGCAGCCAATTAGCGGTATTGTATTTTGCAATGTATTCAACAAATATGCACTCTATTTAAAATATTAATAATAGACAGCAACATAATAAAAGTGTAATATTTGGTCAAGAGACCAGACTCAAGTAAACAAACTCTACACCCAGTTATTAAATGCAACATTAAATGCAAATTTTCAGATAACACCAAACACCATGGTCAGTTTATAAATACAATAATGATAATATGTGACCAATGTTCTCAATCATAAATTGGACTGTATAAAGGAGAAAGCAGGAGAGAGAAAGCAGACAGTGGAAAATGGAGAACAGTGCTCTCACGTCTCATTGGGAGCTCCACTCAAGTCCTCAGTCATTTGACCTGTGCCTGAGGCAAGAAAAGGGAACGATAACCTTGACAGAACTGACAGAAATGCTCTAAAATTTCAGACCCTGAGTCACAAGGGACTTAAAAACTCACTTAACTGGAGCTTCACCACCAGGAGATTGTGTCTATGGTTTCTATGTAACTCGGCTTTAATATAGTGTAATTCCAGCATTACTTTTAGTGCATAATAATTACTGAAACGTTAAAAATCCCATGTGTTAAGATATAAATCTGAGTGGGCAACTGAAGTCAACAGAGGTGTGACCTCTTGCTCTAAATTTAACCTTTACAGAAAACATTCAAAAATCCAAACTGCCTTTCCGAACTGTGGGAGTTGCTGACATGAGTAAGAGTAACCATAAAGTGCAGACAACATTAAATGGAGAGAGGCAGTGGGGAAAAGCAACATCTCACAGCTGGGCTCAGTGGTTTGTAGCAACTCACATAAACAATATGGGCTTTGCGAGGCACAGCTGTTCTGTTTTATTGAACATGCAGGAAAAAAAACGTGGAGGTGAGAAAGAGAGAGAGGGAGGGAGAAAGGGAGTGAAAGAGAAGTAGGGACACAGGTGTACTGTTATATGAGGAAAAACTGCAGGAAATCGGCTGTGTGAATGGTTCTGGCCTAGCGGCAGCTGAAAAGTACTTAGACAGCAGGGAGCACATTACTGAAGAAGGTCATGTACACAGGGCTAGAGATCAACAACAATATTGGAGAACAATTACGTTGCTAAAAGCAAACATCGTTGTCTTAGAGCATGCAAGTAGGTCAGTGCAAAAAATATGATACATCTATTCTCAATACTGCCAAGAACCTCAAGTATGCAGTTTTGTTGCATTATAATTTTCAAATGTGGTTACATAATAAAAAAATAACAAGGAATGCCACAGTCACCAAGAATATCAAAAGTGGTTTCATTCATTTTCTTAATGAAAAAAAGAACAGACAAGAAGATAATATTTATGTGTATTGTTACTAATAGACTGTATTTGCTGAAAGTGCCACCACATCACACATAGACAGACAGTGTAAATGAATCAATATCAAGTGTCATAATCTGCAGGAGGGAGACATGAGACAGACAAAGTTCAGGAAATACATCTGCACCTGCCACTAATTAACTGTGAAATATTTAAGGACTTTTTTATTTGCTTAGTCGTCATGGTTTGTTACCCTGTTTAGTCATTAAAGTGAGTTCCTTCTAGCGAGCTCAATGGCTTTGCACCTGGTTAACTTTTGCATTCTGAATTTTTCATGGGTGTATATTATTCAGATATTTTATCAGGTTTTTGAAGCTTTTGTACAACCACACAAGCCAGTTAAATTTCAAAAGGGTACACAATTCCAGTCCACGTATATAACATGAAGAAGAAAATTAGAAGGTCAGCATTATGTTGTGTTCACCATGTTTAGTTCGTGTTCAAATTATGATACTATTGGTTGGCAGATCTTAAAGAATTTTTGGGTGGAGCCTTGGGGAGTGTGCAGAGGACTACCCAAGTACCCTAGGACTAAGGCTCATTGCCAGTACTATAGAGAAAGCAATAGCTTCTGCCTGTGTTTGCCATCCGTTCCTCCCATGGGACAAATCTAAATAATGGAGTCAAGGGATTAGGGTTTATGACTATGCCCCTTATAAAGGAAAAAGTGCCAAAAACACCTGTCCAGTAGTCGGTCTGTTTTGGACAGAGACACAATTTTTGTAATTTTGCCTCTGTACACCACCACAATGCATTTAAAATGAAGCAATCAAGATGTAATTGAAGTGTAGCCTTTCAGCTTTAATTCAAGGGGTTTAACAACAATATTGCATTAATCGTTTAGGAATTACAGCCATTTTTTACAGAGTCCCTCCATTTTCACAGGCTCAAAAGTAATTGGACAATTGAATGATAAGCAATTCAATAGCGAGATGTGGCCTAAGGAGATAAAAGGTCAAAAAGAAAATTGTGTCACTGTCCAAATAATTATGGACCTGACTGTAAGTGGGGCACTTCCAGGGGAATCCCAGAAAAAGACTGGCAGTTAGCAGTTCACTGGTACATTCATCACTGGTGTTCATTAGACATGGATAGCTCAGTTTCCATGGATGTTTGATTATGTCACTGAGGAGCTTAATTAGGTTATTTTTCAACACCTCTTGCGTCAAGTCTCTTTCCAGATGGAAAAGTTAAACAAAGTTGCACAAAATTTGTGTACATAACTTACTTACTAGATCTATAATTACTTAAGTGCACTGCATTTATGCTCTGAATTCTTCTTTAGATTTCCATTTTCAACTGCAAACTTACTATTATGACTGCAAACAAGCAACTCCTCAATATGCTGGACTCTTCCATCTCTTGTCCTTTCATCAAACACTGCTAAATGCACTTGGAGTAAAACTTACCACATCATTGCCACATCATTTCTTTCCAAAGATGTTTGAGATAATATCATTCCTAAGGGGTTCCAACCAAACTTCCATCAAAACAAAAACAACAATCTCTACTGCAGGTCAGTGACATCCACTGTCTTTAAGTGTAGAATATGTATCATAGAATATGTAAGGATGAAGAAATGGAATAATGTAACACATAGCGTTACAAGTGTGCTGATTGTGATCTAGATTTTTAAATGCCATGGTTTAGTCCAGCAAATTAATTCGGACATTTTTCTATTTATGGAAAATACTTTTAAAAGAAAAGCTTGGCATGCTCAAGAGGACAATGCAAGACGAACCATTCCACCTTCCCATCCCATTCCTTCCTGTTTCATTAATTTACAATTGACTTCTATTGAGTGATCTGTGTTATTCAAAGGCCTTTAATTTAAGCCTACAAGGCCCATCCCCAGTGAATTTACTTTTCTACTAATGACAGTAAAGATTCTGGCAGCAAATACAGTTTGCAATCACTGCAGTGTCCCTAAAAGCACAAATAATTGCAGCAAACATCCATATTTGATTCAAATCGAGAGGGTATAGGCCCATCTTTTAGGCATTTGCAGACAGTGGTTTTGGAATATTCAGTTTCTTTAAACTGTTGGCTACAGGCATGTGTGCAGCCTCTTAAAATGCTCGCCCTTACCCCGGTGAATAGCACAAAGCCATTTCTTTCTCATAAGTACATCAGTGGGAAATGAGCGAAGGCTCAAGGATGTTTGGTGGAATTATTCGTGCATTTAGGGACACTGCAATAATTGCGAGCTATATTTACTGCCACTGTTCACAGATTTTTTTACTTGTAAATAATTTAGAATTTTGCATGAACACATTTAAGAGAAGAAGTTGATGTGTTCTACTAAGCTGATTTTTGATCAGGCCTACTTGACATTGACTAATATGGCCATATTCTACATTTTCCCCTAATTCATTTTCACATGACCATTTTCCAATCTCTCTTTGTCCCTTAGAATTAAACCAGCTGAGTTGTTTTTTTGTTTGTTTGTTTGTTTTTTGTATTTTTTACTCTGTATTTAAGACCAATATGTCCCCTGTTCTGATTTCTTGCCCTGTGTCGGGCTTCATTAAAAACCTAGTTTAAGATGAAACGTTCCGTATCAATGTAAAAGGGCGGGTCTAAACTGATATGGACTGAATAGTGGTGACACAAATGTGAGTCGCAACATGAATAATTAAATGGCTGTTTTTGCAGCCTAGTTTCCATATATGCCCTGTATGGATTGGGGATGAAAGAAACTTTGACAATATCTATATCCTACATCAACCTCTTATTTCAAAAAAGCAAAATGAATTTGGTTTTCCATGACATGGACACTTTAAACTTTTGTTCTTATCTATCACATATCAGGCATTTAAAACTGTTTAAAATCCAATTCATGTTACAACATTGTACATGGATGTTTTAGCTATCCATGAAAAGAGCTGGGAAAGACTACATATGCAGGCTTCAAGCGACCTGCCAAAGACAGAGAAAACAGAGAGAAATAGATGGCTAGGGCTGTGTTAGACAAGATATTAATACATTAAAGAAGCAGAAGAATAACTTTCTGATTCCAGCTTTTATAGGCAGATTGACAAGGACATCCAGTCAACTATTACTTCAAATTCAGCAGGCCATCTTCCTGATTCTGCACAGAACCTGACTGTAGGTCATCCTTGCTGCAGCCATTTCTATCTTCACCCCAAAATACACTATGAAACCAGTCCTGGACATCCCATTGTTTCAGCCCCACACAAATAATATTCCAATTTCTGGCTTGAATTTTCCATCCTACCATTCTGTCTCAACTTACATTTGTTAAAGACTTTACATTTCCTCCAAATCAGTGAATTATTTACAGACGTTAACACAACTTTTTAAAAAATTTTCTATGGACATCAAAAAGGTATACAGTCATCCCTCATGAAGATTAATTGAGTGCTGAAAAATATTTTGTCGATGTGTAAATGGAAAAAAGAGCCACATACTGACCTACCATATGAGAACTTATCAGAACATGTGTCAGCACTTAACTGCTTCAGCTTTAAGTCTAAGTTTTACTCCCAGATAAGGGATCATAGTATGGGCGCTAAAATAGGACCTTCCTATGCAAACCTCTTTGTTGGATTTGTCGAGCAAAAATTCACTGGACATATGCCTGCACTGTTCCTTAAGTACAGTGACAACATTTTTTTGAATTTCTACCTGCACACTTGGAGAACTACAGATGTTAATTTCCACATTTCACCCCACCCTGGAATATACACAGAGTATACATAATCTGTTTGGAAGGTCAGTAAGTCAAAATATTCAAAAAGCCACCATCTTAAACAGTCTTCACAAACACTTTCCACTTTTCCAAACACTGCTAAAATTCTACTCCTTTTTTTCAGACTTAAATGCATTTGTATTGAGAATCAGACTTCCTCCAGAAAAGTGAGGAAATGTGATTATTTTTATAACTGAGTTTCTAAGAAAGTCGTGCCATGGCCTGTATCATCACTATTTATAGAGCAAATGCTCTGACCTCTACACAGTCCACTCCACTTTGGTTATCATTCTGCTGATAAAACAGTGGCTGAAATTATACATCAAAATCTTGCAGGGTGATCCTGAGACTGCTTTCATTTTTAAGGAACATCCACGCATCTCCTATAGACTGGACAAAAAAAAAACAAACGACCTCGTTATCTGAAGTCAATTAAATGATCAGGCTGTAAGAGATGCAATCAGCATTACTCACCAGCCACTTTATCAGGAACACATCTGCTCTTAAAGATTATCCAATCAGCCAATCATGTGGCAGCAGCACAGTACATAAAATCATTAATCAAGAGCTTCAGATAACGTTCAAATCAAACATCGAATTGGGAAAAAGTTAAAGATTGGAAAAACACTTGGTCTTTTCCTAATCTTTAACTCTCCAGTTTGAGTGAGTCTGTGCTCACTGTTGCATCAGATTCCCAATCTTGTCTGACAGGAGAGGAGTGGAATCTGGAGGTTTGACGAGTTCTGGGATGCTTTTCTGCTCACCATGGTTGTAAAGTGTGATTATTTGAGTTACTGTAGCCTTCCTGTCAGCTCAAACCAGTCGGGCCATTCTCTTCTGACCTCTCTCATCAGCAAGATGTTTTTGCCTGCAGAACCTCCTCTAACTGGTACAAAAAAACAAACATTCTGTGTAATCTCTCTAAACCATTGCAGTCTAGACTGTTGTGCATAAAGGTCACTGAGATCACATTTTTCCCCGTTCTGATGTTTGATGTGAACATTAAATGAGGTGCTTGACCTGTATCTGCATGATTTATGGCTGATTGGATAACTGCATGAACGAGAAGGTGTACAGGTATTCCTATTAAAGTAGCTGTGAATATATACTGTACTGTGCAAAGATCTTAAAGACCTTAAAGAAATGCTGTAAACAAAGCAAAAATAATGACATTAAATGTTTCTACATGGATAAAATCTACTATAAATCTAGTATAAAGAGCAGTAAAACAGTAATAAACTAAACAAAGTCAATATTTGGTGTGACCATGCTTTGCTCAGCAGTCTCAGGTACACTTTGTGCAGTTTTATAAGGAAATTAGCTGGTGAGTTTTACTGAGCATCTTGAAGAATCTACCGCAGTTCTTCTGGAGACTCTGACTGTCACTCTTTTTGCAAGTAAAACCCAGCAGCCTCCATTATGGTTTTTTTTGTCTGAAAAGTGGTCTATTATGTAATATGTTGCTTTCTTTACTGAAAAACAATTTTTGTTTAATTTTTTGTTGGAAAGATAATGTAATGTTTTGCTTTGTTTTGTTTTACTTATAAGTCAGAAGTCATAAAATCAACATCTAACTACACAATGTTTAATGTTAATGTTGCTCAAAATATTATTTATTGAATGTTATTCTTCTAATATATTCATTTACATGAAGGGTGCCAAAAACTCTGGAGCAGACTGTAAGTCTATATATTACAGTGACACACTGCTATATATTCCAGTGACACACACTGACTCAATTATGTCGTAATAACAAGATGTCATTAAAACAATGTTTTCTCGTAATAACGAGATATTATGTCATAAAAACAACATATTTTACCCATAAAAACGAGACATAATATCATAAATACAACTTGTTTTTCCTGTAATAACAAAATACGTAAAAATGTAATTTTTCAACAATTTCCAAACTATGCTGACTATTGTAGGCCTGCTGTATGGCAGCCTACAAAGTTATTTGGTTATTAAGTCTACAGTTATTAAATCATAAGCACAAGCCAACTGGTTTTGTTTGTTTGTTTGTTTGTTTGTTTTTTTTTATGTAAAATAACGTCAACATGGATTTTTGGATTTTTCTTTGGGAATTCAGAGGAAAATATTCAAAAAATGAAGCTGGACAAGGTGAGTTTTCTGAATCATGTTAATGCAAACTGCAGGCAGGTTTGGAGGTTTGCAAATAGGTGACAGGATTGCTGCAAGGTGCTTCTGTAAGGAAAATGGCAAAAAAAAAAAAAAGTGAATCACATGGTACAAGACGGACTCTGCTTGAAAAGCTAAGACAGAAGATGGAAATAAATAACAGAAAAGAGGCTGATGAAGGTTCTTCTAAGGACTTTGAACCTAAATGCAGACAGCATTTGAGGAACAACAAGATGGCTGAGAAAACGAAAAAGAAAAATTGAGATAGGAGGTTTCATGAGGGTAAACAAGTAAGGAAGCGCTCAGGTGGAGGAACCAGAACTGTTGATATCTCTAAAAATGCAAAGAAAGCTGATATTTTAAGTCAAGCCAAAGAACTGTTCTTCCCAAGAGGTGTGTCCAAAAAAGGACCATGGGAGAACTTTGGTCATGACATTTTTGATTTTCAAGAATCAGTGCTTGAAGATGACATTAGCATGGGAGAACTCTACACAGTACTTAAAATGGGAGTGCTGTGATTTTACCTGAGTACAAAGTGTATCCCAAATGATGATGAATGTCACATGAGTGATACTGAGACACAAGCAGAAAAGCATAAACCATAAGAACAATATGTCACTCCTGTAATTCCTGTTGATTCAGCCGACTCTTTATCGCAGTCATCAGAAGTCATAATAGGCCCATACTCAGGTGAACCTATGGCATGCCATCTGGAAGACACTTTGGTGGATGAACCCATGCATGTGCCTGTCACAGAAGACCCTGACTTGGTAATCACTAATGTCATTTATCCCTCAAAAAGTGATGTAGTCAGTATGAATGATTTGAGTTTGGCAGAGAAGGCTTTCAGTCCTATTGAAGCAGATCAAGTAGATGTTGCAGCTCATGGGGTCATCTCTTCACCTTCAGCATATAAACTCCTGCATGTAATCATAAAGCTACATAGGATCATTCTTTTGGATTAGATGATTGGCCAGTTTAAAGATCCAAGGATCATGACATACAAATTGAAGTACAGTATCATAGATGAGAAGGGAGCTGATGAAGGTGGTGTGTTTAGAGATGTGTACTCAGGCTTTTGGTCTGAATTTTTGGATCGTGCAGCTGAAGGGGAGGATATGAGAGTGCCATCACTCTCTCCAAAATGGCAGGAGGAAGACTGGAAGTCAATTGGAAGAATCTTGGCCAAAGGATGTAAAGACCATGGATATTTTCCAACTCCAACTACAGCTTTCACAGTGACACTCATTTTTGGAGAGCATCCAGTCACAGATGAAATGATTGATTCTTTTCTCTTGTACCTAAGTCAGTCAGAAAGGGTCTCCTTTCTCTGGTCTCCTTTGTCTTAAAAGAAGATCTCCTTGGTGATTACAAAGATGAACTGCTGGATCTTCAGGATCGTTTGGGTGTAACCACCATGCCAACACAAGAAAACCTAAAAGATCTGATGCTGAAAGCTGGCCAGAAAACAGATTATCCAGCGACCAAAATATGCTTTGGGCAACATGTCTGGAGAAGCCAAACAGATTTTTAGTGAAACGTTCAACAATCCAGTAGATATACTACGGATGTATGAAGAGAAAAGGCCAACAACAAGAGGGTTTTTGAAGTTGCTGGATGTCTCACCTAAAATCAAGCAGAAAGCAAGTGTTTATGTTTTTTTACAGCAGTACATCAGAGAATTGGATGGAGTGAGATTGAGGAAGATGCTTAGGTTTGTAACAGGCTCCAATGTTGTCTGCATCGACGATGGACTGGCAAGATGACCAGTCTCTCACACCTGTGGCCCAGTTTTGGAGCTTCCTTGCACCCACAGCTCTTACTCAGAGTTGCGCTCTGAAATGGAAAGTATATTGTCCAGTACACATGTGCTTGTTGCACATTAGCAGCTGACTTTTTTCTCATACCTTCTAATGTAATTCAACTGTAATCTTCCTCCTTCACAGGTTAAAACATTCCAATGTTTGAAAATGTGCTAAATGGTCAGGGTTAAATTTACTGTGACATATATAAACAGTAATTTTATGCATCGATTTGTAATATATTACAGTATGATTTTACATTTTATTACTCTTTATAGTTTCATTACAACCCAAATTTTCTTATATAGAAAATGAGAGTATGGTTTCTACTATGCATTTTTCTACTATGCTATATATATATAAATCTGTATATATATATAAAGTTGATTCTCAAATGAGTAATGTACACCTTGGATGACAGATTACAATGTAAACATTGATTGATTTATATTTTTAAAATAACACATTTCCTTGCAATTAACATGAACCCCAACCCGGGACAGCTTATCATGTACAACAAAGGCAAATAAGAAAAATAATATGATATTAAAGATTAAAGCATGGACCAGTGTCATGTTAAAATGGTTGCTTTCAGATTTTTTAACTATACAGCTCCTCAGGAACAGTTACAATTCAATAGCTTCATCAGGTGGGTGGATGAAGATGGTTCTCCTCTATGAGAAGGCATGATAAAGTAAAAACGGTCTCGTCTCATGAGTATGGCTCTCTCTGAAGACATTCCTCTCTACAGGCTTCCACAGCCTCCTGAGAGACCTGCTTCAGGTAATCTCTTGCTCCAAAAAGGTGTGGCAGGTGATACATCATGAGTGGATGGCCATTTGGAGCCACTGCATTTCTGCACTGGCGAATTCTGTGAGTGTTCCACAAATACAGAACTTGTTGCAGCTCTTCCTATAACAGTGAATTAAACAAACATACTTTACATGATTTCATTACCAGACATTATCATCTAAAGTGATTTTCAAACGAGTATAAAAATAAAAATGAAACAGCTAATAAAGAACACTGTATGTTATTGGAGGTCAACACTGTCCTTTAGGCCTAGTTTTATTCCACACACAAATCACATAATAATCTTAGCTCAGTGATATTCAGACAGGTGAATAATATTAACTGCTTGTCCAGGAAACCACCTGTGAAATAATCATTATCCTTCAAATGCTGAAAATGATTAATCCAGTACTGAGCATGCTGTTTTCTCATGAATGCCCACCAGCTCTCAATGCGCTGGTTATGGTTGCCTGAACCGTAGATGAAGCAGTTTTCAGCATATTCATCATGGTCGTCATATCGTAGGAACTTTTGCATTTTTTTCCACATAACAGTTCTCTGTTCCCAGGTCTGACCTCAGTCTGGCTGGAGGCCCCATCCTCTATCCAACTTCATTAATAAAGTAGCTGGCAATGACCTTTGGGTTAGAATTAGTAGAGTAAGTGTGGAGCCAAATTACCATCCTAGAAAATCCATCGATCACACCGTTGCTGCAGATACCAAAAGGTTTCAGTGTGTCATACGAGTCTATGTGCCGCATAAAATTGGGGCTGGGATTTCGATACATTCAATGTCTTGAGCAATTTTTCCTTTGCATTTGTACTCCATGGTGATCCAGGATGTTTAATAAGTGTCACTTACATTTCAGATGATGTAGTTTTTTTTATAGCTTCCCATAAGTCTAGTTCATCCACAAGGAATAATGACACTTCCAACAGGTCTGTTTGATTCTTTCATCTATAGAGTCTCAGATGTTTAAGATGCCAACACAGTGTCTGCATACTAATAATCCTGTCAACATGGCTTAATGCTAATAAATTGCCTTTGTGGCTTAAACCGAGGAGAAAGTAAAAATAAACCAGTTCAGTTAAATGTGCCATGAAGACTAGCTCTTGCCAAGAAAAGCTGAATTCATTTACTGTTCCATAACAGCACCTGTTCTGTTCCATATATGGTTTTCTAAGTGTCAGTGAATGAAACAAAAAGTGGGAAATATGTTGTCACATGCAAAATATGTACTTTTAATGTTGTAATATCTCGTTATTACAGGAAAAAGTGTGCCGTTTTATGACATAATATCTGGTTATTACAACAAAATTGAGTGGCAGCAATCCACCAGCACGCATACGTATATATGTGTATATATATATATATATATATATATATATATATATATATATATATATATATATATATATATATATATATATATATATATATATATATATAAAGCACATAAAACCATCAAACGCACCAGAGTGCTTGTTTGCATCTTAATGTGTTTCAGTCTTTATCTTTCAAGTTGTTCTATACTCATCATGCCTCCATCATCCTTATACATAATCTTCATCAGCACGCACCTGTGTGTACACATGGCGAGATGTGCCTGCTCATTCATTAGCTCTGGCTGACCCATCGAGCTCATTCAGTGTGCTAAATGAAGTGCCTCTCATATACGGGAGATAATTACAAACCAGTGCTGGTATGGCATCAGTCAAGTGTGCTCTCAGGAAACACAGGATGAATAAGAGGAGGTGCTGAAATGGGGGGGCGGGGTAACACATTGCAATAAAGATTAAAAAAAAAAAAAGAAAAACAATTTCCTTTCTGCTGTCAGTTACACAAATAATAACTATTTCTGCAAATAAGTGTTTATATTTCTATTTCTCCGAAAGCCATAGAACGTGAAGAGACTAAGGCTGATGATGGTATTTGGGGGATATATTTTCAATTAAGGCCATTTAATTATTATTATTATTAAGCCTATACAAAGGTTTTACTGTAAAAGTTTCCTCAATAAAGGTAAATAATGCCAAAATGGTTTGCTTTTAAAAAGTACTTGTAATATAATAAATCAATAGTACTTCAGCTCTTCTGCACTGCAAAAAACAACGTCTTAGCAAGTGGAAATACCTTGAATGTAGTCAAATTTAGCTAGTATTTCCTTTATTCCTTTTTTATTAAACTTATTTCTGGCCATTCATACTAATTTAGTCAATGTTTAGCATTTATTTTTAGAAGAAGCAAAATTATCTGACAATAGAATAAGAAAATTTAAACCTTGAAATGAGTAAAAAAAAAAATTAGATATAGGTTTAATAATTTTATATTTAGTTTATTGCAAACTAAATATAAAATTATTGTATTCTATTATTGTAATAGGAAATACTAGATAGATTTGACTATATTCAAGATATTTTCACTTGCTGTTCATCTTGAAATATATAAATGTCTAAGAAACTAGGCAATGCCCTTGGACCTAAAAGTAATTAGACTAACTGTGTTACTGATGATCTTCAAAACACAAAGCCTGTAGCATATTGATCTTAGAGATCTCAGCTGTTAGCTCAGTCCAGCTAAGAGGGATTAAAATTGTTCGATTTCTGTAAGAGAGCGCATGATGAGAGGAAAGAAAAAAAATAAAGGGCCTAATCATAGCCCATTTTCTTCATGAGTACAAGAGCCATTGGCTGTTATTCTGGCCTTTTGCAAGAGCGATTTGAGAGAACTGAATAGTTATCTTGTTTGATAAGAGCAGAAATGGACTGAGAGGTTGACACTGTGACTACCACTTCTACTGTAACACTGAAAGCAGTGAAAGGTGTCACTCTCAGCTGCCAAATAGCTAAAAGGTAATGGTTAGATTACCCCTAAGTTCCAGATAGAGCTCTCCTGGTTCTCTAAATCACACTGAGGTGAGTCTAATGTACTTATTAACTGTATTAAGAAATATGCTCAATGTGTTTCAGTAGAATATACAGTACTGTGCAAAAGTCTTAAGCACATGCAAAGAAATGATGTAAAAGAAAAGATGCCTTCAAAAATAATGAAGTTGAACATTTCTACATTTAAAAAATACTATAAAGAGCAGTAAACAGTAATAAACTAAACTAAAGTCAGTATTTGTGTGACAACCCTTTGCTTTTTTAAAATGCATCAGTAGTCTCAGTTACACTTTGTGCAGGTTTATAAGTTTTACTGAGCATCTGCCACAGTTCTTCTAGAGACTTTGACTGTCGCACTTGCTTCTTTTTTTGCAGCAAAACCCAGCAGCCTTCATTATGTTTTATCTGAAAAGTGGTCTGTTATGTAATATGTAGTAATAATGCAGTAGTCATAAAAAAAAAAAAACTTCTATAATAAAATTTGTACCCAGAAAATTGGGTGCCTAAGACTTTTCTTCACAGTACTGTACATCTGAATATCACTTCATATCTTCATCTACTCATTTTAAAAATAAACTTCACTAAAAAACAAAAGTTTCAATATGATGCCTATCTGACACGAGCAATAACACGTCTGTAGCCTCAGGCTGGAGGCTCTCACAGGACAACAGTGTCTGGAGACATTTAGCCAAGCTAAACATAAAGTTAGACTACATATCGGAGTTTAACAGAGCTCCAGAGACAGCAAGCACAATGTAGTCTCTTTCCTTTGTATTTGTGTTATTTTATTACTCAAATTGTGCACTGCACTGGCTAGCTCCTGCATGCAAGTGTGCTTTCAAACAAGCAATCTTTATTACGGCAGTATGCCTGTATTGCCATCTATCTTAATTTCTATTGTAAACACAATATGACTGTTTACACAGTACTGTGCATAAGTATTAGGCACCCTAGTTTTTATACAAATTTTGTCTTAGATGTTGATTTTATGACTTCTGCATTATTGAGTCAGAATGACCACATTCCCACAATTTATCTCCTTTCTTTCATGTATAACCCATCATGCTTTGTGTTTCCAGGACATAAAGACCAAGTTAAAAATATAAAGGCTTTTTTTTTTTTTTTTTGAAGCCTCATACAGGCAGGGAAGTGAATACAAAATAATAGCCTTTTTACACCAATAGGTACAAGCTGCTTGCATTAGATGACAGGAAATTGCATCACTATGCCTGATATAAGCAGAACAGGATTTACAGAAAATAGCAACAGATGTGTGGGTAAAACTATGGCAAAGGGATTCAATCAGACAGGCCCTTAAGGGAGCAGGGGAATGTTCAATTACAGTCGTGAATCATTTTCCAACACAGAATTACACATTTGGACAAAATGATTGGACCCTTGCAGCACTTAAATGACCTGATCCAGAGATAATTGTAAGTCCTCAATTACCTGCTCAGACTATAATTTCTCACAGGCACACAGTTAAAGGTACAGTGTTCTACTACAAGTCAGCTAGTAGATGAATCATCTGAGAAAAAGAATAATAGTTTCTACAGATGCAGTACCGATAGGTCAAGAGTGCAATGCCTTATCATAAAACTGTAACACATTTAAATTAAATTTTTAGTGTGTGTGTGTGTGTGTGTGTGAGACAGAGAGAGAGAGAGCAAGAGAGAGAGAAGGAAAGAATATAAAACTATATAAATATATAAAGCTTAAGCCTGCATAAAACTGGACTCCTTGCATGAATAACTCATTTATACCGAGTGAAAAAAAATGAGAGATTGATGAAAATTCTGAATCCGTGGGCATAAATTTAGTGGTCAGTACATAAATTACTTGTCAAATACTGACAATGTAAAAATGTCTTCATTTAAAAAAATGAAACAGTTAAAACACATTGTTATAATATACACTCGGGTTTTCCTATTCCTCCAGTTCCACTGTGAGACAGGCCTATACATTTTTTCATTTGTTGATTTATCTTTTTTAAAGAATTGCTTAATTGGTTTAATTCATCTCTACCCATAGACCATGTGGCATTTGTAATGTTGCATTTGACTAAAGGACGGTCTCCTCAACCCCAAGTTCAGCAAGTGACATCAAATCAACATGGCTGTTCACAGCATGAACAGTAAACAAAGTAGCACTTCTTATCTTTACATGAGTTATACTGTATTTGCTTTAGATCAATCAACATACAGACATATTTGCTTGTTAAATCCATAACACTGACTATAAAGTTCACTGTTTTGAGGAGGAAAATATACATCATTCATCACAGTTAGTTTGTTAACTAGTTTGTTGCTAACAAAAGATGAACATGGGGCATCCATGGATTTTTTTCCCCACTTTGTAATTCAAACACATTTAAAAACACTTACTTTTTACACTATTATTTTAGTTCAAAAACTTTCATCAGCAAGAGCAAAGAAGAGTATACAAATCCCCTTGTTGTAGTTTCAATGTAAAATATAATGAGATGATATGGAGTAAAAGTCTCAAAGCTGGAAGATCCCAACTTCTACCTTCTACTGTTAACAAATCAGTGATATATAGTACCACAAATGTCTTGCCATTTTAAATGTAGAGGTACAAGCGACACAAAAGAATAGAAAGTGAACTGCTGTAGGAAAAAAAAAACCTGAGCAAGCCCAGTAATTTTCTTATCTTTCCCCAAGACTCTGTCATAGGCCCAAAGTAAAGGCAGTTTTGACAGAGTTGTAATTCTCTGGCATTCAGACCTGGCTAATCTGTACTGGCTCCAACATCCATCCATCACACAGCTGGTCCTAGATTCATTACCAGGCACCAACTGCTGCTAAGGAACCGCTTGGCTTGCCTGTCCTGGCAGCTGCAGAGCTTTAAGACACATTTGTCTCTCTAAACCTTGACACCATCAGAGCTCAAGAAGGAAAGTAAGAGTCTAGCTGAGCTGGAATCAATGTCTGTAGTCAATGTGCACCAATCAAAGAGAGATAAATATAGATGTGGTCTTGTTAACCGTGTATTGCGCAATTAATAGCAGCAGGTCGTAATAGTCACTGCAGTGTTTGTCAGTGGCTGGCCTAGCACAAAGGAGGCTTCATCACTCTCAGGTAATCTGGTGTCAATGAAGCTTGCATGAAATAGGTTTAAGATGTTCTGGGACCCGGAAAATAAACTGCCTGTGTCACTTTATGTTATGGTATATCCATGCCATACCTCTAACCTCTGACATTAAAAATGCTTTCTGCACTACTAGATAAAAGTGAAATTGGTAAGATGTAACACTTTTAAGTGCTGCCAGAGTCACACACTAGGTTTTATGTGTATACATACACACTTCAAATTATATTTATAGCAATCTTAAATGAGTCTTTCAAACATTTATGAAAAACCATTATATTTTTATAACAACTGTATGTGAATAAGTGTCCTGCTGAAAATAGGATCATTAGACATACTCCAATAATGGTTAAACAGCCCTGCTTTCCATGAATCAGCCCAGAGAGAAAATAAAATCACTTCCACCTTCAGAAAAAAAATCGTTTTTTTGTTTACATTTGTGATGATCGACCTGTATTTTGATGTCATCAGCACATAATCAAGGATGAAGATCTCTGTAGCTAAACTCCCTCACTAAGGCAGTTAAGGCTATTCCTCATACAGCATAGGGATAAGCGTCTGCTCCATTGCTCATATATCAGAAAATGCCTGTCTTACAAATCATGAAAGTCTTATCGAGGAAACACATTATGGAAACTGACAGGGAGAGACATAGAGAACAGTAGCAACGTCCCGTCACTTGAATTTTCTCAAAGGATGGCGCAGGCTGAGATTGTGCATGCAAAATGGCAGGGTTCAAAAGGAAGACTTGTAGAGGTAGAGTGGAGATTTTGATATTAATCAGAGAAGTGGTAACATCAAGTTGCAAAAACAGCAAACATTAAATTATATTAAACAAAACCAAGTCAGCTTTACCAATTTAGTTCAGCTTAGAACAAAAGAAATTCAATTAAATGAAATAAAGCAAGTGTGGTATTTAATTCAGTAATGTGATTATAAATACAATTTAGCCTAATCAAAAAAGTGCTATATAGTGCTATATACATGTAACTGCAATGGTTGTGTTCTAAGCACTTGTTCAACATATTATGCAAATATTTCGCTTAATATTCGGTGGCAAAAGGAGAGAATTAAGCTGGTGACTGCTGCCTCACTGGATTTATCAGACTACCTGGGGCACAAGTCCCCTAATAACAATAAGCTTCATTTAATGAGTGAAGTGTCCCTACTCTGGCCTGTAATGGCTCATTTGATTCTCAGACTGATGGAGAGTCACCTCCCCGAGCCACATGGAGCTGCTGAAATGAGCAGACACCCCTGACTCTGGCCCACGGTGAAGCTGCTTCAGTGACATGTAATTGAGTAGTGGTCATTAGCACTACATTAGAGCCATCTGAGCAGGGCCATGGACAGTCAGTTCTCTCCTCTTTGACTGGATGGGAAGACAATTATGGGAGAAGAAATGGGGAGACTGGGTGAAACAGTGGGCAGTGATAAAATAAAAGAAAGAGGGAGAAAGGACATGAAATTAAATGAAAAACAGAGAATGGCATGACAGGCTTTTATGTGGGAATTGTGACAAGCTGCATTTTTGTCTAATTAGCCATTTTTTTAAATATTCATATTATTTACACATGAGTACATTGGAAAGCCAAGATGTTTTCACCTGTATGATAATGGTATATTCTGGGATGTGGTTGTTTATGAGCAATTCAGGAGCAGACTCCAAGAATGCAGTGTAAATAGAAAAAACAGGGCTCACCAGCGGCGCAACAGAAAGAGCGAGTTTGAATCCAGACAATGTCATAGCCAGGAGTCCAAGAGAGCAAAATTGGCTATGATCTTTTGGTGTGAGGGGCATACTCTCTCTCCCCCCGTCAATCACAGCGACACTAGCCAATCATGGGTGTCAGTCAGTTCATGTATGCGGAAGGGGGTAGATAGTGCTTTCCTCTGATCATGTTACACCACCCTGTGCATGAGCAGCAGTTTGAAAAGATGTGGCTGACTGGCCTCCCATGTCTCAGAGGAAGCACATGTTAGCCTTCACCCTTCCTGATGGGTGGGTGGGAGTTAGGTAGAAATTTGTAATTTAAAAAAATTGTGATACATCCAAAAGAAAGGGCAAAATCATATTTGAGCCATTAATATCACCAAATTCAGTGGTAAACATTGCACTGTACACATTAGGACTTTCCTAGTAAATCAGTAATAAATGAATGGCAAATTCTATTTCACTGACTTTCAAAATAGCACTAATATACTGTATGAAACATATTTTGAAATGAAGTACATAGTAATATGATTTCAACAGAGATTACCAAAAAAGTTATTGGCTAAAATAATGCCTTTTATGTTGTAATAAAAATTTACTTTATTTAGTAAATATATTCAGACTGTCCCATCTGGTTTAATGATAAGTACAAAAATGTTCCTGAAATTTGTAATTTCTGGGACAAGGTCATAAAGTAACTGGCGTTTTCAGAATCTTAGGTTGCAGTTTGTTTATTATAAATTAGTTTTCGGTATAACACTGTCGTGATGTAGCCGTAATATTGCTCCACAAGCATTAATCATGGAAGAATCAAATAAAAGCATGATTCACCAGTTGCTAAGAGACAGTGCGCAAAGAGAAACAGATATGATTTTATGGTAACATTCTTCAACATTATTTCACGGTCTGTGGAGTGACTGATAGAAATGTGTCATCAAGGCTGGTAGTTCAGTACAAATACAGTGAGACAGACTTCAGGCCTTATTAGTGAAACGCAGACATTCAACCAAACTAGCTCACTATACAGTCAACACAGAGAAAAAAAACTAGGTCACATTTATATAACTGGAATTTGTCTATTCAATCTACACAGGAGCACAAAAAAAAAAAAAAAAAAAATTCTGTCTTTGCTACCCAATCTGACATATTTCACTCTAAGAAGTCATGGACAAGTGCTTATGAAATGCTTAAATCTACTTATGCAATGTCACATTGTGCTTAATTGTTCAATATTAAGATTAGAAATGACCCTAATTAAAAAAAAATTCATTAGATGATATAGTGTTAATGGTTAAGAGGATGATTATAAGTGTTACTTCCTTTAAAGGGACAAGGGCCTCATTGTTGCCTGACTATTAACTTTTCATTTGACTTGTTTAGTGGCTAATTGGATGCTTGTTAAATCCTTTGTCTCTCAGTTTTAATCCTCTTGTGTTACAGCCGGAAGACTTGAGCATGCAATCTGCCTCAGCTAGAAAATTGAACACAACAATTGGAAAGTGCTCCTGAAATCTGGAGAGAAAAAGAGGGGTAAACGAAAGCAGGCTTTTAGCAGTAGCTCCTTTGTTGTCACCGTTTTTATTCTACTATTTCTTCTTAACATACCTCTTTTTCTTTCTTTTGTATAGATCAGCATGCTACTTTCCATTTTGGAAAACGTTATGTATACACATACCCACACCAAAACCCCTTATATTGTATCATACAATAAACATGCAAGGCAGGAGGGTACTAAAGTACATACAATATGGCCAAAAGTTTGTGGACGCCTGACCATCACACCCATATGTGGTTCCTCCCCAAATTGTTGTCACAAAGTTTAAAGCACTCAATTGTATAAAATGTCTTTGTATGCTATACCATTACAATCTCCCTTCACTGGAACTATGCAACCCAAACCTGTTCCTGCATGACAATGCTCCTGTGCACAAAGTGAGCTCCATGAAGACATTATAGGTCAAGTTTCGAGTGGAAGAACATGAGTGTCCTGCACGGAGTCCTGACCTCAAGCCCACTGAACACCTTTGGGATGAACTGGAACACTGACTGAACCCCAGGCTTTTTCATCTGACATCAGTGTCTGACCTCACTAATTCTCTTGGAGCTGAACCCCCAGCCACACTCCAAAATCTAGCGGAAAGCCTTCCCAGAACAGCAAAGGGGGACTACATCTGGCATGGGACGTTCAACAAGAACATATGGGGGTCATGGTCAGGTGTCCAGAAACCTTTGGCCATATAGTGTACATGTCATTACAAATTGTCTCATATCTCATGCGTGCTAGATTTTAAAAAAGCCTTCCAGTGATGCAATAAGAAGGAGCTGCTAGACATGTGTGTTGATGGAGGACAAGAAGTCTGAGTAATAAAAGTAATCCCTTAATTGGTGCATGGGATTATAGGAGATGGGAGAAATCAGAGAGAAGGAAATCAGAAAGAAGGATGCACCCCTATCTCTCATTTCCAATCATTTGTAACACCTCTGTTCTTAGTTCTGACTCTCCATGAGGTGCTCCTTAAAGCAGCCAGCTACGCAATGTGTGTTGAAGTCATGGCTACATTATAATACACTGTTGCAGTTTAAATATAAGCTGATGCTTGATTTCTTGGGATGTCGTCTTACACCATTTGTTCTCAAGAAAAACAAACACCGCCACCTCTAAGCCTTGACATTTTGCTTCTCCATCAGCAGAGATAAGAACTGGAACAAAACAGTCCCCTGGCCAAACAACAGTCAAAAGCCTGTCACCTTGACACAAAACTACAAATGCATAAAAATGATAATAGAAGCAACAATACAAACATGTTCAATAAAACATGCCTCACCACTTTACTTCTCACATGACACTGTGAAATTCAAGATCATTATCAGGTGAGGTTTAATGAATGAGACTGATGTTCATGCTCATCCGCCAACCCTTCAGTTTGTGCTGTAATTAACAGGTCTTCCTCCACTTGACACAAGACAAAGACGACTCACCCATCTCTCTAGAGATCTGAATGAAAGCCTCCACGCCGCTCTCGCCATAGTTGCCCTCGGAGGCGAGAGTGGATACATAGTTCCAACCCATGGCCGTGACGATGTCCAGCATGGCCTGTGCCTGGTAGGAGTCTGGCGGCACCACACGGGAGAAATAGTCATATCGGGTGTTGTCACTCAACTCTGGAGCTGTGGATGCATAGCTGATCTGAGGAATCTATAGACAACAGAGCACAGAGAGAGAGAGAGAGAGAGTTGAGAGTAAAAAAGATGGACAGAGGAAAACAGATGGCACTGAAGGAACAATATCATCATGTTACAGATGGTCAAGGTGATTACATTAGCACAATGAGACTAAGTTCGACCAAATGTCTGAGGCTGAGTGAGGAAGTGGGCGTGCTTGTCTCCACTGAGAAGTCTGGATAATGGTGTTTGGGGTATTTGATGGAGTGATTTATTGAAAGGCAGTGTCTAGGCATAGTGCTCAGAAGCTTGGCGCTTGAGCATTAGTGTTATAAAACAGGACAGAGATATCTCAGACACAGTCATAGATAAATCCAGACAATTATCTTCACCATACAAAGTAGTCATTGGTTGATTTGTTTGTTTTGATACCTTCTATAATGGCAAATCTTCCGTCAAGCCAAAGCTGTCCATTTGCACAGAATAGCACCATCTGCCTAGGCTAGATGATGAGTGATGATGTCTAGCATGAGTCTGACACTGAAAAATGTAGCATATTAAAACTGTTCCATTTAGTGAGTTATGAAATTGAAAGCTAAGCATCTGACGAAATAAGAGAGAATATATGGACAAGCGTGCCTGCCTTTTAATGTATTTTTTCCCCCTGTATTTCTGCACATTTTTAGCCATTGCCAGTTCATGCCCTCTAGCTAGTTCTCCACTATCAGTAGACAACGACCAACCAGGGAGGATGAATGCCAGCACATGCCTCCTCTGAGACACATGAAGCCAGCCATCTGTTTGAATCGTTGCTCTACAAGGTGACAGGGCAGCTACACACACTTGGAGGGAAGCACTAATCTCTTTCTGCATGCATGAGCTCACAGATGCCCATGATTGGCATCAGGTCTACAGAGTACATCAAACTCACGTTTGAAGTATGAAGCTGTACAGGGGCACTGCAGACCTTAAAATTTCTCTATAAGACCACACTGCACTGTTGTGTACTCCAAATTGCTGCAGGATGCCACACCTTTAAACACTGCTGTTCCTCCTCCCTTGTAAATGTTTCAATCAAATGCAAAGAGACTTGTTGAGTAAAGCCGACTTTATGGTGTACAATTTTCAGCCCGATTTTGCAGTCACATGCACGTTCGCACATTGTAAAGTGCACACTGGGAGTTGAGATCGGTGGTTTTAGAACGCATAATGTGACGCACTCACCGGCAACTGATTTAGTACCACTGCGACCAGAGATAGCTGAAGACAAAGTTCTGGCAATGTCTGAAAACTTTTATTAAAATCTCGGAGTGTGACCGTTCCTACATGGTCTAAAAGCCACCAATAGAAAGATGGCATATGATTACACAAAACTCACAGGACAGCTACAAACACAGTAGTGGCAATGGCAAACTGTAAATAAAACATATGGGATTTAAAAGAAGAGCCGTTTGTTGAATTGCGGCAGCAGACAGAATGTCTCTATAACATCATGGTGATCTCATCATGGTTATATCACATCAGGACAAAAAGGGCCTCATCATGGAATAGAAATAAAGGTTAAATTACAGCTTACATATATGTAGGTAGCTAATTAGCATGCAAACACTCTGTTCATCGAGTTTATTTACCATTATGATAATGCGAAACTATTTCATGAGTTCCAGTCAAAGAGCTACAAACCTGTGCTTGTGTCACTGTGCACCCATTACAGCAGAAGGTAGTAATTTTATTTAATCCTAGGTCTAGATCTTTAGCATATAATTTGACATGAAGCACACATTATCACATAGTCTGTTATAGAATTCTGTCAAGACCTTTTTTTGTGTAAAAAGTGTAAAAACGGCTTAAGTAAGGATTATAAAATGTCTTTATTGGCCAAGCTCAGAATGTAACCTTCCTATGTTACGGCTGAACAATAGTGGACAGTCCCCTGACACATAAACAAACATAATGTTGGATAAGTAGTTGATGACTGGGAGGGAAGGCAAACAGTCTGATAGAAAACGCAACACAAACATGAAAAGAGACAAAAGGCAGACTTTAAAAGGGATCAAAAGCCATAAATCAAAAGTAAACACTTCTTTTTTTCTGAGGCCTAAATACTCTGGTAAAGGCAGTTCTCAAACAAAGAATTTTCAAAGTCTTATGAAAGTAATGAAAACAAGCGTGTGTATGTGTGTGTGTGACAGAGAGAGAAAGACATCCCAAGCTAATTGAACGATCCAGGTATATCCTGCTGATAGATAGCACTCCAGCAGTGATAATTAACCCCACTACAGACCTACACTGTGCAACAGCTGGATTATGCAAACACCAGAACCTTGGGTGAACCTTGAGTCACTAATAGGAATGTTATTCAGCAGCGTGTGACCATAGGTGTGTATAGGAATGTAGATAAAAACAGCTCTTCTGCTGCTCCTGCTTCACCACTACAGACCATTACAGTGACTCTGTAATACCACTGCTGTGGCCAATAGCATTTCTGAATTAGTTCCAACACACCTTTTTTTTATGTAAGGCTTGGTTGCATAATCCTGATGCGCTACTCCATCTTCTGTTACTGTTCCTCTGTTTCTTTAGCCTTGCACTATAAATGCTTCAGTGAATAATTTCTCATGGATACCCTAGAGACTTGCATGCTATATACACTCACTGTCCACTTTAATAGGAACACCTGTACATCTGTAAAAAATCATGCAGATAATGTTCACATGAAATCAGACAACAGAAAACAAGGGCTGGGGATGGGACATACAACATTCTCTAGAGTTTACACTGAAAAAAAAACATTCAGCAGCAGTTCTATACTACTACAGTAACTCATATAACCACTCTTTACAACCGTGGTGAGCAGAAAAGCATCCATGGTGAGCAGAAAAGCATCCCAGAAAGCACAACACATTGAACCTTGAGGCAAATGAGCCACAACAGCAGAAGACCATACTGGGTTCCACTCATAACAGCCAGGAACAGGAATCTGAGGCTACAATGGGCACAGACTCACTCAAACTGGACAACTGAAGATTGGAAAAAGGGCAAAGATTTTACAATCTTCATTGTCCAGTTTTCTGCTTCCCATGGCTGTAATGTGTGATTGTTTGAGTTAACATAACCTTCTGTCAGCTCGAACCACTCTGTCCATTCTCCTCTGACCTCTCTCATCAGCAAGGTGTTTCTATCCACAGAACTGCAGCTCACTGGATGTTTTCTTGTAGCTGTGAGACTGCTGTGCACGAAAATCTTGATTTTTTTTTCATCAAAGTGGTTTTATTTCTGTAGCAGCTTCTGTTGAAACCTATATTTGTTAACTACCAGTTAATAAAGGACTAGTTTAAAATTTTCAATTGGTGTACAATCCACCCTATAGCTCAATGTAAATGGCACAATTAGCCTGATGTTAATACACACACTGGTTACTGAGCTATTCATGCTTTTCACATGTTGCTGTAAATGCAGCATTTTATAAATGTAAGAGGAAACAACAGGTCAAACCTTTTCAGTTAAAGTGTACTCTTTTTCCTATTAGAGAAGTACTGAAAACTATAAGTGGTAATCATAGAGGTGGTTTTACATTTGTAGCTCATTTTGCAGCGCATTTATTTCAGAACAGAAAAGGAAACGTATAATTTAAGACTGTTAGTTAATTTAAAGTGCCAATTTAATAATTAAAGTGGTGTGTAATACTGGATGTCACTGAAGTCACTAACAGAGAGAAGTCTAGTAACTGTGGGGCTGTCGACTGTCCTAGACTCTTTTTAATATCACAGAACTTTAGACATGTAAGGGGCAGAAGGATGTCATAATTGAACTTGGGTGTGAATTAATGGATGTATCATGCTGATTTTACCTCTTCAGCTCATGTAAGTGCATTTGTAATGGAATAGGTAAACTATTAATAATCAGTTAGTGTCAATTTGAATTTAGTGCTCAATCGCATATTTAATCTAATGCTTCTAAACAAAGCAGGTATGTAACTATTTACCAGACCCATTTCTGTAAATGGAACATTTCATCACTGCATGAGGGAAAAAAAGCGAGAATATGGAATAAAACTACCAAATGGTGTGCATTGAAGGACATCTCTTGATTACCTGAATTTCCCTTCGGGGATTAATAAAGTTTATCTTATCTTATCTTATCTTATCTTATCTTATCTCTTGTGGGAGTAAACTTTCACTTTACAGGTGAAAGTCAAATTAGAAGCCTGTCTTCAAACAACAAGTCTGCTGAGTCTATTCAGTTGATGAACGCTGTGTCATTGTGATCTTAACATCCAGTGTGGAACTGCCTGTTAACCCTGCACCCACTGAGAAGAGTGATGCGCTGTACTGCAATTATACCGCAGATCCTTTGATGGCTGCTGCTGCATGACGGGAATGATCTGCCTCATTGAGGGGGAAATGACCAGTTGCCTGATGACATTTGGAAGGCTAATTGTTCCTTCAAATCCCTGTTGTCGCACTGTGGTCAAGCTTTGGAACATGCCAAAATTATTTTCATCTATTTTTCCAGTCCATACTTTGATGATTTTGGAGGCTTTTTTTGTGTTCATAATGTCATTTGTTAGTTATTTATAATGACATTGCATGCAGTGTTGTATGCAATTTTCCCTTTAGCCAACCACTGAGACAGATTGTCATGTGAACATTGCCATGTGAAACTCTTGGATATTCTCAGAGAACGTCTTCTTTTAATCCGTGGTAGGGCCTGTTGTTTTTTATGGTCTGCATTTCCTCTGGCATAATACAACCACAAAATTTAAGAATGTATGATAAGGAAGTCTTTTAATTTAACTCCAGAGAAAAGATGTTTTGGAGAAGGGGGAATTTATAGACTGATGATTCCGTGGTTAAGCTCAACTTCTGATAACTTGAGAACTTCAAAATAATATTTTTTTTTAATATAAAAACCAAACCAAGCTTGAAAATGAGATTAAAATAAAATTTTTGGTTCCTTTGTGGTTGTTTTTAGTGAACTACCATCAAGTTAGGCAGCTCCTTGACCACATGTTTGTAACCACCATTTTCTCACTCTCCATACTACTGTCACCTTCAGACCAAGAGGCAAAAAAATATAGTTATTTTTTATTCTTAATAAGCTATGCATTCAACAACAGCTAGTAGTAGTTCTGTAGTTTTAAAATTACAAAAGAATTTGTTGTGAATTGAGTTGAGATAAATGAGACTAGGATTGCTTTGACATAGTGGTGCTATCACTATTTTGCTTTTATCGAGTTGGATTATAAGTTATAAGGTGACATAGTGTAGTGTAGAGTAGAGTGTATTGAGTCTGCAATACAGACTCAAAGGCAAATCGTCACCCTCACCTGCCGATAATGTCTCAGTTCCCCACTATACATTGATCTAGGTTTGGGTGATTGAATTTTTTTAGCATCATTGTATAATTTGATGTATTATGGACATTTTTCCTGTTTTTTTTTTTTTTTAAATACAATGGTCTCACATTAGTGTATTCAGGTTCATCAGGGAGATGTCTGTAAATAGTTTTACACGTTTCCTCAGTAATAAAACTCTCACATCTGGACAACAATAAAATTTCCTCAGGAGGAGCAAATTTCCAGTGGTTTGTATTTTCTACAAACCCAGATAATGAACTGGCGATGATGCAACTTGTCATTATTCATAGAAAAATAAAAGATGATGATATTGTGCATATGCAAATATAACGTAGTGCTTTATACCTGTAGCTGGCATTATAATGGCTTCTACACTCAGCCTACAGGATCTCGCTGTTCTTAATGACTTCATTTTCTTTTTCCCTCTGAAAATGCTTTCCCAGGTGATGTGTGTATTCAAGATTTTTAATGTCCAGACCAAGTATATGGCTGAGTGCCTCTTCTAATGCATACCATTTTTCGTTTCACAATTCAGGAATACCTGAGGGAGGGTCACTGGTACGCACGCTACGAGGCCAATTATGGCAATTAGCATCAGTCAAACACCTTTTTTTTCCAATGAGAAGTGACATCTGTATAGAAAATCATGGATGTGCTTCTGGATGGCACTAAAATTATCAGATGACTGCTGAGTCTGGTGAAAAACATTAGGTAATTCAGCCTGTAAGTTTCTCAGACGAGGTCAGAGAAAAAACACCGACATGGCTGATCCAGACAGAAATAAAATCACAGAATAGCTCCTCAAAACTAGGAAATTACCCCTGGATCTCATGTAAATTTAATCCCATCTGAATAGGGCTATTGTATTAAATCAAATCTTGTAAATCTGATATTATAGTTTCCCACTTTCCTGCTCAGAAAAACTGAGTGGTGAGTCCAGAGGAAGAAGATGCAGAAAGCCTTGATATGAATAACTACAGCATCATATAATTGTGACATTTAATCAAAAGCTGTGAAATGGAAAGCATATTTCCCAGCTACAAATTTTAAATAATTTCATCAGTGATTAGTGATGTAAATGTTAGTAATACTGAAAATTCATTGTATTTTTCTTACAAAGGTTTGTAAGGGTGTTCACATTCACAGACAGTAATGCTGAACTTCATATGAAAAGATGTTTCGTTTTTAGGCATTAGATTAATGATCTGAGAGAGTGAACGTGTTTAAGAGGTTCCCAAAATCCTTGTGATCGGCTGATAAGTGTAGAGTACAGGACAACACAAGGAGCATAAAATAACTCAGGTTTTTGAAGTGTACAACTACAAAATCACACCGATTTGCCCAACATCGTTATGCACTTCCTCAGTAGAAGTCTTGCAAATGCCCCTAAATGGTCACCTTAATTGCCTTGCGATTACTTTTTATCTTAAACATCTTGTTCTTTGACATGGCTCACGAAAGACAATTGAAAGGCAAACACCAGGTTGATTTTATTTTAAAAACTCACCTTGGTTTTTATTCCTGTTTATTTGCCTAATGCTTCTCAGCCTTTCTGTTGATAGACAAGTGGCTTTTTTTGTAAACTAAAAGATGGATTCAGTAATTACTTCTGCAAAGGACTTCCATGTCATTTTAACCACATGTACATATGTTCCTTCAGTGTGCTTATATTTCTTTACAAAAGGCTATATATGTGAGAGGCTGAATAAATAGTGTATGTTATCCAGTGTTGATTAAACTGGTTAGAGTTTAACCCTTCAGTTGCATCGTATTGCTGTGTACAGCTTGGTTGCCCAAGGTGATTAAAATGCAGAACAGGAACTGGGTGCGTGCAGCAGCACAACACAAGGATTTTTCATGGCTCTGTGGATTATGAAGAGAGGAACAATAATGTTTATGTGCAATTAAACACATATGAGGAGATTGGGAGGCAAATTTTATGGAATATTTTATGGAACAGATAGGAAAACCAGCACATTTCTTTTGGTCTCTCAGCCCTCCACTGGGAGGGATACACACAGTAGCCTTCATGTTGTCTCTCACACATACAGTATGCAGTATCGAGAAGCCATTTGTGTGTGTGTGTGTGTGTGTGTATGCATGTGTATGTGTGTTCTGTTTTGTTCTATGCTGTCTATTATGTTCTTGTGTGGTCTACGTAACCCTAACCCAAAGCTTTTAGGATTCCTTTAACTGCAAATGCAGCTGCTAACATCATAATAATAATAATAATAATAATAATAATATAGAAAAACAAAGAAGTATGCTAAACAAACTTGAAAACCAAAATTGAGTAGTTTTTGAGCTGGTATGTGGGAGATAGTACTCCTTTTATACAACAGCGATTTGCCAACAATTGCAGGGTTTTTTTGTTTAGTAATGAACAACATGCTTTTTAACTGTTCATCATTACATTTAATGTTATGGAACATCCATGAGACTTGAGTTTGTGCTTTCAGGGTTATTGGAACATAACTAGCTATAGGGGTTTTTTTTGTCTCATTAATTTAGAGAGAGAGAGAGAGAGAGAGAGAGAGAAAAGAAAGGCTGGTGAGGGAACAACTGTTTATAGCTGCTATAGCATAAGTGAGAAGAGGAAATAACTCCCATGTTAGGAAACTTACTTTACTGTTACAAAGCCCTGACACTGGAGACTCCTTCCATAAATGTTAAATAAACATCTAACAGAAGATTTCACCATATCAACAATCATACGCTTTTCTTTGTTACACAACAACACGTTTAAATTCATTTTGTATTAGGCTTAGATTGCATGAAGTGTCCGCTGAACAAGTCCATGTGAACGAGCTGTTATAGGAATGATAACCTATTAGAACGAGTTATCATTAGTATAAACCTATAATTCATGTTACAGTCATAAATATTCAGTGCTGCTGTAGAAATCAACACCTTCTGAGTTGAGAATTTAAATACCCTGTGTTTATTATTATTATTATAATCAACACACAATCTCTTGAAAGAAAAATGATTTGACTATCATTCGAGTGGGATGTCATAGCTCACGCCACATAAATGCTGCTTACAACGCCAGCGCCTCCACTGCAAAACACCTTCCTGCATCCCTGTGTGAAACTCTTATACATCTTGACTATGTAATAAAATATATTTGAAGAGTCTCATCACCACTAATCATTTTATACAGCCTCTTTATGATGATGTGGTGCTGTATTCCAGCAGCCAGCCACAGACCTCCAGCAGCCATACAGTCAAAATGGCCAATTTTCAGCAATAGTTTGTTTCATAAGAGTTTTGCACTAAACAACTGAACAAACTTAGATGATTTGTATGCTTCTTACATCAGCATCAGCAGCTTTCCTCCCTCGCATTTTCACCATGTCCTTGGTGACCTGAGAATTGGAAAGAATCGCAGGTCGCACTGTTCCCACCTGAATGCCTCCATTCTCTATTCAGTGTGAGAAGCAGCTGAAGCTAAACATCTCACCTTCCCTCCCAGCACTGCTGTCTAACACGGGAAAGACAACAAGGCGCAGTGAACACAGAGCACCTCTGGCTTCCCTCATTACTTTTCATAGACACAGTATATTATTATTATTATTATTATTATTATTAATATGCCTTGACATAACTAACATACTGTTCTCCATGATCACACAACTGTAAATACTATACAGAATAAGTATGCTTGTTCTTTTGAGAATAAGCTCCAAAGTGTGGTTTTCACTGGTTTCCTGCTTCAAATGTTTCCTGCTTTCACATGATTTGAGCCTTTTTCTTATCTCGGATACACTGAAGACATTTAAAACTGCATTGCTCCACCTACTAAAACCCTAGCAACCAGCTGGACTATGATAGCAACCAATTAACATGCTAGCACCCAGCTGAGATTCCTTAGCAACCACGGAGCTACAACCTAGCAACCACCTGGGATCACATAGAAACCTCCTAGAAACACCCTTGCAGCCGCATAGGACCACATAGCAGTTACCTAGCAACACCCTAGCAACCACCTGGAATATCATAGCAACCACCTAGCGACTCCCTAGCAACCCCCGGGATAGCAAAGCAACCACCTAGCAACACCATAGCAACCACATGGAATATCATAGCAAGCACTTAGCAACACCATAGCAACCACCTGGAATATCACAGCAAGCACCTAGCAGCACCCTAGCAACCAACTGGGATAGCATAGCAACCACCTAGGAACACCCTAGCAACCACACACAACTGTTCAATGCTTTAACATTTTAAAATCGATGAAAAGAAAACACTGTAATGTCCTTTTACACTTCAAGCATGCTGAGTGGGCTCTGTCAAGCCAACATCAAAGTTCGATCTTTAACCTTCTAGGAATCATTATTATATAGTGCCTTTCACAAACCCAAGATCACCTAACAGTGGTAACAGTGAAAGAGACTGTTTCTTATTAATTCTATTAATTAATTTTTCATATTTACAGCAAAATGTGTAAGTGTTGTAGACAGAGGTCATTGAAGGCCAAAATTAGATGCCGAAACTGTAATAGACACAAGGCAGTAATTTTGGACAGTTTCTTTTTTAAAGGCATGTTCACTTCAACTCAGCCCCCTCTTTTCTGTGATTGGGGTACTATACAGTACATATATACATGTGAGCATACACACAGAAAATTTTCACAAGCAACAGATGACTCATTAATGACATCCAAGGTCATAAACACGGCTGTGGGAACGCGGTCCTCATATAATCAAGAGCTCCCTTTGGGAGAGCACCGTGTGTGTATCATAACAGTGTGCAGCATTGTGCAGAATATTAAGAGATCATCTCAGTAATGTACAATAAAGCAAAGCCCTTGTTTGCATACACTATCACTGTTTTGCTGATGATGGTTACACAAGGCTAGCTAAAAAGTTGGATCTTTTTCTTTTTGTTTTCAGATATCATTGCATTCCTAACAGGATGATTATAGACCCCTGAGTGAGACACGTCACTCTGACATCAGCTGCGCATTACAGTTGCAGAAACAAAGCGGGAATCTTTAGTGAATTTTAAGAGCAGAGCTAGAATTTATTTTCTAAAATGTTGCACTGGGCTGTTGGGTGTCAGAATCGGAAAAGTGTTCATAAACAGCTTTGTTTGTAACCGCATCCTGTCGAATCTGACACTTTTCCAAGCCAACAGAAGACAGTTGCGGTCACAGGCAATTAAGAAGAATAATGGGTCTGAGGAGCTGTCTTTGTGGCTCCCATTTCATCTCAGCTATGTAGTTAACTATCATATCAGTGAGGTTGTCATGCTAACTAAGAATTTATCAAGCTTAGCTTACTAGTTAGCTAACATGCCTAATTTATATCGCTTTAACAAATGTAGCTCACCTAAAATCTACATTAGGAAACTAGCTAGCTAATGCTAGATAGCTAGGTCACTTTCTTACTAAGGAGTTGACTATAATGGACACTTTATAGGGTCTAGCTTAAAGTTAACTAGCTTAACTTTGTTCAGCTAACAAATGAGTTTATGGCAGCTGTTTGGGCAGCACCTCAGCTTTCAGTGCCACGACTTCCTCGATGCTGAAATCGTAAAAATGTATCTTAAAATGTGTCCACAAACAACAAAGTTGTAATCATCACAAGACTTGTATACCATCATTTCCTCTAGTATAAACACTCAGAGTTTCTATGAGATGTGTATATATGTTTGGTCGTTGCAGGCTAGACCACCGCTTAGCATCATTTAGCCACTGACAGGATATCAAGCCTTAAGAATCTTCTATCGTTGCACCATTTGAAAGTGTTAGTTTGGCCAAATAGCAATCCCTGTCTTTTAATGCTAATCCGTAATAATAAGTGGATAACGTTTTAGCTAATGTCACTCCAGTTCCTAAATAAAATTTCTGATAGATTCTTCAGTCAGATAAACTCTTATCACTTACTCTCATCTCCTTTTGTTTACAAACACCATAGGGGTTTATTGATTGTCCACCAATTCCCTGGATATTCTATAACATTTACAAGTAGGGTCTATCACATTTTTCACAATATCTCCCCAAAAACTTTTGTTTCTTGATATCAAACCCATTTTGTCTCCACTAACTTCGGTTCAGTCGCCCTCTAGGAGCATTTCACTACCATCAGAGCCTTTTCTGACTTTAACAGGAGGATGAAGGTCAGTGTACTTAGGCCACTTATAGCCTTCTGATCAGGACAAGCATGCATCAGCCGGCCTGATAACTCAGGATTTAATTATTTATTTGGAAGCCTTCAATTCTTTGGGAGGGAGCCAGTGTTCATTGCATATCAATGTGGCAGGGAGGCTTCACTGATCACTACAATAATGAGAATGGAAATAAAAACATGTGAAATTGTAATGCAGTTTAATGTTTCCATTTGTTGGAGGCTTGATCAGAATTCGGATGTTACACAGAGCTACATGGAACCTGATACAGCAGCACACATTATATAAATTATAACACTGTCTTTAAATGTGCCAGTTCTACACTGGAAAAATGTTAAATCTTAGCAAGTGGAAATATCTTGAATATTTATCTAGTCATATTTATCTAGTATCTGCTATTATAAGATTACACTAAACCAAATAAAAAAATAATTAAACCTACTTTTAGACTTTTTTACTACTTTCAATGTTTCAACGTTGTTATTCTATTGGCAGAGAATTTTGCATCCTTCTAGAAACCTTATATTTGGTTTGTTGTAATACTACAATAGTTAATACTAGATCAATCTGACTTTATTAAAATATTTTGCTTTCCAGAAATTTTTTTCTCTCCAACTCCCACTTTAACCAACATCTCTCTAACCTCTATAACAATGCTCTTCAATGCAGATTTTCCTCAGCAAGAAAAGTGGCATATTTATATTGTGTCTCTCTCAAGACCTACAGTGAAGACTGTCAGAGCTTCTTCAGATATAATTGAGATATTGCACTATTATCAGCTTTAGTCTGTGTGTAAGGGAAAACAATTCTCTTTGATGTTAGCTATATGCTGTTTCTTCGCCACTCTCTCCACACCCTTACAATTCTTCATTCTTTCACAGATGAATTTCAGTTCAACCACTTGGGCTCAGAATGTGAAACGGTTTCTCACAGAGCTTTTTATCCCCCTGACTTTCATTCACTTCATAAGCTTCTTTTCTTCTTTACATCTTATTTACACTTCTATTTCAATATCACCCCCTGCTCCTTCATCCCATCCTCTTCTCCTTCTGCTTCTTGTATACCCCATCACTGTGCCTTCAATTTATCATCATCATCATCATCATCTCTTTCATTCTCTCTCTCTCTCTCTCTCCATCCCTCCCTCTATCTATCTATCTATCTATCTATCTATCTATCTATCTATCTCTCACACACATATTTTGTCCTTTTCTCTGCATCGTTCCACCAAGTGTCAGTTTATGCCACCGGTAACCAAATCACTGTGTTTCCTCCGAGGTCTATTGGAAAGCATCTCTCTATATCTCCTTCCCTTTCCCTGCCTCCAATTTATTGCTTACCCCTCCGCTCTTCTTCTAGCAATGAGCCTTAGAGCTACACAATCTCTCTCTCTTTCTGTCTCTCTCCGTCTAGCTGTCTCTCTCACACACATCAACTGTCTCACAAAAAAATGTTCGCATACAGCTTATTTGCAGCACCTTCCATATGTTGAATATCAATGTTCTGGCACGAGTTTACACTGCATAGCAAAATATCAAACTTTCACTCAAATGCTCTGTATGTCATGTTCTGCACCAACATATTTTAACCAAGTTAACTTCTACCATTATGCTTGTTTGTTTGTTAGTAACCTTTATTTAACCAGGATTAAAAAACTCATTGAGATAAAATCTCTTTTACAAGAGTGACCTGACCAAGAAGGCAGCAAAAACACAATGATTAAAGACACAATAACAGTTAACACATTAAGAAACCCCCCCTCTCCCCAGAGAGGGGAAAATAAGTGAAAATATATAGATAAATCGAACATAAATTAAAAAAATACATAGTAATATACAATCAAATATCGCAGAAGCAACTTCCAATATGGCTGTACTCAAAGTTATTTACAAACGTCATAAATTCAAATTTTAAGTGTTCTGTAAGTTGTTCCACCTTGTCGAGGCATTAAAATTAAAACCTTTTTTTCACAGCTCAGACCTAACCTAGTTGAATAATATCCTTTGAGTGAAGATTGTTTGTTTTTTACAGAAATCATGGATGACAAATAAGTAGGTAACAAGCCACATATTGATTTATAAATAACAATGCTATTTCAATGAGATCGATATGTAATAAATAACTTTGCCTTAGATACTGGCTGTGAAAATGACCACAATGCTCCTGCTCCATCACATCATCATCAAAACATAGAAGAGCATTTACACACTTAGTCAGCTACAGAAGACAAGTTTTAAAATGGTTAAATGACCTTATAATAATCATCAAGAGTGGACTCAGATCAGTCGAGGTAAGAGATGACGACGAGGCTCGGGTTATTTAACCTCAGTCACCTGAGTGACTTATACGTCAGGTGATGAGAGAGACTGATGTAGATGATAATGAGAGTGGTAATATCAGTGATGCTGTTTTTTCATAAGTAGATTAGGTTGTAAAGGTAGAATTAGGTGGAGTGTCTTTTAGTGAAATTGGAATGAAATCTTTATTTTCTTCCTTTTACTTCTGGGAAAAGGATTTTAGTTCTGATTGAGATACATGCAAAAGATAAACATATTTCAGCTCAAGAAAGCCTGTAGTTTTCAGAACTATAGAAAGTATAAAATGTCAAAATTTGAGCATGTGACGGGTTTTCGCAGGCCGTAACATTGGTGTGGGTCGGAAATAGTAACAAATTCCACAAAAGGTAAGTTGGCTGATTATCATTTTAGTAGCTTGCTTATAACTTGCTTTTAATTATAGAACTATAGCTGTAAATATTCAATTATTCACCAAAAAGCAGTGAATACACCATCACCCTTCAGGTCACATACCCTTTAGGTTTCCCAGCTCTCTAGAACTCGTCACTGGTGTCGTTGTTTGGGAGTGATGATTTTATGTCTATGATGACATTCAAAAGGTATGACTGAACTCATGCAAAATCTGGCCTGACAGCCTGACTCCAAATTATATTTACATTTACTTTAGCAGGCACCTTCACACAGAATGAATTACTATTCCAACTCACAACGCAGAGAGAACACCTGGTTTTAGAGTATTTTTCAAGCACTAAATAATGATAGCTATTTTTTATAACTTATGTACTACATTTTCAATATATCTAGTTTTTTTAATGCACATTTACAAATGCACTTGGGGTCTGTGCTTGAAAGAGAAATTATATGATGCTGGTGTATTTGAAGTAGCTTTGAGAGTTCTCTCTATAAACCTCTATACTTAAATGCAAGATAATATGAATGGCTTTCTCACAGAGAAAAGTAAAAGCTCAAATAAGTGCTTCATCCTTATAAAGGAAATACTGATAATTAAATAACATTTTGCAGTCTAACTACAGTTCTCTGTAGATGCCAAGACTATATTCAGACACTACATAAAACCTTGTATTGACATTAATATCAGCAAGGAGAAGAAATAAGAGAAAAATTCACATTTTGAAACAATCGACAAATAGCAGAAGTGGACACGTTCAGGGTCAGCTGCCTGTCTCCTAATAACACTCTGAAAAAGAAATCTGCCATCTTCTCTGCAGCAGATTTCCAGTACTTGTGTACAGAAATAGACACATGTACAAGCTCCAATCTCATCACTCCTGTGGGAAGTTGAGTATGAGACACAGAGATAAGAGAGGTCCAGTTTGTCTGGCTCACCCAGACTCAGGGTTACAGCACTGAGCGTCTGCTGGAAAAGTGTAGGCTGGCTCCTGCTTTTATATACCTGTTTCATAGAGTAGGTTGATACTTTCCAGTTCAAGTGCAACACATAATAGCTCGCTTCAGCCGAGTATTGTGTTTTTAGCTGAGAATATAATTTCCCTTCTGACAATAGTCTCACAACCACACAGACACCCATCTTTCATGTAGACCTTGGCTCCTTTCATGTATTATTCACAATTCATACAAATTCATGTCATATTCTGAAAGACTACACAATGCAGTCTAATTGCTCCTGTGTGCCTTTTTTTTCTAGCCTGATCACTGCCATAGAGCTCCTGGTGGAGCAGCGGTGAATTCAAAAGGCAAGCTGTATGAAAACACTGCTGCAGACACTCTCTCATACGCACACTCACATGTGTCAGGAGTGGATGTGCTCTGGCGTACCCTCCCAACCAATGATGAGAGGTACAAAGAAATGTGTAATGATGGGAAACCTACCAGAGTCATGATTGAACTGCAACTCCTTTTCCCTTTACACCACTCCATCAATACAAATAAATACTGTACATGATTTTCAGGCATGCACAAAACAATGGCACATAAATTTTATGCTTTACAGAAAGGAAGTCCTGGAATTCTGTCTTACACTGCAAAAAAATGACATCTTAGCAAGTGAAAATATCCATAATACAGTCAATTCTATCTACCATTTCCTATTATAAGATTGGAGTAAATAAAATAAGACTATTAAATCTATTTCTAGAGATTTTTACTCATTTCAGGCTTGAAGGAGTCTTGTTCAATTGACAGATAATTTTGTTAATTTCAAGTATTTATTTATAGAAAGAATAAATTAAGAAAACTTTAAGCTGGAAATCAGTAAAAAAAATCTAAAAATAGGTTTAATAATCTTATATATGGTTTATTCTAATCTTGTACTTGGAAATAGTAAAATATATTCAAGTTATTTTCACTTGCTAAGATGTAATTTTTTTATTTATTTATTTATTTTTTTGCAGTGAGGTTGCTTGTGAATAGTCTTGATAGGATAATGCAACAATATTGTGCTTTCCCCAGTCCTGTGCACTGCAAAAATGCCAAAAATGCCATTGCAAGTGAAAATATTATGATTACAGCCAAAATTATTGAGTATTTCATAAGATTACAATTAACCAAATATAAGATTATTAAACCTATTTCTAGATACTTTTTTAACAAATTTCAAGCTTTGACTTTTCTTATTCTATTGGCAGATAATTTTGCTTCTTTCTAGAAATAAACACTTAAAATCAGCAAAATTGTCTGCCAAAAGAACAGGACTATTTCAAGCCTGAAATTAGTAAGCATGTCTAGAAATAGGTCTCATAATTTTATATTTGATTTATTGTAATCTTATAATAGGAAATACTAGATCAACTTGGCTATATTAAAGATATTTTCTAATTTGCTAAGATGTCATTTTTGCAATGTGGCATGTGTCCATGAGTCATTTGCTAAGTATCGTCATTATTGGGGACTCACAGTCTTGTTTTATGACAAACAAACCAAGCAGTGAAATTAGCATCTCAGCAGCATGTCAGCCGGAAGGAAGATGCACATCACCTTTGGTTTGGTGATTGGATTTGTGCATCTGACAGCTCAGTGCACTAGTACGGTTCAATACTAATACAGGCTTGACAAAGTGACTCATATCAGCTCAGAAACTGTGTTATAGAGCATCTTTTTTCTTCACTGACTCACTAATAATTTTCATTTTAACCAAAAAATCTTATGCATTGCAAATGATGTAATAACAGCCAACTCAACTTTAACTGTCTTCAATCCCTCTGTTCCAATGACATTATTTTGAGTATTAGTTTTCTTGATAAAAAGCAAGCACGACGTTGTGTTAGTAGCATGTATTGAGGACAAATTATGCCATGTGGGTTTGTTGAATGTCACGGGTCAGATGAACTCTAAGATGCCTATTTTTTCCTCAGTAAAACTGTTTGCTTATTCGGTCTGTTTGCATACATTTTTCCTGCATCAGATTTTGGTCTTTCACAGAGCTCTTCCGAAATAAAATTAAGCTTTCTCTATTGCATGACCTTATATGGGATTTGTATTAAGGCAAACCATATTGCTGCACATATAGTGGTGCAGGCTCTCTTTTACCCCAGAGCACCCACTATTATATATAGTTATAGGCTTTTTGAAAACTGTGTTTGCGTAATGCATTATGTGTCAGAGCAGTGGGGGGAAAAAAACAGCTTAGTACAATAAGGACTTTGTATAGCTTTGGTCAACATTTGGTCTACATTATTAATGTGACAAAACTCTTTTATTCTTACTACAGTTCAGTCCCTGATCTTTAAGCACTGCAAAGTTACTGCCGGCTTGTGCACGGAAAAAAAAAAACAATGAGTCCACTTTCTCAAACCTTGCCCAAAGTTGATGCTAAAGCTGTAAAATTGCATTTAGGTGTGCATTTGACTTATCTTTCATTAACGCCTGATGCAAAGCAGCATCTTATAAATGTATCACCTCTTTTTAATCCATCGGAAGTGCTCTTACACACCATCAAAAAAAGATTATTCATACAAAAAAATTAACCTAAAATATTTAGAAGCCAAAATGTTATTTCTATTTTTTCCATACTCCTAAATCAAAGGCTGTTTACATTTCTATAAAGGTTGTACAGTAAAAAGTAAAAACAGAAGAACATGCATTTGGTAAGAACGTCCAAAAACACAAACAGAAGTACTGTATATGCTCCAACACTGGCATTTAGTCTGCTGTTTCCTGAAGATTAGGCCACATGCTCACTGGATGTTTTCTGTAGCAATGCATCAGGAGAAATGCTTCTACATCACTCCCTGATAATCCTTTTCACAGACTGTCAGGCAAGAGAGACAGGCATCAAGAGGCCAATAACTATACCTTTTTTTGCAATTTTTTTTTTTTTTAATTCTGTCAGATTCAGAAAGAGCGAGTGATTAGGGGAAACAGCACAGATGGGTAGCCAGTGATGGTGGCGAAAGGCACTATTGTCCCAAATGAAACAAAACCAAGACATGCCAGGTCTGTACAGCCCTGTCACTTGTGGTAAAACTAATCCTTTGTACCTCTAATCAAGAAATTTGATCATGTGATCTGTGTTATAAAGGCCAGGGGTCAGTAAATAGCAAAGGTCACTGTTCCTGGAGGTGTTTTTTTTAGGATCTGTGTTGCTTTGTAGACTATTTGTAATCCAGCCATAATCATATTATATCAACCACTACCATAGTAGTCTCACTACTTTACTTAGTCTACGACCGAAATAATAGCTGATCAGTGGTGGTCCTTTACCACTAATGTATGAGTTAGAGAGAGGCCAGATTGTGGGCTATGCTCAGTGTCTACAAGAGTACCACTACATAGTATGTCTATTTGATAAAATACCCAATGATTGTAGCTACAAGGTAGGCATACCTAAAAAAGTGGTGCCTGAGTGTTTATAAAATTCGTTGATTTCCGATTTCGTAGATTATTGTCTCGTAATGCATGCTTACTTATAAATCAGGGTTTAAAAATTGGTCATAAATGTTTTAGGCTAAATCTATCTGTCTGTGTGGAGCTTCTGTGCATGTTCTCCCCATGTCCATGTGGGTTTCCTCCAGATTCTCCAGTTCCTCCAAAAAACACATCAGAAGGCAGACTGACTAAGATAAATTGCCCCTAGATGTGAATTGAGTGTGTGAATGTGTGTGCACGTGTGTGCATGATGCGATGCACTGGTGTCCCATCCAGTGTTTATTCCCGCCTCATGCACAGTGTTCCTGGGATTGGCTCTGGATCCGCCACCATCCTGATCAGGATAAAGTGGTTACTGAGTGAGTGAGTGAGTGAGTGAGTGTTTTTTTTTGTTTGTTTGTTTTTAAATCAACACAATTGTGTATTCAGAAAAAAAAGATGGCTGTTAAGTCATTCTTGGAGGGAAATAAGTAATAATAATAAGATAGCACTTGATAGCACTAGTAATTATTATATTACCACTAAAAGCTGCTGAGCTGTCAAGTTTACAGGTAACTCCAACTTTAATTTCCTTTTTCATCCAATTTCCTACATCTTTCATGGCAGACCTACTTTGATGTGTTCACATGTTTTTATGGGATCGTTTTACTCAGCCTGGCTGAGTAAATTAAATTAGCTCAGAAGGCTAAAGCAGAATACACCCCTAACAGAGGAATTTAATGGTGTGCTAAAGGAAACAGTGTGCTATCATTTTACCCTAAATCATTTACAATAAAATCCTTCTGTGCTAATTAAACAGTCTACATTAACATGCACTGTTAGCTTATTAATCTGCTATTGTGCCATGTGTATCTAGAACTGAGCTCATCATTAATCATTGTCGTAAATGATTGTATTGTGCGTTTTGTCTATTGTTCTTCATATAGTATTTAACACCATAGAATCCTGTCAAATTTTGGTAAGTTTTTTATTGCTTAACTATAGAAATCAGTTGTTCAGGGTTTTTTTTCTTATATTTGTATTTATCTCAGACAATTCATCTTGTCACCTGCTTACTACTGCATTACAATTACATTTTAATTGTATTTCAGTTAAAAAAAGTTTGGCTTTGTAAATGAATCAACCATAACTGCCTGTGATATTGGTGAGTTCAGCCAAAGCTAGCTAATATAAATACTTTTTATTGACTATAGTGAAATCATGAGATCCCCATTCTGTTTGGTTGCATAGTATGGTATTTTATTGATTAATTGATTTCTTGGTTGATTAATTGATTGTGTATTTAGTATTTAAAAGCTCTAACCAATAAATGTGACTGAACATTTAAACTCACTATCTTATTCACTGTCCCACTGTCATGTTTTAGTGAAGGGGTTTGTAATTACAGCTGGCAGAACACAACAGACAAAATGAGCCAGGTTTCTTCCTGGTTTTTCAGTAGTGAGTTTCAAACTGATGAACATTTATAAAAGCCATTAGTGAAGTAATGAGCAATAGGTGAGTTAAATACAGTTTACTCTGCGTGGCTGAGACAAGGCAATGGTTTTCAACATGGGTTTGGGTAGCTCTCGAACTAGACTTATTCCATTCATTATTAAACAGTAAACAGTTAATTTTGTATTCGAAAAAAACTTAATAACTGGTGATGGAATCCTAGAGTTACTGAAACATATTAAAATCAAGTACTCAAATGCTCTTTCTGCTGTCAGTAGTTTCTTCATACTCGCATACATATGTTGATCACCCATAACGTGCAAAGCACATTCCCAACACAGCTCATCTGCATTTAGTGACACCCACAAACCTTCATAAAAGGTAAAGCTCACAGAGGGCTGGGAACATGAAATGAATGACCACGGTAAAGGCACAAAGGCGGAAGTCGAAGTTATTTTGACTCACTTCCATGGCAATAAAAATATTCAAAATCTAGAGACAAATTACAGAAAAGGTGAATTTAGTGTAAATTAAATGAAGTGAAAAGAAAATGGTGTGAACTGAAAACAGAGAAGAAAAAAGTTCTACACTATACTGAGGTGATCACGCATGCCAAGCATGTCACACAGAGAACCTAGTATTTTTAAATCATTTTAAGTGTCTTGGCTGATGTGCTGGAAGTGTTCCACAGAGTTAAAAGAAGATGCCGTGGCAAAAGGAACCAATTTAAAAGCCAGCTTTCATCCTCCAAAAATAATAATAATAATAATAATAATAATAATAATAATACCGGTCTCTAAACATCCAGCTCAAACCAGTGTGGCCATTCTCTTCTGACCTCTCACATCAACAAGATATTTCTGCCTGCAGAACCTCCTCTAACTGGTGCAAAAAACAAAATACACACATTCTGTGTAATCTCTCTAAACCATTGCATTAACTGAGAACAGACCTGTATCTACATGATTTTATGCACTGTACTGCTGCCACATGATTGGCTGATTGGATAACTGCATAAATAAGCAGGTGTTTAATAGTGTTACTATTAAAGTGGATGGTGAGAGTATAAAAGTGCAGTAATCCATGAAATTATATGATTTGAAGTCGATCAAGTTGAGGTTTACATTAGTTAGTCTTCTTTTACCTTCATTTACACATGCAGCAGCAGCATGAATAGGATGCAAACGTTTATGGGATTTTAATGAATACCAAATTTCCTGTGTAAATGCTTGTACAAATGACTTACAAATAAATCCATTAATTTTTCCCAAAATAAATTTTCTTGTGTAATTTCTTCTATGAATGATTTACGAATAAATCCAGTTCATTAAACAAACAAATATATGGGGTGCCTGTAGCCCAAGTTTCTATGGTCTGTGTAATGTGTAAAACTAAATCACAGGCATTTTAATGAATTTTATACAGCCTGAAATTGTACGTGTCAAACAAAGGTAATTTCCAGGGAAAAAGCATCTTGATGATCAACTATTAGTGATTAGCTTCTTTACCACATTCATGGTGAGTAAGTCATTTCCACTTTACACTGGTTGTTGCCAGGTTGATTGTTGATAAGGCCAGTTTCCCTGTTTCACTCACACTTTACTTGGCTGTTAAGTGTGGTATATGGCCAACTGTGCGTGGTGTATGGCCAACTGTGCGTGGTGTGGAGCAGCTTTTCTCTGGTGATTATGAACCTTTTTGTCAATAAATACTTAATACTTCCTTTGGGCTTTTTTCTGCTTCGCATTAGCTGTGGTTGGTTTGCCTTTCTATCACAGCTGGATTATGGTGGATATTTACAACAGTACAACTCTGTAGCCTACACTCCCACAACTGCCTGGACATAGTACTGGATTTGTTTTTGTCAGTCACTCTGTCTCAGCCATTTCCTTTGTTTTATTCATTGCTCCCCTGCACACTGTCCTAATATACATCACTCATCAGACTCATCCTCACTTTTCGTAACCAGTAGACAGGTTTATCAGAATAACCTGAAACTAGCCACTGAAGTAACTGTGGAACTCTACTTTCCTGGCTGTAAACTGATTCAAATACGTACTTCTTAACTGTTGCTTTCTCGCTGATAGAACACCTCTATTCAGTGCATATTTAAAAAGTCCAGAAAAAGCTGGCATGTTCTCTCTCATTGAGACATAGCACCAACCTGTTGACAATCATCTTAAAGAGCTCTCACCATTTAGGTATAACTACCTACCAAGGCTCAGGTTAAGATTAACTTCGAAGTTAATGTTTTCATCATATAATTTGAAAAAGTGTTGGCTACACCCCTGTGTCTTTACTCAATCCTTTTAATTTGACACTACACAATGTCATACAATCATGGTCACGGCACAGTGGTTAAGGCTTTTGGCTACTGGTTGAAAGGTTGTGAGATCAAATCCCGCAGTACCAAGTAGCTACTGTTGTGTTCTTGAGCAAAACCCATAATCCTCAACTGTTCAGTTGCATACTGTTTCAATTCTCCTTATAAAAGCATCAACCAAATCAGTACATGCAAGTGTTCTCCTGTATTACGCATGCACTGTTGGTGGTTCTGATCAAACACATAGAAGCTATTTTTAGCTTTTCCATTCCCAAAACAAGTGTGGGAACATAACAGGAACTTAGAAAGCCCTATAACAGGTGTTTACAAAGTCTTGCCTTAACTGGATCATAATGATATGAGCAACATACGAAGAAAGCCTCACAGACTGTGGAATACTACTAGCTATTCATCACCTCCTCTGGAACTTAATAGTTCCTCCAAAGTTATGGTTCAGAAATTGCAACAAAGGACAAATGGAGTTAGGCAGGAACAGTACAGGCCATGTTGGTGCCAAGCTCTGAAAGTGGACAGATGAACACCTGTCTCAAGCTACTTACCTACTGAGCAGATTTAATCAGATAGCAGGCATGTTGTCTTGCAGCAGTCCTGTGGCATATTTGCAAGGAAGTAATTCAACTAATGTGAAATACCTAGAGGAGAGTGGAAGATGATATGTTTGCAAAGAGAAACACAACTTACTACCTAATATGGTTCTCAGAAATAGCAGAGACAAAAGCTTTGGGCCAGGATGCATTAGCAGATGATTTGCTGAAACTAAAGCTGCTAGTATTTAACCAGGGTGTTGATTGATAGCCCCATTCTGGCCCTTGTTCAGCCTGTTAACATTATTAATGGGATCTCTAGACCCGCGGTCCCAGGCAAACAACTCACTGTGGCACAGCAAACCACAAACCTTAAAAATTATAAGTTAACTATACTGGAAAGTTCACAAAGGACATAAACCCCTTAGTATGTACACTAAACAGTGTTCAGGAGTTTTTCATGGAGATGGCTATTAAGGTATCTAAACAAGCAAAAGCCATTAATATCTTTTTTCTTACTCCCCTTTTTTTTTTCCTCTTAGCCCATGTAATAATCCCTGTGCAGAAAGCATTTGCTCCCTCCACTTGAGTTACAGGCAGGTTCACAGACTCAGGGTCAGACACCTGATCCCCATCAGACAGCTCACAATCCATAGTCGAGACCGGGTTAGGTTCAGAAAACTGATCTGGCCCAGGAGAGACTGGTGGCACCTCATGTTCAGGCAGGCTGAAGCAAATTTAAGGGAGCAACCTGTTGTAATGAAATATTTGACCTTAAATGGTTCCTTTTCTGATAGTTAAACACTATGTTGTAGGGTTCTACATAGAACCTATAAGGGTTCCCCAGGAAAACAACTGATCTTCTATGAGTTTAAGTTTAAGCAGATGGGTTGATGATCTGATATGTCACATGTAGTTCATCAGATTGATCCATAAGGAGGAGGAAAGACATTAGTAAGCTAGCAGATGGGCCATGCAGTGACATTCTAGATATTAGCAGACCTAAAACCACATGCTCTGAGAGTCTAGCTTCATGACCATGTGTGAGGAAGTATGGAGTGTAAGCCATGTTGGCATGCATGCTTATATTATATGGAAAAGCCACCTACCTCTCTCATTGACCTCTCATTGACCTCCAAAAGAGAACAAAATGGCTGCCAGCTGATCTATCAGTGCTCTATTACAACTTTGGAGTATAAATTCAGATATGGGATTAAACAGTGGATATAAAAAGGTCTACACACCCCTGTTAAAACTGCATGTTTTTTTATGTAAAAAATGAAACCAAGATAAATCAGGTCAGCTCTTTTTTCCTATATTTAATGTGAAATACTGTTGGAACCAACAAAATTCAAATGAAAAACAAATAAAAATGTTTTAGGAAAAAATACAATAAGCTGTATTTTAATACTTTGTGAACTGTGAGCTGAGTATTGTGCTCTGTGATCAAGTTCATTGCAGATCAGTGCAAAGGGTTGATTTATCTCTGACAGTGTCACATAGTTACACTAATCAACGTAAAGCAGCAACTATATTCCTGTCCATAATACACATTATACTATACATCATTACATTTACGGCATTTGGCAGACGCCCTTATCCAGGGCGACTTACAATTATCTCATTTATACAACTGAGCAGTTAAGGGTCTTGCTCAAGGGCCCAGCAGTGGCAGCTTAGTGGTGCTGGGATTTGAACTCTCAACCTTCCAATTAGAAGTCCAACATCTTAACCACTGAGCTACCACTTCCATAGATTATATTTACTTTCCTCTCTTTCAGTTAAGACGTACGCTTCTTTGGATAGACCCATTACATTGGCACACTTCATTAAATTGCTGTAGGCTGTACCGTGCTGTGCAGGTGATTCTGCATACAATACTTTTTAACTACCAACGTGAGTAGTACTACCAGACAATTTTATAGCATTTCATTAGGCAATGCTATTGGATGGTTAATTTTACACTTCAGCAGGAAACACAGAGATAATCTTTACTTAAGTAGTAGTATTCATCTGATTTTTGGTATTGTTATCATTTACCTGACTACCATTAAAAGGTAAAAATTAGGGTGTTGAAATCTATTCATTGGTGATTAATGCAGCTCACCTTAAATGAATGATTGGAGACTAATGGTCAGGATGCAAAGTAAAACCAAACTATTTACTCAAGAATGTAGTGTCTGGCCTTAGCAAAAAAAAAATCATCTTTTTTGCTTCTTTTAATTGCTTTAGAATGTTACTGTTCATGCAGATGTTAACTGGCGCAAGTCTCTGTTTTACTGTGCACTTCAGAAATGCTTGGCCCTACAGTGGAAAAAAGACTAGTCTATCCATGAGCCTGTGCTCCAAAATATTCTCATTAGAAATAGACCAGTAGCTACTGTAGTAACTTCTGATCTTGGAGAGCAAACATATTTTGTAAAGTAGTCCTTCACAACAAGAACATCAGTTATTAAAAGAGGATATGGGGAACTTGCTGGAAAGCCTGTCACAGAGGAAGCCATCTGCAATGCTTTCTGACATGAGACTTCCTCTGCTGACTTGCATAGCACCTCGAACATTAATCATGAAGGTTTTTGTACATAGCGAACCAGTAATATCACTTTGATGCATATGCCACCGCTTTTGTCACACTGTACATCTCTTTGGACAACACAGAATCCAGTTTCCTTTATTGCAATTTCTGAGGCATCTGTGTATAATACAAATCATTACTAAAGCCTAAAAGACAATTGTTTTAGAAGAAAGTGTACCACTGAGACAGTCAAAGGAAACATGACATTCACCTGTCCTGAAAGCACAAAACAACTTTTTTTACTGCGCAAATTAAAGGGTTAAGTGATATTTTATTCCTGCTACACCATTGTGCCCAAAACCAGATATCTGACATTTGTAATGAAAAAAAAAAAGCTTGCTATTGAATAATGGATGCACAGGGTCTCAGGAGCACCCACTATCTCTAACTTCTATGGTACATTGATGCTGTGTATATAGAAGCTCTTGGTCTGAGGTGCTGAGGGTTTGTACTTGCAAATGCTGCACAATGTACCTGCTTTTTTAGCCAAATTCTTGTTTAATGCTCTAAATTAAATGCAACTCAATAAAAGAATGTCTGGAAGGTCATTTCTATCTGTTGATGTTTCTTAGTTCAAATATGTATCTTTGTTGCACATTTAAAAAAAAAGAGAGAGGAAAATTTGTGAATGAGCAGGATGAACCTAAATGCATTAGAACTTTCCAAACATGAGGAGAGATATGAGAGCAGTAAAAGTTTTTTTTTTTAATGTTAGCAAAGCAAATCCATGCACAAAAAGGACAGACTTGAACATGGATGTCTGTTTTTGGAATACAACAAAAGAAATCTGACTGAGAGCTGCTCACATATTAAACTATTACGCTAAAATAATTCTCTGATTTACAAACTCAAAACCCTCTTCACTATTGTTAACATGCTCCAACAAACCCCTTCATTCTTCTACAGTTCACCCTCTGATTATTCTGCTCATTCTGATCATCATTGTAATGCTTTTCTTACCTTAAGATCAACAAAATGTATCCTTATTTCCCCACAGCCTCTGCTACTCATGACTACACTAATACCCTTGTTAAATCCCTTAACAATTTCTTGAGAGCTTTTTCTTCTCCGTCACATCCCAGTCCATCTCTACTCCTAGCTGGGTTGTCCAACACTCCACCTCTCCAGTCTATTAAACATAGTCTATCCATTTAAATCACCTGTTTCCAATTACATAAGGGTGACAAATTACAACCAACATAAAGTGTGTTAGTAAGGTTTGGAGCCACCCTGAGCTGCCAGAACAGCTTTAGGGCACCCTTAGTACAGATTCTACAAGAGTCTGGAACTGTCCTGAAGGGATGAACAGCACTTTTCCAAATGATATTCACTCAGTTGATGTTAGTGTAGAGCATTTCTAATGTTACTCGAAAATCTCCCATTGGACTTCAACTAGGTTAAGATCTGGTGATTGTGAAGTTGATAGCCATGTCCATAATTAGCTAAGAGGACACCAAGATCTGGACCTGTGCAGTTTTTTAAACCTCTTGCTTATTTCCAGTTATTAAATTCAATACGGAGACAGCAATGTCCTGATAATGTGGTGGCAGAATGTAGCCTACTATGTGGAAAAACTTCAGACCCCAGAGCAGCTGAGGAGGACGCTTAGGTTTTGCCTATACACTTAAATCCCTACTGAGAGACATGCAGAGCACATACTATAGGCTAACATCTGACATAGCTATGATATAAATGTGTGACTTTATGTGAGAACATATGATATTAATGTGAGTGTTTATGAAGGCAATTGGTGTTAAAGCTAATTACTCATAAAGTTGCTCACCAAATCAGTTTGCTAGTTGCAGTAACATTAGCTGATTGGATCAGGCTGCAAGCTCCATAGTTCACAATGAATACACACAATGTCTTTTAGTAAAGTTGTGTGTAAATGTTTTATGTAAGCCAAACTAAAATTTTCTGCTGGATTTACAAAAGCTTTGGAAACACTGACTTCTTTGTACTCACATGCATGTGTTGATCACCTGTAAAGTGCAAAGGGCACCCCCAACACAGCTCATTAGCATTTAAATGAGCTCGGTAAAGGCTGAAAAACAAAGGTCAGAGTTTTTGTCTATGCCATTTTATATAGATATATAGATATATAAGCTAGTGCTTACAGATTATGTGCAGACAGACCAGTGAGTCCTCCTTTTATACAGTGCCAATTCTCTTGTAATATTTGAATGATTACTTATATTTGTCTTAATTTATGGGTTTGTGTTGGCTCACTTTCTGTAGTTTTCATATTCTTTAATTAATGCTAATAATATAAAACAACTGTTTTTCACAAAATGTTCTCAATGGTATTCTTAGTCCCTGACCTAGTGAACAAGCATGAGGATGTGTTTTGATAGAGACTCCAAAGCACTTTTATAAGTCACTCCGCTAAATTCTGTAAACATAATAAAAATAAGCAATTTAAACTCAACAGTATATTCCAGATATAAAATTGCAGTAATCCATGGAAATTATAGGATTTGAAGTTGATCAAGTCGAGGTTTACATTAGTTAGTCTTCATATATGTAAATTTCCATACACAGAAGCAGCATGAGTAGGATACAAACATTTTTCTGGATTTATATGGGATTTTCATGAATACCAAATTTCTTTTGTAGATGCTCGTACAAATGACTTATGAATAAATCCGTTCGAATCTAGCTTGATAAATGATAAGTTCATTATTGAATCATATTATAACTATGGAATCATATGATGTAACATAATTCAGAAATCAACAGCTAACATAAGCTCCCATGCATACTAAAAATCTTTAATTCAATTAAAAAAAAACAGTCTAATTGGAGTCAGAGCAGTTTATTGAAGAATGGAAGTATAACATAACACAGATTAAATATGACCGACTGATACACATTCTACATGGTGATATATTAACTATGAGACATTTCTCTGATGTAGACCTGACTAAAATTTTGACCTTTTCACATTGTTAACTATAGCATATGATTTTGTTTTCACCATTTAGTGAGCCCTCATGCCCTCCTATCAGGATAGAAATGTTTCATGATAGGATAAAGGTGATCAGTCAGAATAACTTTGTATTGATTTTGCACTGACTCATGTAAATGCCTCTGGCAGCTTAAGAGAGCCACCTGAATGTACCTGTAAAGTGTTTAAATCATGCTTTTGTCGCTCCTTGAAAAGTCTTGTCAGCGTCAGTCTGCAGAGTAATAAGCCTTTTACCACTTTTTGCTTCTCTATAATTGCCAGATCAGTGACTCTTTGCCTGTTTCTTTACATCAGTTGTAACTTAAATGTAACCAAGTCTATGTGTATATGAGAGAACCAGTCATTATCTCTGAATGAATTATCTCCTCATTCCTGCCCCAACTCCTCTTCTTATGAAGTGTCTGTGTCATATCATTACCATCATTTACTCTGTTCTAACCAGCTGCTGCTGTTCCCCTCATCAATCAGAAACCTGATCTTGACGCTACTTTACTATAAAATCATCTGCCCTAATCTACTCTTTCAAGCTAAAAGCATCAGAAAAGATGATAGCTTTAAAATCGAAAACATTTCTAGCTTTTTTGAGTCTGTCTTCTGTAGACTACACAGCACTGTGCATGTGTCTCTCTGCTGGAGAGGATGAGATCGTTTCCACTATACAGAGCATATCTAATTCCTCAACATTGTCCCATCACTGGCTTTTGTCAAAGAAGCAAAACAGGCACTGCTATGGACAGTTAAATCTGAGCTAGCTAATTGAAGCAACTACATTGATTGGGCCATTATCTAAGAAACGGAGTGCACTGAAAATCTATATGTGCATTTACTGTGAGAACCAGCTTACGCTTCATGCTATTGACTACCACTAGGCCGATTAAACTGTCATTTAGGGACCATATTGGTAATAACCAGCTGTATGAAAAAGAGTTTGTTTCAGCTCAGGCACACACAGACACACAGACACACACACTATAGTGCAGCTGGGTGATTATATGGTATGATTCCCTTGAAAGCAGATTTGGTACTAACTACTCTCATTCGTATTTAAATGAAATGGGCTTACCTCAGCCAACAGGGAATACTTTACTTAAATTAGTTAACCTAAAGCAGCTCTGGTAAATCTAAAATCTAAGAAATCATTTTCACAATGTGTGCCTAGCTGTATTAAGTGAAAGCTCTGTTAAAAAGCTGAATTTTCTAATGAACCAGTGCTGCTCTCCACGCTGTCTTATCTCTGCCACGTCTCTTTAATGTGACAGGGGACTTCCTGACCTGTGACAGTGATTAAAGGCAAACTCATGTGCAGAGTAGACATGCCAATACCAAGTGCAGCATATGCAGAAGGATAACCTCATTTTACATATTCAAACAACTGATATGATTTTATTTAAAAAATGTATTTACCAGCATGTTAAGTCGAAGCTTCATACTGTGTTATTTCTGCTAGACTTTGAACTAGTCATCTACTCAAACATTAAAGGAATCTTCTTTTCAATGATGTGTTCACTAAATATGACAGTTCATGTGACTGTTCATGAGGGTGCAAGGACAACACGGGGATCCAGGAACACATTTAGCCTTTCAGCCTTTATTCTTGTAACAATCAAACTCATCAAACAAGCTGCACCTTAAACACACACCATTTTGGCTTCTCGTGTTCCTCTTCCACATCACTAGAAAACACACACATGGGAAGGAACACACCTCTCCTGCCACAGTTTCGATCAAGCTTTCTTCTATTTTGTGATACTATTTGAACAGTTCTGGTAAAAACTGTAACCAAAAAGCACATCAATGGCTCCTGAGCAGTGTAACAGAAAAGTGTTCACCTTATAATCAGGAAATTGCGAGTTTAAATCCCGAAGATGCCACAGCCTCCGTGACCGGGAAGCAAGGGGACTAAATTGGCCATGCTCTCTCTCTCCCCTCCTGTCAGTCACAGTGACACTAGCCAATCCTAGGTGATTGTGAGTTCATGTGTACAGAAAAGGCCTGAGAGCACTTTCCTCCATGTTTGTTACGCTGCCCTGTGATGCAGCATGAGCAGCAGTTCAAAAAGATGCACTTGGCCTGCTTCATGTGTCTCAGAGGACACGCATGTTAGCCTTTACCCTCCCCATTTGGTAGATATTGCATGATAATGGAGAGCTGACTAGTGGGAATTGACAGGTGACCAAATTGGAGAGAAAGATGGGGGCAATTGCACACCAATATCTACATGTATTTGCTTTGGAGGAAAAAGAACTTTAAATTGTTTATGATCAAATTTATTGCTAAACAATGTGGGGAAAAAGCTTTCACAGTAATCCAATAAGCCTAGCCACCAGATTTTAATTTTATAACCACCATATGAATCTTCCTCCCACTTATTTCTGCAATCTCTGCCCTAAAGGTTTTAACATACAGTATGTATTGGCAGTGTTCCACTTTATGTTGGCACAGCCACAAACTCTCTCTCTCTCTCTCTCTCTTTCTCTCACTGCTATCATTCTCATCTATACAGACATCATGAAAATGGAACTGTCCACAGCTAGGATTCATGGTGCATGTACAGTGGATGCCTGGAACACTGAGGATGATTGGTAGAATACTAATACTACTACTTTTATTATCCTCATAAATGGTGCCTTTGTGTTGGGGGTTATTTCACATTTTCAAAATTATCTGGAAAAAAAAGGAATTCCCTAAAAATCCACACTCAGGTTTATCATCTGCTTTAGGTAAGTGTCATAATAATAATAATAATAATAATAATAATAATAATAATAAATCAACCTTTCCTTCCTCCTCACCTGTTCCACATGAGCACTTTTGCCCTGTACAGCTTTTACTTGCCCCTCATTTACAACACTAGCACAGAGCTCCCCCTCACATTCATTTGTAGTGACTTGCCACTTAAAAACATCAGATTAATCCACACAGTGGAGGAGTGTTCAGGACAAATGACAATACAAAATGAAACAAAACGCTCCCTCAACTCTGAATTCCTACTCGGAAACTCGGGATGGTCTCCTTAACTCCGAGTTCCTCTGAGTTCAGCAAGTGACGTCAAATCAACATGGCTGTTCACAGCATGAACAGTAAACAAAGTAACACTTCTCACCTTTAAATGAGTTATACTGTATATGCAAGTATTTGCTTTAGATCAATCAACATACAGACATTCATTTGTTAAATCTGTAACACTGACTATACAGTTCACTGTTTTGAGGAGGAGAGTAGACATCACTCATCACAGTTAGCTGGCTAGCTTGTTGCTCAACTGGACCATAGGTGTGCATGATCTGCTTCAGCTCTGAAGTACTGAAGCACGTCACATTATGCAAATCAGTCCACCCATGTAGCTAGTTTTAGCACATTTTGTCAAACATACATCTATTTTGTAATTGCATTTAGCTTCTTCTTGTGTTAGTATTACTTAAGGTTAGTTATTATTAGTTGTCATTGTTGTTGTTCCTCTTTTGGCTGCTCCCGTTTAGGGGTCGCCACAGTGGATCATTGGTCCGCATATTTGATTTGGCACAGTTTTTACGCCAGATGCCCTTCCTGATGCAACCCTCCCCAATTTTATCCGGGCTTGGGACTGGCACTGAGAGCACACTGTTGCACACAACCCCAGTGGATGGGGTTGGTTCCCTGGCCGGGAATCAAACCTAGGCCACAGCGGTGAGAGCGCTCCAGGGACCCTAGGGTTAGTTATTATTGTATTCATACATATTGTAGTTCTTGCTGTAGCTTTATACTATTCATAGTTTTCATTAGTTTCAACATTTTTAAGGGTAACAGGAAAAAGAATTGCTCAGTGCAAGTGTTTTCTCCAGTATGGTGGAGCTCCAATAGCCCTGAGCACAGCAGCCCTTTTTGCTGGCTTTGGTCTTCCAGGTGTGATCCATTTCTGCCAGGCCTGAGTCAACTGTGGTGCGTAGTTGCTTTTGCCGTGTGCAGACTCTCGGCTCTGCTTGCTATATTACTGGAAGAGAGACTGGCTATGCTTGGCTCCTTCAGCACCATTCACTCTGATCAGTGCTACAGTTTTTAGTGGCAAAAGCTGTCATGCACTGCACCAGCATAGGTATGATACAACTCGAGCCAGTGAGCTCTGTGGAGTTTTACTATAGATTCCTGAAATACCTGTACTGTTCCTTTAACGCAGTGGAATTATGTTGGCCCTATTTTTGTGATCATAACAACAGCACAAAAATAAGGCATAAGATCATGTGTGGATGTGTTTTATATTCTCGGTATATTTCATGATCATCATTGCAGGCAGTAAGAAAAAAGCAGTAGGTTTAAAAGGAATACATTATGAAATCACATTAGCTCCTTTCATTCCTCATATTGTGTACCAGCAGCTCAGCACAGTGATTGTTTTGTTTTTTTTTGTAATAATATACAAATATATTTTCACATTAATATTTTAGGGGTAGAAATAAAGGCTAGATATCATAAATTACAACAAATAAGTTTTCCTTCTTCTGTACACAATCACGTTTGTTTATTCTCATACTTCAGGACATTGCATTTATATCAGCTAATCAGCTCATCTCTATATTAGCAAGTCTGATATTTGTTTGGGTTTGTTACACATTTTATCAATTATTACTGGATCTTCCAGATGAAAAATGCAATTTTGGACCAAAGTGGGATGAAAAAATACCACCATGGTGCGAGTTTTCAAATGTCAGAGCATAACAAATGAGTGGAAACACCAACACATTGACTTACGCCACACAAAATGAGCAATATGCTCTGTGTTATGCCTCTAAGTTACGCTTGCACCAAAATAGACCATATTGGTTCCAGACATGAAGATGTTAAGCATTCACTAAGCTCAATAAGTCACACTTTCACACATTCAAAAGAGCCATCTTCATGTTCAGCTTGCAATATCATTATTCACAAGTTTTCATTTTCATATATATAATGTCACTTTTTTTTGCAATTCACTAAGACAAAGCAGTAATTGATGTTTCAGTCGAAGTTTATAGAGCAATTATAACACGCTTTAAGCACAGGTGGGGCATGAGAGACATGCAATATAGTATCTGCTGTCAGTGACACAGTGAAGAGAGCATGGTGTATATGCTTACCACAAGGCATCAGATATGCCAAATCTTCATGTCAATCAAATTTTCATTTTCAACATAATCAATTTTTTTTCAGTGTCAGCGCCTGCACTAGTAAATTATTAACAAACAAGCTGCTGCTAATATTGACAATCAACACCTAAAATTGTCATATCACATCTTAGTAGGGCAAGCTGAAACAATAATTAATCCTTACTGACTTGAGGCAATATTTGAATTACAATAGAAATTACAATAGACAACAAATAATCACAGCAATTTAGAGGTGCAATGATATACAAAATTTTTATTAGAGTGATGATACAGTGGTGTCTTAATACAATACAGCTTTGATACAGCAAAAATAAGCATTGCCTGAATATGTTTTTCTTGCTTTCATTTGACTAAAAAATTCAACAGTACAATAAGTACAATATAATAATTTTAGCTTAATGACAGCATGATCAATTCAGGCCTTTTGTAGCATACAGCATAACAAAACACAATTAAATATTAGCTCTCTGGCAGTATGTTCACCAGTGTGACTCTCAAGGGGGCATGTGAAGCACTGGGATTTTTTTTATTTCACTTTGTGTTGATAGCTTGTTGTGCTGTCAAAGTTACACAGCTCTCTGTAGCACCCTGGACATGTTTTTGAATCCACCATTTTCCACATATCTGCAGCTCTGAACTTCCCAATCACTGTGGTGATTTCTTTAAAATTCCCAGATTGAATCAGCCAGGAAAGACTGTCTGAGCACAGCAAAAAGGTGTGTGTGTGTGTGTGTACATTTGGCACACTGTAATTTCAGTCCACCCACTGGCCATCAGTGTCAGAACGTCGGAACTGGTGTTCCAGTTCATCCCAAAGGTGTTCAGTGGGGTTGAGGTCAGGGCTCTGTGCAGGACACTCGAGTTCTTCCACTCCAACCTTGACAAACCATGTCTTCATGGAGCTCGCTTTGTGCACAGGGGCATTGTCATGCTGGAACAGGTTTGGGTCTCTTAGTTCCAGTGAAGGGAAATTGTAATTCTACAGCATACATAGACATTCTATACAAGTGTGTGCTTCCAACTCTGTGGCAACAGTTTGGGGAAGAACTGCATATGGGTGTGAAGGTCAGGTGTGCACATACTTTTGGCCATATAGTGTTAAAGATAAATCCATACATACAGTCATGGGAAAAAGTAAATACACCCTCCTTCAAGTCTGTGTTTTTATTTATGAAGGCCTGAATAACAATTGTGTGGTCCTCAACAACTTCTATAAACAAACAAATAACCTCAAGTGACAAAAAAAAACAAAACAACAGATTTCAATATGTAGTCATTTTCCCCAAAAAGTCAACCAACATTCAGAAACCAAGTGATATAATAAGTAAACCCTTCCTACTTCCACAATCATTAAGAGAGTAATTAGCAGCCAGTTGTTACCAATGAAATGCACAACATTATTTAATCATGAAGAAGTGTGACTAAAAGCAGAACTTTTGGCAGTTTGGTGTTCTGGAGCACTCAGGTGTGTGTCTACATCATGCCAAGAAGAAAGGACGTCAGCCATGACCTTTCTTCTCCCTCAGTTTTCTCAATTTTAATTTCCACTGTACAGTAACCACAAAAACCCAATATACAGGACCAGTGCTTAACGACCTGAATGCAGTAACAATAGATCTAGTTCTGTGTCTACCCTAGTAGCCTATACCATAGCAATGGCTGTTCATTAATGTGTTTAAAAATTATAACACATTATGATTTTGAAATTAATAGCGTTATTCAAGACCTAAAAAAGACTTGTTTATACATTCTTCAAGGCCAGTAAATTGAAGCTTTTGACTTCCCCGGTGGCACAAATATTTTTCCTCCTTAGAGGAAAAATCAAGAGCAATCTATAGTAAATCTATGCTACAGTGCTTAAACTTTTGATTATTTTCTCCATAACTGTTTTTTAGTGTCCACGATACAGCGAGAGGAATTTGATCCATGAGTCTGGTCAGCCAACTACAAAGTCATCAGTATAAGACTCTTGAATAAGCAGAATCCCTCTCACTTATGCAAGCTTGTGCAAATAGCAATATAATACTTTAGACAAAATTAGCTTTAATTGATGATTTGGTCCAACTATAGCAGAATGTCTTATGGTGAAGGACATTTGGCATATGCTATATTATTATCTGAGATAATTTAGTGGTTCATTTGAAAATTAAAATAGTGAAGCACATACTGACAAACGTAGCTGTCATCAGCTTCATCTGTCATTCCTTCTTGAAGCAGGTCAGTGAATTTTTCCTAGCAAATCAAAGCTGAATCAGGCAGGATTTCTGTTGAGAGAGAACTACTGCTATTTGAATATCACAGTAAAATTTGTCTGTGACCAAATGTCCTCACAGAACTCAAGGTCTTATTCTGAAAGTGTAGCAGGCAGGCATTGGTCCCGAATGCACCATTACACACGTACCCACACAAACTAACATGTCTGTCTGTAGTAAAAGCATAGGAAATGCTGGAGGTAACAGTGCATCCACCTGGCATGAGGAAATACAGGCATGCCAAAGCAGCTCCAACCTCCTGCCCTGCTGGGCGTCATGCTTCCAACCCCAGAGGACTGTGGAAGGAAAATAGTGCCAGGTGGGGCTGACACTGCACTGTGCCAGAGAGAAGTGTCCAAGGTGCCATATGCCTTCTCTCCATACCACTGCCATTAGACACAGAACAAGAGTCCACTAGCACACTGCATGCCAGGATTAGGTTATTTTGTGAAATATAACATTGTCCCATCATGCCACTGAAGCTATCAGAAGGCAGTACTGCTGTGTTAATATAGCATTATGATGTCGTTATTGAAATAGGCAAGATCTTCACTGAAAGGTGTCACTAGGTGTTTTAATGCACATGCGTTAAGCATTTACAAAATTTTGTGCACAACTTTTAATGAACTAAATTAAACTGTCTCTTATAAGTTGAGCTTGTACTTAAAAAAAACACTGAGATATTTTCATCTCCAAAATTGTTCAGATGTTCAGCTTGTTTTACAAGCCCATCCATGGCTTTGTTGCATTATTCCCAAGACAAAAATGTAATACAATAAAATATGGACTACAAAATAAAAGAAGCATGGATTTGACAACAAGAATTACAAGTATAATTTACATCTATGTAAGTGAAAGTCACAAAAATATTTTTGTTTTGTTTTGTTTTTCACATTAAAAAAGCAAATGTATTCCAGCTACCAGCATATGAATGTCTGTGGATTATAAATGGTTTCAATTCAAGTCTACTGCATTATGAATGCTGTATCAGCTTTAATGCTTATGTTCAAAACATGTTTGCACTCATTCTGTGCAATTCCCCCCATTCTGAATGGAGGACAGAATGTGCACATTGTACACAATATGGATATTAAATACTTCCAAAACACACAATTATGAAACACTTCTTGACGCTTTAATTTTGTCTCAGTTCTTTCAGATCCAATTAAACTGAGGAAAAACTGAGTGGACATAATTATTTCGCATCAAAAAAGCCATGTCACATCATATACACAGCTACTGTATATCCATATCTATATCTAATGCATTACATAGCTAAGGTAGGTAAAAGGTTTGCTTCAGAGATACATAAAGTTTGAAGTTCCACCACATTCTTGACTGATGAAAAATAAATAGCAGCCTATGTACTTTTCTGTCAGGATATTTGCATTATAACAATTAGAACTTGATGCCAATGGCTTCAACAAGGATGCCCTGGCCACCGAGTCTAGTCCTTCTTCTTATTAATTTGTATGCCTCAAATACACTTAAAATATACTTCAAACAGGAAAGAAGATACTGGAAAAAAAATAACTATTTCAGACATTTGACCTTGTTGTGACCTCGACCTGATTGGATCAATTCCAAAATCTAATCAGTTCATCTGCTTGTTACAATGAGAAGTCCATATAAATTCTACAAACATTCAACCATTCGTTATATCACACTAATTAGAATTTCAGATGAACCCACAGATGGACAGACAAACAACCCGAAAACATGATTTCATCGTTGATTATGCAGAGGCATAAAAATGATCCAATAAAAGACCAGAGAGAGATCATTAATGACTAAGTTTATAAAACTAAGTTATGTAGCTACAGTATGCATGGCTGTAATTAGTGGTCTCAGTTCAAGTTTGAGGTCTTTAGCCAAGTCCTGGTCAATTTGATTTCCAAGCCGCCCCCATGTTAATGAGCATAGACTGGGTGTTTGAATATTATAGGGCCATTGTAGAGGGTTTACTAGGACCAGGGTTTGAATGGACCAAATTATCACAGGTTTGGCCAACCAAATGCTATCTCCCTTATGGCATTTTTCGAAGCCTGGGCTATGTAGGTGTGTAGGTTGTCCGCAGTAAGCAGAGACCCCTCTCTTTGTGTTGCTGATGCTTGGTCGGTGACACTGTAGTGCATCCAGTGTGCATGGGCTCAGGGAACTGGTTCTCTTCTGAAGGAGGTGGGACTGTGTCTGGCGTGTCTAATGAAGTGCTGCTGTCTCAACATGCCAGTTCGGTCAGGGTATCCTTTCTGAGTCCTTCATAAAAAGCAGAGATGTGTGCTGGTTCATTCCACCCACTGCTTGCAAGCATGCAAAACTCCAGCTCATACTCAGCTGCAGATCTGGAGCCTTGTGTAGGCGTCAAGTCAAACACCTGCTTGTTTGCCCCCTGGATAATCATCAAAAAACATTTCTGATGTAGGATTGGATGATCTCCCCCACTGGACCACATCACTGTAGCCTATGTTAGTGTTTTCCAGTGAGCAGGGAGATTAGCTGATTAATCTTGGCGTTGTCAGGCAGAGGATCTTGTGACTAGAAATATAGGGAGCACTGAAGTAAGAAATCCTGGTACTTACTTGAATCCACATGATACTTCTCTGGCTGGGCTATATTCAGCTGGTTTCTGTGTCTGGTCACGGCAGAAGTGGGAGATAGATGTTGGAAATGGCTGGAGATTTCATCGAGTGTGGCATGGATGGTGGCAAGCTGTTGCTGTTGCTCCAACAACCCTTTCTCATGCAGAAGCTACCTGATGGGTCACTATGTCGGATGCAAGTGCAGGTTTATCATGCAAATTAGCGTACAAAACTCTAATTTATACTCAGCTACAGATCTGGACCCTTGTTGTAGGGGCAGAAGGATGATCATCAAAAAGCATGTGAGTGTGACAAAACGATCATAGGATTGGATGATCTCCTCTCCATTGGACCACTTTGCTGTATGTTAGTGTTTTCTGGTGATCCATGGAACAGGTCAGATGATCATGACTGGAATGGGTTAAGACAATCTCGATAAGTATGGAAACAAAGCCAAAACCAAGAACACAAGGCACAATATAAACAAAGCTTAGTAGCGTCACTGTCAAAAAGCAGAATCTACACTTAAAAGTCTGTTTGGAGTATGGGTTATTTAAGGAATATGTGTGATTGTGAACAGGTGTGCTTGATCAATAGTGCAGAGATTGCAAGCAGGGATATGAGTCATTTTATCTTTCAAGATCAGCCATGTGTCATGTGCTTGGTAGTTCTTCACTTGGCTGAGGAGTCACAGCAGTGACAGGTGCTGTCAGTGATGTGACATTAAGCCAGTATTTAAGCAAGCCAGAAATGCAGTACATAAGATTTACTTGGCACCAAATTTACTTGTGTGATTGAAAACAACCACAAGCCAACAGAAGGAACACAAAAAGTAGCTTCTTTTTTACATCTTTATCATTTTTTAAAATCTAATTGCAACATCAACATGTTAAATCATAGAGTAAAAATGTCCAGCCAGCAGCACTCAAAAATTGGCAATAATTAATACACACTGCATGAAAGTACTTATGATTAGCTAACATTTTTAACTGTATACATACAGTTGGTGACTGAAAAATATGATTTAGTTTGCCAGTGAGATATTTGATTTAATAGTCATGGTGTGTGGTCAGACATGGAAAACAGGAAAGGCCAAGACTCAAAATGCTGCATTTATTCCTTCCATGTAATTAATGTGTGGTTAACTAGAATATAAAGGATTAAATGACACAATACTATAACATACAAACCAACTTTAACCCTGAAAAGGATAAAGTGGTTACTGAAGATGGATAGATGATGAATGAATGAATGAATGAATGAACGAAAATAGACAAAATAGCATACACCAATGTAAATTTGCAACTGGAAGTAGCTACAATGTGATTAGTAGCTACACTGTGCTACACTGATATTTTTGTATAATTGACCAGCAAGGTAGGCTTGTCTAATAAAAAGGTCTGTAATGGTACACATAGTTTAGAACACCAACACTGCAGTACCTGCTTCACTCATACCATCGAAATCATTCTATTATCTGTCTGTCATTCCCTTTGTCTTTATTGTTCCTACCATTAATCTTATATTTAAATGATAAATTTCTGGGGTTATGGTTTGCAACACGTAGAGAAGCAGGAATCTCATATTCTGTACCACATACTGTACACTATTATGTGCTACAATAGCATGTAAATTATTAGATATTTATATTTCAGTGCTTACACATGAAGTTGAAATGTATTTCATCCTGCTTCCACCAAAGTTAATGAAGTAGATAGGCAAGCCTATGTGTGTCTCCAGGACCAGCTCCCTATAATTTTGTGTAATTAAGGTACTGCAGTCAAGACAAATTACAGGCAGAGTCCCACGTGCTGCATTTGCAGTTATCTAACAGTGTGGCTAACCCTTACGAACAATCTCTCACACATGGGCACACATGGAGGTCCATTTTCATTACCAGCAACCCACACATGCACTTGCTTTCATAGACTCAAATTAGAAAACTACCATCATCTCTTTTTGACACATCTACACAAATGATGATTACACACTCACCAGTGTCTTCCTTAGACCAGCCATATACACTTACTAGTCTACCTCAGGCTGCTATACAAATAATTAGTCTATAAAACCATCACTAACTTCAAAATAGTAACATAAAAATCATAATATCATTCATCGATGAGCCATAACATTAAAATCACCTGCCTAATATTTCTGACCCGTCAAGGCATGGACTCCACAGGACCTCTGAAGGTGTGCTGTGGTATCTGGCACCAAGATGTTAGCAGAAGATCCTTTAAGTCCTGGACGCCCAAGGCTCATTGATGCACATGGGGAGCGAAGGCTAGCCCATCTGGTCCATTCCCACAGAAGAGCTACTGTAGCACAAATTGCTGAAAAACTTAATGCTGGCTATGATAGAAAGGTGTCAGAACACACAGTGCATCGCAGCTTGCTGCATATGGGGCCACCTAACTGCAGACCGGTCAGAGTACCCATGCTAACCCCTGTCCACCGCCAAAAGCACCTACAACAGACATCAGAACTGGACCATGGAGCAATGGAAGAAGGTGGCCTGGTCAATGAATCATGTTTTCTTTTCTTTTATCATGTGGACAGCCAGGTGCATGTGCATCACTTACCCAGGGAAGAGATGGCACCAGGAATCACTATAGGAAGAAGGCAAACCTAAACATTGTTGCAGACCAAGTACACCCCTTGCAATGGTATTCCCTAATGGTAGTGGCCTCATTCAGCAGGATAATGCGCCCTGCCACACTGCAAAAATTGTTTGGTTTGAGGAACATGAGAAGGAGATCAAGGTGTTGACTTCCAAATTCCTCAGATCTCAATCCGATCGAACATCTGTGGGATGTGCTGGACAAACAAGTCCAACCCGTGGAGGCCCCAACTCGCAACTTACAGGTCATAAGCTGCTAACATCTTGGTGCCAGATAGCACAGTATACCTTCAGAGGTCTTGTGAACCCCATGCCTTGATGGGTCAGAGCTATTTTGGAGGCACAGGGGGAATTAGTTGGATCAGGTATGTTAGATTTAAGCTAGAGCTTAATTCTGTGAAGCATAGATCTACAAAAGTTTGGTTGGTGACCACTGCTCTAGACAAACTATGTGTCCTTGACTTCGTAGTGTAAAGGTAGAAAACACATCTTGACCCCTTCAATCTCTCCAGCTACCAACCAATCTCCATTATGCTTTTTCTATTTAAGATTTTGGAGAACGTTGCCACCCAACAGCTTTGTTCTATTCAGAGGTAATCAACAAGTATGACTGAATTAACTCTGTTTTTACAAAGTATAGAATCAGCCCTGGCTAAAGTGGTAAATGCCCTGCTGCTTGTGGATGTGTTTCTGTCTTGGCACTTGAGTGTAGCATTTGGCACTATTGACCATGATATTTCAATGGACAGGCTTGAAAACACAGCTGGGACTGTGTTTGTGTTTCAGCACCGATGGCTCAGTCAAAAGACAAGTAAGCTTTGGTTATTGAGAATCATGTGTCAGTGTGGAATAACAATGGAAAATTGTGAACAGCCGGATCCAATTATTTATTCCTAGTGATATTTTCTTCAAAACAATAAGCTGCCCTGTATAGCAATATAGTTTTTGCAACAGTAATGTTCTCTGCTATATGCGTTATAGGCAGATCCGCATGTAGAAGTGCTCTGTCTTCCAAAATCTGACACAGTGATGTATTTTTTTTTTTTTTAATTTTACTACAATCAATATGCACATGAAGCACTTTATATATATATATATGCCGTTCAGACTGAGTGTGAGTTTTGCATTCAGCTCCCTTCACACACAGCTTGCTCATCTAAAGCATTCACATTGAGACAATAATAGCTTGTAGTCTGCAACGACGAACTAGGTATAGCCTACATGGACAAAAAAAAAAGTTTAATCCCAACAGGTTGGGCAAAATGCACCCATTGCACCCCTATAAAGGATGTACAAATAACAGTCTTTTCATATTTGTATGGTCCTTGGGGTTGCACTTTTCAGTATTGCAGAAGACAGCTCAAGATGGATGATGTCAAAAGTTGCTTTCACACTTTCTCAACTGCACCAAGTGACCTCAAGTGTTTTCTTTTTACCTCCAGACCAATCAGGTCACAAGTTGGGAGTAAATAAGAAAAATAAAAAATGGAGGATAAAATGACAAGGTGCCAGTGAATGTCATCATGCCATTATGATAGTAATCAATATAACAAGATTTACTGCATACTGAATAGAATATTCCAACTTAGCAAAAATAACTTGGCTATTTTACAAGTTTTCTGGCTTACAGCTGCCTTACAGTCACACAAGCACCTTGATTTTTCTGCCTCTGAATCTACAGTGAAGGCAAACAACATCCTCAGTCACAGAATTCAATAAATTTTGTATAATATTTATTACTGATAATAATAAATCTAATCTTGATTGCAAGCTAGGCTAGTTGGTTCACTGCTACTGCCACTGCTAGCTAGGACTAATACATTGTTAGGTTTTGGTTTGGGTTTGGTGTCCATCACATGAGCTTTTTTTTTTTCATATCAGTACAAAAGGCTCTTACACTAGCTCTTTTACTGAGGTGTGAAAGCGTGAATACAGTATACTATATGTAGATACACATTCACACACAGGTTATTTCACTGTCACTCCTTATTTATTAGGAACATAGCATGAGGAAAAAACCCAGAAACTGCCATTGTCACAAATTTCATGGTCACAGGAAGAAAAGTGTCACTGGACTAGGAGGGAGAGCAGGAAAGAAAAACTCTCCTTCTTCTCCAAAAATGAATTTCAAGCCTCATTATTGATTCCTGCATTTGGTTTTTCACACCTGCATGAAAACATTAAACTGCTGCCACCTGTTCTGTGTGAGAGTCTAGCCAATATGAATATGTGCAGAAATTTTGTACATGAGCACACACACACACACACACACACACACACTTATTAATGCAGCTAATTAATGCTATGCGTACACCAAAATCTTTAACTTCAGTAACCAAAAGGAAACATGTGGCTCTCGTGATTTTTTTTACAGCTACAGTTTTTGAAAAAAAATAAATAAAATAACTGTTTATCTCACAGGGACCACCCAAATGTCTCCACAAGGTTAAAACTGTCAGATATGCCTATCCTTGTGGACATACTGTATTTGGTCTCCACTAAAGATACAAAACATAAAACTTTTCAATCAGGACCTGCTGCACTAGCATAGTTCAACAATAAAAATTTGACAAATTTCCCCGTCCATCTACTTCCACTAAAAAAAACTAGCATTGCGTCTCAAATCACATACTTACTATGTACTATTCTAGACCATTATTTAGTACGAACACTAACCAGGTTTCCTATTACAGTCAGTGTTTGAATTTTAAAAACCTCTCATGTGGCCCTCAAACCTACTGAAAGGTCTGTTTTGCATAGCAGTCTTCAGGATTTTCTAGATTAATAAATATTTTTGAATGTAAAGGTCAGAGTTTTCAATTTGAAATGCAGTCCATGACATCAAGAGTGACAGAGCTTGTCAGTGTGTTTAACAATGCTATGCATGAAATCGCTAAACATTTTATACTTTGACTTAGAAACCTGATGGACAGGGATGTTTTGGCTCTCACATGCCATGGATGTCACTTTTAACTCTTCTGGATGTACAGAAGATACGCAGTGAGTGTGTGAACAATGCAGCTCACACAGCCGCTGCTTCTGCACTCACAAGCAAAGTCATGCATCAAATACAAAACAAGGCTCCGCTGCTTCACATCAGGCCATATAACAACAACCCAGCATGGATTAATTTCCTATAACAACACTTCCTACTAGACTGGTAAGTCAGTGCAAGGAATGTTCCTTTCATCATCTCTCTATCTCACACAGTTTCTACCTCTCTGTCTCCAACAGACTCTAAGGTCTTCACTCAGCTAGTGTCAGTGAAGCTGAATGGACCATTACAATGATGTTCATATTAATCTCAGTTCTCAATACTTTCAATTCCCTCAGTAAAGATTCAATTAACTTTGAATGACTTCTTACACATGACATAAGAAGAATAACACAGTCAGTTGAGAACATGACAGTCAGACTAATGAGAAGGCAGCTAGAATTGTGCATGTTCATGCGATATTGTATATGACTGAGCATCAGGATTCCAAAATACATTCTCAGACACACACATTACACAAAAATGCATATCATTCCCTCAGCCTTCTCATGCCCATTTTGTCTCGCATCCTAATTCTGCACCATAATATATTCATTCATTCATCTTTAATAACTAATTTATCCTGGTTAGGGTCAAAGTGGATATCCTGGGAACACTGGGCATGAGGAGGGAATGCATTCTGGATGGGACGGCAGTCCATCACAGTACACCACACGTACACTCATTCACACAATTATTCACACCTCAGAGCAATTTAGCGCTCCCAATCCACCTACCAGCAGGTTTTTTTTGGGAGGAAACCAGGGAACACGGATGAAAAAAAATGCAAACATGGATGTGCATGTGATACACAGAGCTCAGGATCGAACTGGGGACCCTGGAGCCACGAGGTGGCAATGCTACCTGCTTCTCATACACTCCCAATTGAGTCCCTACTGTTTAGCGTGCCTGAGTGGATGGCCTGGTGAAGTGGAGCCGGGAGGAATAATGATGGTTTATGTCTAAAAGCCACATTGGATATTTCATCCACTTAAATGTACAGGGCATTATTTGCACACTCCCCTTAAACATGGAAGAAGACCCCTAACTGAACCTGGCATATGATTTACTGCGGGATGTTAACATCATTATGCAATCACTGACAACTGCTGAGTCTGTAAACAAATATCATACATCACTCTTAAGAACCTTATGTTGCCAGTTTCTCTCTTCAACTCAATGCCATGTCACACAAAATTGCAATCTGTTTATTTCAAGGCTGCCCCCTTAGACAAGTAAATCTTTTGTAAATTAGAAGTCATTTGTACTGTATCACTTCACTTCAACATGCCAGTATACTTGCGCAGAACACAGATTGTTAGCTCATCTCTAATAGAAAATAATCTTACATGGATTTATTCAGACATACAGTCCCCTCCAGTAGTATTGGAAAGGCAAGGCCAATTCTTTTGTTTTTGCTATACACTGAAGACTTGGGTTTGAGATCAAAAGATGAATTTGAGTCGATAGATCAGAATTTCAGCTTTCGTTTCCTGATATTTACACCTAGATGTGTTAAACAACATGACCTTCCTCTGACAGTGTGTTTTGGGTCATTGTCTAACTGCATGATGAAGTTCCTCCCAATTAGATTGGATGCATTTCTCTGTAAATTGGCAGACAGAATGTTTCTGTAGACTTCTGAATTCATTCTGCTGCTACCATCATGAGTGACATCATCAATAAAGATTAGTGAGTCTGTTCCAGAAGCAGCCATGCAAGCCCAAGCCATGACACTACCTCCACCGAGCTTGGCTGATGAGCTCATCTGCTTTGGATCATGATCAGATCCTTTCTTTCTCCACACTTTGGCCTTTCCATCACTTTGGTAGAGGTTAATCTTGGTCCAGAACTTTTGTAACTCATCTCTGTATTTCTTTGTGAATTCCAATCTGGCCTTCAGATTCTTACTGCTGATAAGTGGTTTGTATTTTGTGGTATGACCTCTGTATTTCTGCTCTTGATTGTGATACCTTCACCCCTGCCCTGAGGAGGTTGTTGGTGATGTCACTGGCTGTTGTTTTTGAATTTTTTTCACAGATCTCACAATGTTCATCAATCAACTGATTGATAGATGTATTTTCCCTCTTTTCTCAGCTTCAAAATGGCTTGCTTTTCTCCCATAGACAGCTCTCTGGTCTTCATGTTGTTTTATCCTTTTTAACAACAAATGTAGTCTTCATAGTTGAAACCTGGGGCTCAAACCAAGAGTAGACATTCAGAGCTTTTAATTGATTAAATAATCAGTCTAACAGGGCACACCTGAGCAACAAGAAATACCTGTCAGTCACAAGTTCTAATATTTTGAGCAATTGAAAAATGAGTGGGTTCAAAAAAAAAAAGTACCATGTTCTAAGTTGTTTAACACATCTACTTAGATGTTTCGAGAAATGAAAGCAGAAATTCTGGTCTATCATTTCATATTCATCTTGCAAATGTCTTCAGTATATAGAAAAAAAACAAAAGAATTTTTCTTGCCGTTCCAATACTTTCTGGGGCGCTGTATTTCCATTACCTTGTTGTTTTTTCTCTTCTCATTTACCTATCCTTTTTTCTTATTTATTTCTGTTTAATTTATGTTCTCATTATGATTGAACCAACCATTATGATTGCAGTTCACAGCCTCACTTTTTACTTGCAACCAAAACAAGCCAGCCAATTAACAAATGTTAATCATCAAGTCTTGGATGCCACAGGAAAGAAGCCCATGAAAAAATTTTTTATAGCGCACAAACCCTCTTACTGAGCAAAGAAGAAATACAGCTGTTTCACTGTGGTTTGTCAGCATCCGTGAATGGACAGAACATAGAGAATGTAGACAGGTTGTTGCATGTGCTGTAATGGGATGAAACAGGCTTGTTGAGAGCGCTGTACAGAGCAGAGCAGCATGATTTGTGACTAGAAAGGTGATTTCCGGTCACAGCATGCTATCAATGTCCATTCCTGCATGATTTGTCATGCTTTAACACCATGCTTTAACACCATGCTTTTCTGTGTCACCTTTATCACCTGAATCCAAAAGATCCTGTAAGTCTGCTTGTGGAGATGTGTAGTGTTTACAGATTGGCGGATTAATTTAAGGGGAATGACACATCTTCTTACTGATGGCTTCACTGAATTTAATGAGAATCACTTCAATAAATGTTGTTACTACTGACTTAGCACATTTGTGCTAGTGTACATTTGCATGTGCAATTGTTGCTATGCTTTGGCCTTATTTTCACATAATGTAAAGAAGCAGTAGGCTGTGGACAGATATGAGGAGACCTCAGGAGGGAAACTGCTTTTTATCTTTTTTTATTGTGGCCAGCAAGATCACCCTGAACAGAGCTTAGGCGCATTTCGGAAGATAGCAGATGTGTATTTGGATTCATAGAAAGCTGTCAGCTCCAAAGAGCACTTGGGAAGAGGCTGGACTCCATGCCGTGAATGGGAAGGACTTATCACTCATCTCCTCCTTTCTGCTCCTGCAAGGTAATTGATATTCAGAAATATTCTTTCACTTGGAGTCATCAAACCAAGCAAGAAAGAAAGAATATACCTTATCATCAGCAGTCTCAGTCACAGGAACTTTACTTTTTTCAGGTTGTAAGCTACATGTATTTGTTCAACTGAATTAACGGGAGAAAAAAGGAAGCTTATTAGCAGGCAATTATAAAATGCAAAGGAGGAAGATGAGTGGAAAGAGACAGCATTCCTCAGGGCTACAATTAGCAGCTTGCAGATAGCATCCAATCTTGCGTACCTTACTGATTAGAGAAAAACCTGAGTAAAATGTTTTTACAGGTCTATACATATATTAGAGTGGACTCAGATTGCAGGAAGAGGAGCATGGACAATTGGAGTCTTTAATATCACAGTGAAGACCTGGTGCCGCATGCATGCTAAAACAGCAGAGATTTCATTTCAGACTGCTTGGTGGGTAGTTTTACACACCAGGCAACATATAGTGCACTCTTCCCAAAAATGATTACATTTACAACCCTAAACGGTTCGTCTGTTTCTCTCTCTTATCCAATATCAGAGAGAGAACCCCTTTGAGAAGCTAAGAACCCAGAACTATCAATAGAGCCTTTAAGAGACACAATATCAATAATATCAATAAGGTTATAATGACCAAGGATACAAAATGGCTCGGTGTGGGTTTGCAGTGAAACTGCACACATCTGTATCATGAGGCTTTTGCATTATGCAAAGCAAACAAAAAAGAAGTGACATACTGGTACATTCCAAGCCATCTCTCATTTTCAGAGAGATCTGATCCATGTTTATTCACTTCCAAGTTGAAAGGGGGATTTGGACAAAGGACCTGGTTCTTTTCGTAGAACCAGTCTCAGGAGTTGTACCAGAGCAAATGACTCTGCTGGAGAAATGACCCAGACCTGGCCTTGACTGACGATGTGTAAGATGAAGACCATTAAGGCTACTTTAAGATCCTTTACTGATACAGGCTTTTATCCCCACCCAATTTTTACCTATTACCCACCTGCCTGATCAAAAAGATGAATGAATTTAACAGTAGCTCTGTAGTTCTCAGCAGCTACAGGACCAGGCGAACAAATATGCCAGGAGAAAGAGACTTTCAGTTGTTCAGCTTTTTGATTGAGATTGAGATATGTTATTCTCAGAGAGTTGGAAGTTTCTGACATATTTAGTTTTTTTTCTACTGATAGTGGGGAAAAAATGTAGAAAAATGGCAATGGCTGATCAGCTAGTTAGCATTAAATCATTGGTGAGTTACACTGCATTTTTCATTTTGCTACATTACAGGTTTCTCAGTGGTGGGTCACTTATCTCAGCCTGACTAACAACATCTGGCTGTGTGATTCTTCTGATCTCCTAGCTAATGTTAATTTGGTTTGGTAGTTTGTGCGTCGTTCTTGAAGGCCTTTTAATTTTAAGAAATCTGCATATCAAGGCTTTGTAATGTATGATGTCCACCTTATGATTCATTCATTAAAATATTCATTCATAAAAATTAAAATAGTTTTCTCTGCAGCATGGAATGTAATGAAAGCCTAGACCTGAAATGAATGATTTGCTGCTGATATATGTAAAAATGTGTGAAATCTAAAAAGATGAGCTTGTTCATCAGTGGTAGTGCACCAGCCTGGCTGTCTAATTTGCTATAGCAACTGTCAGGTCAACTATCAACTGTCAACGCAGTCAGTGAACTCCAGTTTCCCAGAACACACCGCGACCTACAAACATGGCCATCCCAGACTACACATCCTAAGTTACACTCACTTTATCACGTTCACAGTCACCTGACTTTTAAACCATGCACATCTGTCACAGATCACCACCAGCACTATATACTGGACTCTCAAACACACAATCACCCTGAAGTAAATGCTCAGCTTGTTTAGTGCAGACTTTACCAAGCCTTCTATTTTCTGTTTATTTGCTGTTCTGGTTTTATTGTTTTTTGCTAGCTTCCTAGTTTCTGTGTTTTGTCTGAGCCCTGTTCACTCTGTTTGTTGATCGCCTGACCTAAGTCTGTTTTTGACCTTGATATTGGCCAGCATTTTTGGATTTGGCTGCCCGCTGTTCATTAAAGTACGGTCAACTGCAACTGCATCCATCTCAGCCTTCTATCTCATCACAACAACCACTTTAAGAGAAATAACCAGTTCATGATACTACTATAAATTGCAATCATTAAGCAGGCCTTAAAAGTACAATCATTGTACTTATTTCAGTAATTCTGCTGTGAGGTTTCATAATCACATTTTAGAATTCAACAGAGAGAGATTAGATTTATTTAATTTAGTGAAAAATGGTCTCTCAGCATTACAAATGAAGATACTCTCTGCGCCTTTATACAACAGCACTGTAAAAATGGGTCTCAGGCTTGGAAAGTGAATACCGGAAAATTTTGATCAGAACTATGATGTCTGACAGAGGAGCAATTACTTGCATTCATGAAGCATACAGTAAAATTGGTTCCCTGCTGTGGACTGATGAATAGAGTGAGGAAGGGAGGAAGAGAGGAAGAAAGGTGAGATTGAATCTAGACAACCTACTTCAAATGCCTCATTTACATTTGAGCCTTTAACAATATTCATCAAGGTCAATGTCAGATGTGGAGATCTGGCTAAACCAAAATCTTATCCTAATTCCTTGAAAGAAATTTCAAGCAATTCCAATAATGGAAGAAAATCAGATTTGGTACATTTGGCTCAAGCTAAAACCTACAGCAGTTCCCAAACTAGGGGATGCGATCCCACATGAGATCACTCGATTTACAGCTGAAGTTGTGAGAGAAGCTCCTCTTTTTTATTCAATTATATTACAAATTAATATTAGGAATTTTGCTCTAATTATGAAGAAGGATTTCGTGTGTTGCTGGGAGTCACATTCAAACAAGCCACATTTAAAGTAAGAGTGTACATGCTATCAAACTGTTATCACACTTCACAAGTGTAGGAGCAATAAAAATAGACAAAATCTACCTCTAGCACCTTTACAACACTGAGTGACTCTGACAAGCATGATGGTAAATAACAAGGAGAAACCAAAATGCCTCGTCTGTGGCGGTGTCCTTGCAATGGAGAGCATGAAGCCAAATAAGCTTAGAAGGCATTTACAGACCATTCATAAGGAACAACAACCAACAAACCAAAACTTTTCTTTCAAAGAAAATAAGTTAAACAGGCAGCAATATACACTAAACGTTTGTGGACTAATCACACCCATATGTGGTTCTTCCCCAAACTGTTGCCACAAAGTTGGAAGCACACAGTTGTATAGAATGTCTTTGTATGCTGTAGCATTAAAATTTCCCTTCACTGCCAAGCTGCCACTGTTTTGCCCTTGAGCAAGGCACTTAAGCCTCTCTGCTCCAGGGGTGCCGCATCATAGCTGACCCAGCGCTCTGATCCCAGCTTCCTAACAAGCTGGCATATGCAAAGAAAAGAATTTCACTGTGGTGTCATGTATATGTGGCAAATAAAGCCTTCTTCTGCTTCTTCTCACCTGTTCCAGCATGAAAATGCTTCTGTCCACAAAGCGAGCCCCATGAAGTCATGGTTTGCCGAGGTTGGAGTGCTAGAACTCAAGTGTCCTCCACAGAGTCCTGACCTCAACTCCACTGAACACCTTTGGGATGAACTGAAACTCACCCAGCATCAGTGCCTGACCTCACTAACGGCTGAATGATCAGAAATCTAGAAAAGGATGTTCAACAAGCACATATGAGTGTGATGGTCAGGTGTCCACATACTTTTGGCCATATAGTGTAAGTTCAAACAGGCCTTGACTGTGACAGAAAGAGCGTCAAAACCATCTTTTGAGGTGAGCTATTGAGTAGCTAAAGCTATGAAACCACATACTATTGGAAAAACATTAATCCTGGCAACAGCAGTTGATATGGTGAGAACAATGTGTAGGAATGAAGATCCATTCTGCTTTCAAATACCATGCTGAAACAATGGAGTTTTGCAATAGCAAGCAACCAAAAGAGCACACTTGACAGAGCGAGTGAAAAATTCCCCTGCTTACGTTCTTCAAATGAATGCTAGCTGTGAGGGTCACGATGCTTACACTCGTACTTTTGTTTGCTATATGGAAAGACTCCATACATGAGGATATATTGTACAGTCTTGAACATGAAACTGCTCAGACCATGTTCACTGTACTTTGCAGCTCCATGGAAGAGAAGCAGATTCTGTGGGTTCGAATGGTAGGATTTCACACAGACCACAAACAATCATTATAAATAGTGGGCATCTAGGAGAGATTTTCACTGTGTGCAACTGATTACATGCAAGAAATCAATGTGCTTTACCTCAGCTGTGATGAAAGAGCCAGTCTCTCATTAGACGACAGCTTTACCTCAAGCTTCCTTCTGACCTGAAGGAAGAAGGGCTTTAATTAAATCCAGAAGAAGGGACTAAGCAGCCTCCAAGTTCCAATTACTGAAACCAGGGCATAAAACTTCACTCTGCCAAAGTAAACAGAGGAAGAGATAGAGAGTGTGTATTGATTAACACCACAGTGCTCATGTTCATCACTTTCTTTCTCCCTCGAGGTGCTGGCAGGCTAATGACGAGACAAATTAAGGCTAGAGAGGGAGCCACTCGTTACATTGCTGTTAACCCATCTCAACCAAGACCCGCTGCCTCTCGTCCTTCTGCTCAGCAACCCTACGAAACTCATAGCACTTCAAATGAATAATTCACTCAGGTACTCCAAAAGGGATAGGATATTAAAATTACATAGTTGCTGCGCCACATCCTTCAGATGTTCTGACCTTGCAATTGTCTCTACCTCCTGATGATTAAAGAAGTCTGTTTGAGTTTCTCTCTGTCTCTATACATTAGCAAAGTGGCAAAGCAAATCAGAAACTGACCACAGAACCAAACACTTTCATCATTTTCACTTTCACATTTTTTTTTCCTTAGAGATACTGCCATAGGCGGTGGATATAAATCTATGGCAGTGTTATTGTTGTTTTTATATATTTTCTACGTTTATTTCTATATTGCTGCTTTTGGGTGTCTCCAAATTTAGATATTTATGTATTATTTTTTGTATTATTATTATTATTATTATTATAATCTCTTCGTCTTTTCTGTATTAATTTATTTTTATATTTCTTTGTCTATATGGTAATGAGGGACATGTTTTTTTTCCACATTCAGGCATGGCAATGAAGACCTGAGTGGGCTGGGAGAGTAGGTGAGGAGGATTTATGAGCCCAGGTTTGGGGAGGCAAGCTCAGAGAGGATGATAGTGGAGATAAGACCATCCACATGATTTCATGACCTTTATGTGGTAACGTACAACGTGCATTTAAAGCCAGTGTGTGTGTGAAAAGAAACACACAGAGAGTGAGTGGGTGGAGCTATCAATATGTGTAGGTTGTCCAGACAGTTTGATTTTGTTTTACATCACTGTATTATTTCAAGCTGGAATCAGTACAAAACAATACATATATTGGTGCTATATTTTTTAGTCTATGGCCAATATTAAAACATATAGCACATGTATTACAGCCTGTAACCTTGCTGTAGCAGCTACACAGAGCAGTTAAAATTCAAAATTAGTGTAAGAAACTGCCACTGAGCACAGAAGTCAAAATTATATTGTTCGTATATGATTAATGAAAACATTTGTGCCACATCACTTTCTCTGGCTGGGGATTGGGAACCTCTGGGCCTGAACCAACTCATTCAACAGTGTGTATGAAACATTTGAAAGTGTAAGATATTGGTGATGGGTCACTTCCTCCACATTGATAACCACTAGAGGATCAACCTCTATATAAGGGCAGTAAACTGGAACAAACTTTCTGCCAGAACCTCCACATGAAAGAGCAAATAATCTGAACTAGCATTTTCAGACAGGTCAGCCCTAGATCTCTGGCTATCTGTTGCCGATGTGCTGCAGTTTGTATACTATGTATTAAAAACAACCGATGTTGAAGCCAGACGTGTACAATAAAATTATGATAATAAGGGGAATATGTAAAGGTAGAAATTTATAAATAATGTGCATGTAATTTTAGCATTTAAAAATGATATGATATTAATATATTTATTTATATATTTATTCTTTTATTTACGTTTCATTTTGGCAGGTCTGGACCTCTGCACTCGATAACTTCTTCAACTCCAAATATATACATATCACCAGCAAATTAAAACATGAGTTTGTATAATAAGGAACACCCACTACAACATCTCTGGAAATTTGAACGTTCATTTCATCATTGTCCAATGGCAAAGATCGTCAACAACTGTAATGTCACACAGTTTTAGCTAGCTAACACAGAAGTGAACTATTCCCAGGCCCCACTGACCCCAAAGAACAAACAGCTGAGTAAACATGGTTTAAATTTTTTTTCATTTACAAAATTCATTACTTGGAGGCATAAAATTGGGTTTCTTCGGTTCGTTATTAGCTAATTATATTGAATTTGTAATGCTAGCATACTTCATAAGATGTAGCCTAATGTTATATTACCTGTGACTTTTGTAGCTTGCTAGATGATAAAGAAATGTTGCTTAGCTGTGGGCCTTTTATGTCCAATGGAGATCCCACACAGATTCGGCCAGCCACATTATGTCATTTTTTTATGGATGTGGATTAGTATTTTGGCCCACCCTTGACTGCCATCATCTTAATAAAGTCATTGGGTCTAACCTGGCTACCCCATTGTAAAAGGTCTGTCTATGCCTCTGCTGTGTACAACTTGTTCTTTTGTAAGCTAGAAAAAAATGTTCTTGGAGACCTGAGTCTTGATTTTACAAGCAAACAACAGATAAACTATTCCCATCTATTTAAGCATGTCTTGTCTTGTATAAATAATGTTGTGGTGTGGTTAAATTGGTTCCCAAAGGCAAGCTCCAGGAAGTGGGATGAGTGACCAACAGTCTTTCCTCCACTGTGAACTTGAAGAGCCAGACAACACCATCACCAGAAAGCTGTTTCCATACAGAACAAGATGAGAAGATTTCTAAACTGAAAAGTGAGACGAAAGGAGGGGAGGGACAAGAAGACAGAAAAGAAAACAAATGACAAATGAAATAAAAATTCGCTGGCAGTCAAGATGGCCAGAATATATTTTCTGACAGTCCTAAAACTTCCCAAAGTCAAAACATTTATTAATCTACAGAGTGTCAGAGAATAAACAGTGAGTTTCAGCCCAGCAATTCCAATCACAGATAAGACTGTCCTGTCCAAAAGCAAAAAAAATGTTCCAGAGTGTTCCACCCAAGAATCACACATTGTTTACCACTGACTCTGGCAGACGAGCAGGAAGTGTTTCCTGCAGTAGCCCACTGGTAATTCATTTACAGCCAGACACCAGAATTCACACCTGCCTGCCTACCATTTAAAATAGCACAGAGATAGCCATTCCCTGCTACTGTGTAATCATAAACACAATATTAGAAGAGCACAACTCCATCCTTTCTGTACCGCTTATCCTGCACAGGATCACGGGGAGCCTGGAGCCTATCCCAGGGGCACAAGGCAGGGGACACCCTAGATGGGGTGCCAACCCATTGCAGGGCACATTCACACACTACAGTCAACTTTGTGATGCCAATCAGCCTACAACACATGTCTTTCGACTGGGGAGGAAACCGGAGTACCCGGAGGAAACCCCCAAAGCTGGGAAGAACATGCAAACCCCACGTACACAGGGATCAAACCCCTCATCCCAGAGGTGTGAGGCAAACGTTCTAACCAATAAGCCACCACGCCCCCGAGAGCACAAATCTTCTGCCAAACTTCTTAACCTGGTGTTGGTCATTTCTATTCAAGCTTACTACAACACCATATGGGTTTCTCTTCATGAACTACTGCTCATCTACAAAGCATCAAGAATTATGCTGATGATGTCTTGTACAACTTCTCACAGGACTACTTAAAAGAAATTACTCCACAGGATACTTTATTCACTCCTTGTTGAAGCGAGGATCAAATACAAAACTTTTGTCCTTGTTTTCACACCTTGAAAGACTCAGCATGACAGTTCCTTTAAACCACGGTTCTGAACAACACCCCAGAGAGGCAAGTCAGATCCTCGCCTTCAGCATGCCTGGGATGTTCGTGGTTTAGATCTAAGCATGCTCACAAGGTAAAATCTTGTTGTTTAAGTGCTCATGCCTCTGAACTAGTTGAACCAGAGATATTACTTTTCACTCATTTTTTCACTCAACTTTCAACCCCAGAGCATCTCCCTCCTTCAGGTTGCATGGGAAATCACTAAGTAAGAAAGGATCTATTGTTGCAGCCAGCTGGAATAATCCAAATGATTAAAAAATAAATGAAAATGAAATATAAAGTAAATGTATATCATGCAGTGGTGGCTGCAGGATTCAGTCGAATAGTATGCACACAAGTGCCCACAACCACAATGATTCATGTTCACACGCACACTCAAAGTCAAAGTCACCTTTATTATCATTCTGCATATTGCACAACTCGCTCACATAACTGGGTTATTGAGGTCATTCTGTCATGTTTTGGTATGCTCTGGTATATAAACTTGCCTGTAAACTACAGACTGATCTGATTATTCACAAAGGTCAGTGCTTAGAGTTGGCATCTTAAGTTTAAAAGAAAGGTGAAGAAGGCAATATGCAAATAACAATGCATATAATGAGAATATATTCAGGGTTTTTGTCATGAATCATTGTAGTTGTGATAATCATGTTAATTTGTGATCTCTGGAAATTAGTTTCAATTTAGCAATATGAGTTCCACACATATTAACTGGCCACCATCCTATAACATGACACTTGATGCAGCAGATCCTAATAATAATTGTAAAGCAACGCTCACCAACAAAATATCCAGTAAGCAGGTAGTGACTTATTATGTAAGAACAGCAAAAAAGCATTGAAGGAAGGAATGAAAAAATGCTGCAGATACATGTCAAAAGCTTCAGTTAAAGTTCACATCAAAGATCAGAATGGGGAAAAAAATGTCATCTCAGTGACTTTGACCATGGCATGGTTGTTGGTTTTTGAGTATTTCCGAAACTGCTGATTTTCCTGCTGAAAGATTTTCATGCACAACATTCTCGAGAGTTTGTATAGGATGCTTTTTGCACCATTCAGTGAGCAGCAATTCTGATGAGAAAGGTTAGAGGAGAATGGCCAGCCTGGAAGCTGACAGGAAGGCTGTGGTAACTCAAATAACCACTCTTTACAGCCATGATATGCAGAAAAGCATCTCAGAATGCACAATAACTTGACCCTTGAGGCAGATTGACTACAACAGCGGAAGACCACGTTGGGTTCCAAGAAATGGAATCTGAGGCTACAGTGACACATGTTCACAGGAACTAGACTGATGAAGATTGGAAAAATGTCACTTGGTCTGATGAATCTCGATTTCTGCTGTAACATGCAGATGGTAGGGTCAGAATTTGGTGTCAGCAGCATGAATCATCCTGCTTTTTGTCAACCATTCAGGGTGGTGGAGGTGGTGTAATGGTGTGGGGAATGTTTTCTCAGGCCCCTTAATACCAATCAAACATCGTATCTGAGTATTGTTGCTGACCATTTATTTACCATTTATTTATTTATTTACCATTTATTTACCATTTATTCCTTTATGGCCACAATTTACCCATCTTGTAATGCCTACTTCCAGCATGAAGGATGTGGTAGAACAGGAGATGAATCACAGCATGAATGTGCAGCTGACAAATCTGCAGCAGTGACGTGACGCAATCATGTCATGAACCAGAATCTCAAAGGAATGTTTCCAACATCTTGTGGAATCCATGCCATGAAGAACTGATGTTGTTCTGAGAGTAAAGCGTGTCCTACCCAGTATTAGTATGATGTTCCTAATAAGTGTAAGGTGAGTGTACATGCAATTTTCAACAGGAAATTAGATTGCATGAGGCAAAAATGGATTCTCATGCCACCAGAAATGTCTGCTGTAGATGTCAGTGGATGGGATGCGCATCCCTAGCCACACTTCAAGCCTCCTCGACTCCCATTCAAAGTCTTCATAACCTGATCTTGACAATGTGTGGATGATATGAAATCACAAAGGACTCCTTTCAGACATTGTTGCCAAGTGGCCTGGGAGTAGCCTACAGATTTATTCATCTGGGCCCACTCTGCACGCTGCCAAATTGCAAAGCAAGTACTAGCAAGGTACTCCTCAATTCTTTTTTCATGAAGAATTGAATGATTTTCAGCTGTTTGCCTCGGTTGCGTTGATGCAGAGCTGGCCATAGTGACAGTAAAATATAACTCTATAAGTTATTTTAATGACCTCACAATACTGTATTGTGCTGGTTACTGAAGAACTATGTAGAGGGTAATGCTAACTAGTTTAAGCTTTATTTGTTTAGACAGGATATGTTGTATGTTAATGCTAGTTATATGTAAGGTGAAGCTAATTTGCCTAAGCTGGTGACATGTCCATGGAAATGTAATTCAGAATCGTACCTTTTTTATGTTGTGCACAAGGCCTATGTGACTCAGTACATGCTATGCATTTGTGGGTTTTTTCCAGAACGTTAAGGGTTGAGTGTTTTGCAGACGTTAGATTAATAATATCAGAGTTCTGAACACCAAGTGAGTAATAAATTATTTTAAAGAGCATTTATGGTAATAACTATATAATAACTGTAAAGTCACAGTTCAGAGCCGTATTGTAGTTCTGGACCTCATTTTGCAGTAAGAATCGTTTCCTACAGCAGTAATTTTTTTTATAGGATTTACAGCGAAAACTAAGCTGTCAGGCAGTTAACTACTGGTTGATATCCTCTCCATGGCAATTTGCAAGTGAAAGCTGCTCACCCACAGACCATTGCTGAGGGGCATTTTAAACAGTTTGCACCAAAGGTATAAAAAAATAGATCCCACCATAAGTCATCACGAGGACTGGAGAGGGAAAATCTGACAAACTCCTGCCATTGCTTGCAGAAATCTTTGCCCGCTTGACTGTGGGAGCTGCCACACTTCATCTTTGTGTAATGTCATCTGTTTTATTTTTTTTCTTCTTTTTTTTTTTTTTTTTTTGTTGTGCATCCTGCAGAAGCTGGTACACTAATGGCTGAATACAGGCAACAGTTAGCCAGATATGTGAGATTCTTGGCTAAAATCCAGATTATTTATGATGAATGCTGTGGCTGAAACTGTTTCTGTTTTCTGGCTATACTGAAAATACATAAAATAATAAATACACTGCAAAAAAATTACATCATAGTGAAAAGATTTTGAATATAGTCAAAATCTTTACTAATTTACATTTTTACTAATTTACTACAATTAACCAAATTATCTGCCAACAGAACAAAACTATTTCAAGCTTTAGCCATTTTCAAGTCTGAAGTAGTCTTGTTCTATTGGCAAATAGTTTTTTTAAAATGTTTGCATTTATTTCTAGAAAGAAGCAAAATTATCTGCCAATATATTAAGAAAATGTAAAGCTTGAAATTAGTAAACATATCTAGAAATAAGTTTAATCATCTTATATTTGGTTCACTGTAATCTTATACAGTGCCATGCAAAAGTATTCACCCCACCCCCCCCCCCCCCCCCCCCCCCCCCCCCCCCAACCCCCCAACCCCCCAACCCCCACCTGGTCTTTATCCTGTTTTTTTGCATTACAACCTGGAATTAAAATCGATTTTTATTTGGATTTTATGTAATGGACTTAACAAAATAGTCCAAATTGTTGAAATGGAATGAAAAAAAAAATTAAAAACTGAAATGATGTGAATGCATATGTATTCAACCCCTTTGCTATGAAACCCCTAAATAAGATCTGGTCCAACCAATTAACTTCAGAAGCCACATAATTAGTTGATTAAGGTCCACCTGTGTGTGATCAGTGTCACATGATCTGTCACATGATGTCAGTATAAATGAGATTCCATGTGTTGGAGTGCCAGAAGTGCATTCTTATTCTTTCAGATTCTGACAGATTAAAAAAAAGGTGCACCATCTGCACTCACTTGCTCTTCCTCACCCTCATATTTCCTCAGTTTGCACAACACCAGGCTTAGCAGCTGCCATGCTGGTCGTCTACCTGAGACCCATCTTTCCAAGCCATAATCAGCAGATGACTGGGAGCTTTAGGAAGCCTTCCTCCTCTCTCATTTCTCCTACACACACAGATAATCAATGCATATTAAAAGAAATACACCAAAACAAACCTCTGGAACAATGGAGGGAGGCCTAAATGTCATTATTTTCTTACATATTACGCCTTTTTTCTCTCACACAGATTTTCTGTGCTCTCTTAGAAAGCTAAAAAAAAATGTCCACACTCAAATATATCCTGCTACATTCAAGACTAAACCACTATCGATTTGGATGGGGAGGTATACTCTCTTGTGAGCTCTAAGATATTAGATAGCAATTTATTTTAAATCAATTTGTATCTGACAATTCAGTTGCATTAGCACAGAACAGGTTGTTTCTCTCTTCCCTTATCTGTAGTCCAAGTGAGTCGTATCTCAACACAAGCTTCTTTTAGATTGCTAGTAATCCCAGTTAACAGGTTAAATATGAACTACCATTATAATAAATAAATACACTTCTACTGTAGCTTCACAAAACTTCTACTGTAGCTAAAACAACAAAACCTGTTGTTTTAACTTAATTGTCTGGCATGCCTGATATGACTAAAGGCCACAAAACATGAAAGCAAATTAATTCAATAATTATTTATTTGTTACCTTTTATGTAAAACTGCTGGGGAGTAGAATTTGATCATTTCTCCCTCTCTCGCACAAAAACGCTATTGTGATCTACTCGTAAGAATATTGTTGTGCCGTTCTCTACCACACAGACTGATGGGCCAAACACACCTAGTTATCCACTAGCTGGCTATTGTTATCTCTTTAGCTAATGCAACACAATGAGGATAACTCGACTGACTATCATTCACTAGCTAGCTCTTAAACTAGAGAACAAATAAATTCTCTCTGCAATATCACTTCTGCAAGACGAAAATCTAAATCTCCATCACTCCGGCTTCCTCCCTGCAAAAAATGTCATCTCAGCAAATGAAAATATCTTGAATATAGGCAGCTTTATCTAGTATTTCCTATTATAAGATTACAATAAATGAAATATAAGATTGTTAAACCTATTTCTATATATTTCTACTAATTTCAAGCTTTAATTTTTCTTATTCTATTGGCAGATAATTTTGCTTCTTTCCAGAAATAAATGCTTAAAATTACCTGCCAACAGAACAAGACAATTTCAGGCTAGAAAAAATAATCTGAATAATCTTATATTTGGTTTATTGTAATCTTATAATAGGAAATACTAGTTAATTTGACAATATTCAAGATATTTTCCCTTGTAATTTTGTACAGTGCATCTGTGAATTACTATTACAAGATTGTCAGACTAACTCACAGCAGCTTAGGAACACCATATTGTGGGGGTTTTTTTTCACTGACTTAATTTTCATTTTTTAACTGTAGTTGTGTAAAATTTAAATGAAATGTGGCCAACAGTAATTAGCTATGAGTTAATAAAATTAACTTGTCTAAACAACCAACAGTCGTAGCAACCTAGAGTGTGGACATAATTTCAGATCTTCTTAATTAGCCAGCTACAGAGGTTAACCAAGTGGCCAAACAGATTTTTTATGTTTGTGATTTAAAATTTGTTGACAGTAAATAAAATTGGGTGCAAGGTCTATACTTTTTAACTGAACTGTATCGCAGGACTAACAACTAAGCTTCAGAGGAAGAGGGGTGATTATGCATGAATTTCTTTTCAAGTGGAGATTGGGCTTTGAAACATGGTCCGCTGTGTCAGCTCAGAATGATTCGAAGGAGTGGAATGAGGAGGTGTGGAATGAGGCGTTATCAGGCTGCAATAGCCAAGTATAATGTGCATTTTTTTATTAGTTTAATATACACTACATATGTACACAATGAGTCAGAGAAAACTATCTATCTAGATAGAAAACTATCTAGAAATACAATTGTGGGGTAAAAGCTGCATGAAGGATACTTGAGCTGAATCTGCTTATCACATGGTGAGAGCATGGAGATCAAATAAATCATTCCAGGAAGCGGTGCTGTCTTACATTGCTGATGGGATTAAATCACACATTATGGCTGAGACTAGCAAATGATCATAACACAACATTGTACTGTCATCTTACCAAGAAGCAAACAAGGTCGTTGCAACGTTATAGAGACAGAAATTACTCATGTTGTGCTGATGTATGTGTGATCTATCTGGGAACCGTTCCATGTTACTAAATCTTTTCTGTAGATGTCTAAAAGTATTGAAGCTTAAGTATTGGCCTGTTTAATCTCTGATTCCTCTACAACTGAGTGATAAAAACCTATAACCAATTCTAACTGGTTGACATCCTTTGGCAGTGCTGTTGCATTTAATAAAAAAAAAAGAGCAGGAACGGGAAATCTGAGTGCAAGAGCATAAAAAGTGTCACAAGCAAGCAAGATATAAATGAGCATATGTGCATACTCCCTATACACAGCGAAAGCAAATCTGCACAAGAGCAGCATCATTTTGAGGGTAAGGTCAATGCGCAAGCAAGATACATTTGTGCGTGTACATGTATTTTTGTATGGAAAAAAAAATCATGTGCGCAAAAGGAAACCTGCTAATGTGACACCATAGACCTTTTGTTTTAATGCACAATGTGTAAGAACGCTAGCATAATTAACTGACCTTGTGTGGGAAAAGAATATATTAGAACTTAATTAAAATGCCAACCCAAAAGTAATTAAAATGCCATAACAAAACTGATAATCACAAATGACTGATGATATTTAAATTAAAATTATGATATTTTAAATGTCATATAAGAGCATTAACGTATGTTTTATTTTGTTCATGCTCTCTTGCTCACATGATGGTTTGTCACTGGGGTGCACATACACTCACTTCCAACTGTATATACAGATCAGAATTTCAGCTTTCATTTCCTGATACTTACATCTAGATGTGTTAAACAGCTTACAAACATGGCAAATTTTGTTTGAACCCACCTTTTTTCAAGTGTTAGATTGATTGTTTAAACAATTAATAGCTATGAATGTCTACTCTTGGTTTGAGCAAAGGGTTTCGCCTGTGAAGACTGCATTTGTTGCTAAAAAAAAAAGATAAACCAACAAGAAGACCAAAGAGCTGTCTATGGGAGAAAAGCAAGACATTTCGAAGCTGGGAAAAGAGGGAAAATCAATCAAAGCCACTGCACTAGTGTTGGGCATAGCCAATACAACAATTTGGAATGTCTGGTTGTTAGTACTGGTGTAACAGTACTACAGGTCGGCCAAGGAAACAACAACAGTTGATGACAGAAACTTTGTGAAGAAAAACCCAAAAACAACAGTCAGTGGCTTCACCAACAACCACCACAGGGCAGGGGTGAAGGTATCACAATCCACTGTTCAAAGAAGACTTCAAGAGCAGTCATGATTTGGAGTGTCATGGCTTGGGCTTGCATGGCTGCTTCTGGAACGGACTCACTAATCTTTATTTATGATGTAACTCATGATGGTAGCAGCAGAATGAATAAAGAAGTCTACAGAAACATTCTGTCTGCCAATTTACAGAGAAATGCATCCAATCTAATTGGGAGGAACTTCATCATGCAGCTAGACAATGACCCAGTACACAATGCCAACACAACAAAGCACTTCATCAGGGGAAAAAAGTGGAAGGTTTTAGACTGGCCAAGTCACTCACCAGAGCTTAACCCAATTGATCAGCATTTCATCTCCTGAAGAGGAGACAGAAGGGAGAAACCCCCCCAAAACAAACAACTGAAAGAAGCTACGCTACAAGCCTGGAAAAGCATCACAAAAGAATGCTACAGTTTGGTGATGTCAGTGGGTCCCCAGCTTGATGCAGTTATTGCAAGCAAGGGATATGCAACCAAATATTAGTGTTATTTACTTTCATTTACTTTAAGACTGTAAAATCTGTACCTATACTTTTGCTCACCTAAAAATTGGGTGGTCTGTCCCCAAAGGTGCCATGTTCTAAGTTGTTTAAACACATCTAGATGTAAATATCAGGAAATGAAGGCCTTAATTCTAATCTGTCATCTCATATTCATCTTTTGATCTCAAACCCAAATGTCTTCAGTGTATAGCAAAAATAAAAGAATTCCAATACTTTCAGAGGGAACTGTATTTCTTCTTTCTTCTGTATTTAGTCTTTTTGTCTTTGTGATGTCTTATCATGAAAATATGTTCACCTGATAAAAAGATACAAACATAATCCCTTAAACTCTCATGTTATTAATATTAAAGCATATTCAGTTCAGTGAAAATGCTAATACTAATAACATGGCTGGAAAATATTAGCCACCCATGAGCAGATGTCATCTGTGTAGTGCTATTGTTATTTCATTGTTATTTCATTGTTAGAAACTTCATTTTTAAGGAATTTTTCTATAAAACTATTTGGAAAGGCCCAAGCAATTTGAAAAACTACACAGCACTGCATGGATCCGAGCAGCAACTATTGCTGTATGAAACTTTGAAACTTACATAACATTCCGGTGACTTTCTGTACGTTTTCTCCTTTTCTTGTTTCTAGTGTAAAGCATCATTGTATTAGTCTCAAATGATAATTTGCAGTTAGACAATGGTGTATGTACATCAGGAGACCGGGCCATTTGGACCTTCAAGCGGTCATGCATGGAGAGATTCAACCTATTTATTCTACCTATATTAGTAGCTCTTATTACCTTGAAACTTAAAATCATAGACTATAACGCACATCCTATTCCAGGCTTTTTTAAGATACTTATTCACCAAATCAGCTTTCACATAAACCTCACACTGTGAATGTTTTAAAAACAGTTGCACATGCCAGTCAGCTCATAGAGTGAGGTAAGGATCCTGTGCTTGTTCTTATACCTGCACAGAGCAACATATTTAAGTCCAGCATTTCAAGATGGATGTGGACTTTGTAGAGACATGGCCTGGAGCTCTGGCTCACCAATACTTTCCACCAGACAGTTGGACGCCCTCTGGTGAATGGCAGAGAAATAGGCACAGAAGTCAAGGAAGAACAAGGAGTCGATGGTTTGACATTTTATCCTGAGGAATTGGAGGGGTGAGCTGTGAATATAAAGGAATATATGAGGAAATGTATAACTATATAACACAGAATTCATCTAGTTTGTGGGTACAGGTTAATCGTGTAGCTGGAACAAAGCAGAGAACCGCTGTGTAGCAGTGCTGACTAGACACTCAAAAGCTCAGGTTTTATTAATACCACCGGCATACTGATGAACCTTTCCAGGGTGTTGGATTTGCATTCAGAAAAGATCAAATGTTCAGCACGGAAGCTGAAGGCAGTACATTAATGAGAGGTTAGTTTAGTCATAACAGGTTTAAAAAAACATGATGGTCTGTAGTGCTTAATGGTGATAGTGGCAAGGATGAGGAACAGGGTTACATGGCATTATGGGTAAAGTAAACTATGAACACCTCAAAAATCTGATAAATGCAAATAGAAAGACATTTGTGAGACTTTTGGTTATTCCTGGTGGCAAATATCCCGAGTGTACACACAGAAGCAGAGTTCGGAGTTAATTCCAAAGTTAAACAGAGAAAATGCTGAAGTTTTGCTGAGTTCCCGGTGAGAGGTGAGCAGAACAGTGATGATACTGGTCCAGTACATTTGGTGCAAGCCTTCACAGAAGTCAAGGAGAAACAGGTTGGAGACAGGGATTTGGTAAATTATACAAATGTGTGATGCCAGAAAGGAGATTTCAAGTTAATAGATCTTTATTATGATTCCAGACATATACAAGTACACAATAGAACGAAATATCATTCTGCAAGTCTTGGTGCAACATACAGGCTTTACGTACTATACATCTGTCCACAAGACAATATATACTATTGGTGATATTATAGGCAGTTATATCACCAGTTTCAGATATGAGTTAATCAGCTGAACTGAATCATGTTTTAGATATAGACGATATTAACAAGACCAGACTACGTGATTTAATCAACTTACACTCATGATGCTTCGCAATGTGCTTAATATTACAAAAAGACTCTTTTAAGAAAGAGTGAAGGCAGTTGGAGTATGGTATGTGTGTGTGTGTGTGTGTGTGTGTTTTAGCTTTTTATATCTTGGTGAGAATCAAATGTCCCCACGAGTGTAGCAATATCTGACAGTTTTGACCTTGTGGGGGACTTCTGGCTAGTGCCTATAAGGAAAACTCCAAAAGCCAAAAGGTTTCCTTTTGGTTATTGGTTTTAAGATTAAGTTTAAATGCAGGCATAGCATTAATAATTATGTCTATGGAAGGTATTCACAAGCAGTGGTGTGCTGCTGGGTGGGATGCAATATGCTAATTAAAATCACTTTGCGATTTATATTTAATAATCGAGTTATAATTATGACACGTTCATGCATTTGGGGTGGATGACATGATTTACAACCAACTAATCTTGCCATATTAATAACATTAATAGGCGTAGGAAATAAAATACATCTTACATCTTACCTTATAAATTTAGGAAAATGCATGATTCTGACTGGTTTAATCCTGTTTCACCATAGCAGCTAGTAGTCAGTAAAGTGTAATTAAACAAAGTAAGCAGAGATTGAAGCACAATATAAAGAATCATGATGCAACTCTGCCTGCTTTTAAATGCTATAAATCCTGTTAGGCAAATGAATGTTTCAAAACACTTCATTTCTGTGAGTTTTGAGACACATGTATGTAAAGTTCACATACACATACCAAGTTCACATACACATGTATAGATACACAAGCACATATACATATGTGCGTGCACACACACACACACACACACACACACAAATGACAATCATGTGTAGTGTTACTGCAGTACTGCAGTGTGAGTCATGGTAGCTGACATTCTTCTAGGGGAAAAGATATGTGCTGGTATGTCACATGCATCATTAACAATTGCGCATATTGTACAGTGTGTCTATATTAATCAGTCAAACTTGAATACTAATATTTAAACTAATAAACCTTGTTCTTGTTCTTTATAGTTTCGTTGTTAATTGGGCGTTCAGCATTACGCATTGGCTCTATAAAGAGTATGTCTTTGTTTAAGGTACATAATATCTGAAGCTCAGAGGTGTCAAAAGCATATCTGACTTTCCCAGTGCACACATTTAAGCATAGGTTATGTATCTACCAACCAGTACGCTATTGTCATAGAAGAACTGTTATCTATAACTACATGCCTTTAAATTGGCTGTCATTATTAAACTTTATCTGTAATTGATGATGTCAATTGTGACGCGCAAAAGCAGCAAAGTGAGATTCAGTGTCAAGCACAGCAGAACACACAGGTTTATCTGAAAACAAAAAGGCTAAGAACAATGTCTATCCCACTGGACACTCAAGCACAAACAGCCTGCAACAACTGTCTAGAAGTGTCACACTCCCACCTGCATTATTGCAGTCTGTTGCTCACATCAACGAGGCCCAAGAAAGGCCCATGAGGAATAGCTGCAGTGTCCGTTACAACTCTCACCCACAAATCCTCATGACACACAGCAAAAAAGTGCAGAAAACTACTCTGAAGCACAGAAAGGTTTTATCCGTATAACCCTCATATCATATGAGACATCCAGTGAAACTTACAATGCACTCACTTATGCTCAAGATTTAGATACATTTCCAGCAACAATTTAGATACAAAAATTTAGATACAATCACAGCAGACAAACGAGTAAAATCTTTGCCTCAGCAATATCGAACTTTGTGTCAGTGCCTCGGACAGCTTACCTTGAATAGCCGCAAGATATTGGCCACCATGATGGAGACGGAGCTGGCAGATGCTCCAATCACTCCCACTATCTTGTCGGGCTTGGCAAAGACAGGGGGGTCACCATTTGCGCAGCGTACATCCGAGCCATCACGCTCAATGAGTGCTTGGACAAAGGTGAGTGACTGCTCAAGGGCATATGTGTCCCGGGAACAGGTGTCCAGAATGCGAGCACCGAGGGTCACATTAGGCAGCAGCTCCGGGTCCTTGTTGATGAGGTCGATGGCAAAGAGCATGGCTTCCAGTCGATGGATGCCCTTCTCCTTCTTCAGCTCTCCGCAGGGCACTCCTCGTTCACCACGGGCATGCACCGGGAATAGGCCACCCAGAATGATGTCGCCATCTATTCGGATGGAGTGGGCATATTCCGTTGGTAGAGGCTCCAAGCGTTGAGAGAATGATGGCAACCAACAGCAAATCTCAGCCGTTAGGAGAAGAAGGAGCTGGTATGTTGCCCAGTTCAGGCTAGTGCTTTGTAATGCCATACTGATACTACAGAGGAATAGGAGAGGATCCAGAAATCCCAATCATTTAACCAAAATGGCAGCTGTGGTGGGTGGGACCATCCATGGCCATATACTTAATGCTGAGGCCAAATCTCCTGTGTCACGGGGACATTGCCACAGGGATTTCTTGTGCTCCACACATGTCTGAAGTACATGTGTTGTGACAGAAAGTGAGGGATAAGTTCAAAAACAGCAGAGAAAAAATGAGAGGGGAGTGTGAAACCTCAGGTTCTTCTCTGCTTTGTGCTATATCTCCAGCTGAACCTGCAAAAGAGACAAACGCTATCAGCTATAGTAGCTCAAATGCAAATTCAAGACCCTTTTGAACATATACGCAGTGCATACAATGTTACGCCTGTTTTTGTTTCTCAGTTCAGGTGAATCATGATAAGCAGTCAGCTAAATATTGCCACTAGGAGTGTGATTCTCTCCTTTTGCGAAGACATCTTGATTATCAACAATTCAGTGTACAGCTTGAAGCAGATGCCTAGATTGATTTAATTGTGATTGTCTCTAAATATTTTTCCCAACAAACAGTTTTAATAGGTGTAGTCATGTCGTAAAAATTGAGGTTGGTGCATCAACACAAATCAATTAGTCTTTACCATTGGGAATCATAGAGAGAGGGCTTTGTGGGGGATTTTCCAGTGACCACAGAAGCAAAGACCTCTATTCTGGCCTTTTTCTCCCACCGCTATGCATGCAAGATCAATGTGCGCAGCTGCAGATTGAAACTGCACCGCATTCAGGCGTCCTCTGAAGTCGAGACTACAGAGGCAGTCTCCTGGACATCACAGACATTGCTGTCTTTTTCCTTGATGTAGCTCGACCGATACACTTCCTGACCCATTACAGCCAAACAGGACATCTTAAAGCACTGCACTGGATTGAAAATGTGATGTGTTGAATGTTTTCATCTGTACTGTAGGTTATGGATAAAATACAGATGAAAACAACCAACTGATTAATAGACATTAGAAGAAGAAGAAGAAGAAGAAGAAGAGGAAGAAGAAGCCTTTATTTGTCATATATACGTTGCAGTCAGCTGGCTTTACATTATTATAAACACAAGTAATCTTACAGGATGTGTATAAGTATTCTCCTAGGAATTTAGGACTTAGTTTTGTTCTTCATCAGTGCAAAATAAATCAGACAGACCCACTCATGCTAATGAGACGGAATTGATGGGCGGCCACAAAATTGAAGCTCTTCGATCGTTAGAGGTGACAGAATGATGGACGCGTTATTAAGCTTCCCTGGCACTGTCCCATCTCTTTTTTTCTTTTCTTTTTTTTAATTTACAAGTATCGGAATGTGTCAAGCAGTGCCATCTTCTTCTGGCAATTTGATTATATTTTCTCCAGCAGGACTGCTCTCTGGGGGATCCAAGTGCAGAAAGTGATAGCTTTAGTGAATTCCTTTCTCTCTCTCTCTCTCTCTCTCTCTCGCAATCTCTCTCTCTCAGTAGTCTCACGGCTCTTCCAGACTAGGTTTCCTCCTGTCTTTTTCTTTTTTACATTATATATTTTCAGCTCACGTTTAGATGATTGACATTGATTAGTACAGCAAAGCTTAATCCAATGAAAGAAAAAAAATAGCATCAGGATATTTGGTAGTACTTTACTGATTATTCTGATTGAAAGAAAATTACCTAGGCACTATAGTCAGCTGTCTGTGGATTTGCGCATGCATTTTCCTCTATTCAGAACAATTTCAGATCTTCTCGTGCCTTGTAATAATTGGCTATATCAAAAATAGTTTTGGGTTTTTTTTAAGACAAGCACTATTGTAATGCTGTAGCCTACAAGGTAGTAGAAAATGTCATTTAAAAAAGAGCATTAGGAGAGCTGGTACATGTCTCTAACTTCACTGCAGACCTCAGCAAGTCACCTCATCAGTTAACACCCAGCTCTTTACTTTAGGCATTCGATTGTTATAGCGTTGCATTGCATATTTATGCATATTGATATTCTTTGATATCTTAAAAAATAAAAAGAAAAAAAAAGAAAAGAATGGAAAAAAAAATGGGGGAGGTGATGATCCCCCTCCCACTGGTTAGGAATTGCAGAGCGCGTGAAACAAAACCTCATGCGCATATGAAATAGGTTTTCTAACAAAAGTATGATGCTAGTAAAATGCAAGTAATGGGAATCTTCAGCCCTACCTCCTTTCCTGGGTGCTGCTGATGGTGCGTTAAGGCGCTCGCGCTTTGGTGCTGAAGAGAACAGCGCATTGAGCGCGAGACCGCCAAACCAATCACAAAAACAGTCTCCACGACTGTCACTGGTCTTCCCCCTCCCTCCCTCTCCTCTCTCTCTCTCTTTCTCTCTCTCACTCTCTTTCTCTGGAACCTCAGACAGCGTCTTGTCCAACTACACAGACATTATTAACGAATTTGTCTAATGACTAACACTCTTACGCACTGCACGGTAAATGCGCGCGCGGCACGCCGCTTGTTGCGGCGTTCTACGTCACTCAGTTTGTGGGTTAAGAATTGAAAAGGTGTCTCTGCAAAGATGCAATAGATCACGTCATGGATCGACGTTTAATAAGCTATCTGTATCATATACAAATGTGCAGGTAGGTTGCTTTCTTTGGAAAATTTTGGATAAAAATACTAAGCATGCCTGATGGACTAAAAATGAAGAAAGTGATGCATAAAGAAAAGAAGTGTGTACATAAAGAAAAAGCAGTGTAAACACTGTGCCTTGTGTATTGCGTTCTGCATGAAGGAACACGTGCAGAGAAGGGGAATCTTCCCACTGAAGTTTTACTGCCCTCTAGTGATGATAATGAAAAAATGAAAGTACTTGTTGCTGTGTGTGTGTGTGTGTGTGTGTGTGTGAGTGAGTGTGTGTAGGGAAGAGTGGGGCATATTGTCACACATTTCACTCTTTCTTCCACTCCTTGGCCAATGGAATGAATGTCATACCCAATGAAAGAAAGCCAGTCCCAGGCACATATTTAGATTTTATTACACCTATCTTATTTCATTATGGATTATAGACAGTTAAGTAGAGGGTGTGCACTTGTGACGATCTGCCGCTTCAGTGCTGGATATGGCCTCGTTCACACCTGGCATGAACATGTGTCCTGGGTGATCTGACTGAAAGTGGACAGCGCTACATACAGGTGTGAACGGGGTCCAGTGTATCACGGAGACGCAGCGTGATCCAATCACTCAAACCACCTTCGGAAGTGAGACGCATTTGACCATAACATTTGTGGTGTGAACACAAAAGCATCTCGATGCATCCTGGACCGCAGTGAAAGGCCAGCTAATCAGCTGCATCATCGTCCTATCTGGAAAATGGTACACAATCATTGCGAGCCATCTCTGTTTGGAAATTGTGCTGAATGGTAGAGTTCTCCACCACTAGGCTAATAGATAAAGGTGATGCTAGAACAACAGACACAAAAGCAGCTGCTTTTTGTAGCTTCTTTCATCTTCTCACGTTCATTTATTAGTTTCGTTAGCAGACCACACGATCGAAACGTTTGAAACAGCCCATACAGGTACAGGAAAAAGGATCCACCTGAAAACAAATACAGCAGAAAACAGACGTAATAAATGTACATGACACCCTTTTTCAAGCAGAAATGATGTATGAAATATGATCACAAGTGGTCACTGTGGTCACAATCAAAATGACAGGTGTGAACGTCTGCATTTCGGCTGTCCAGGCGGTGTTAACAGCAGGTGTGAACAGGGCCTAAGTGATTCTGAATATAGATTTTTTTTAAATTTCACATTTAAAACCAAATACGACATAATCAGAGAACCAGTGGGGTTGGATCTGTATGGGATAGGTGGCACTCTGAGCATCTTTCCTTGCCTTACTACAATTATGATTACAGGTTCACTCACTTATCATGACCACTTACTATCCTACTATCTACTACATTCATGGCACTGCATAACATTTTGTGTGTATTACGCAAACATACACTCACCGTTCACTTTAATGGGAACACCTGTACACCTGCTGATTTATGCAGTTATCCAATCAGCCAATTGTGTGGTAGCAATGCAACGCATAAAATCATGCAGATACGGGTCAGCAGCTTCAGGTAGTGTTCACATCGACCATCAGAATGGGGAAAAAATATGATTTTGACTGTAGCATGATTGTTGATACCAGGCAGGCTGGTTTGAGTATTTCTATAAAACTGGTCTCCTGGGATTTTCGTACACAACAGTCTCTAGTTTACTCAGAATGGTACAATAAAGAAAATAGATTGAGTGAGCGGCAGTTCAGCAGATGGAAACACTTTGTTGATGAGAGAGGTCAACAGAGAATGGCCAGACTGGTTCAAGCTGACAGAAAGGCTACAGTAACTCAGTAAACCACACTGTACAATTGTGTTGAGCAGAAAAACATCTCAGAATGCACAACACATGAAACCTTGAGGTAGATAAACTACAACAGCAGAAGACCACGTCAGGTTCCACTTCTGTCAGCCAAGTACAGAAAGCTGAGGCTGTGGTGGGCACAGGCTCACCAAAACTGGACAGTTGAAGACTGGAAAAATGTAGCCTGGTCTGATGAATCTTGATTTCTGCTGAGGCACACAGATGGTAGGGTCAGAATTTGGCACCAAAAGCATGGATCCATGGACCCAACCTGAATTGTGTCAACAGTCCTGACTGGTGGAGGTGGTGTAATGGTGTGGGGAATGTCTTCTTGGCACACTCTGGGCCCATTAACACCAATCACTCATCAATTGAATGTAACAGCCTTTTTGAGTATTGTTGCTGACCATGTGTATCCCTTCATGGCCACAATTTCCTCATCTTCTAATAGCTACTTCCAGCATGATAATGCACCATGTCACTCAAGTCATCTCAAACTGCTTTCATGAACATGAAAATGACTTCACCGTTCTTCAGTGGCCTTCCCAGTCACCGGATCTGAATCCAGTAGAACACCTTTAGGATGTGGTAGAACGGGAGATTCGCAGAATGAAAGTGCCCCTGAAAAATCCACAGGAATTGCACAATGCAATCATGTCAACATCTTGTGGATTCCATGCCATGAAGAACTGAGGTTGTTTTGAGAGCAAAGGGAGGCCCTACCCAGTATTAGTATAGTTTTCCTAATAAAGTGCTCTGTGAATGTATAATGTAGCATATCAATTTACAGTAACATTTAATACTATTATCAGAAACCCAGTAGGTGATTACACAATATCATAATGATTTTTGCACAAGTTCTGTCATTTATTACTGAGGCAACTCAATGGTTAAGACATTGGACTATAGATTGGAAGGTTTTGAGTTCAAATCCCAGCATTTGCAAGCTGCCACTGCTGGACCCTTGAGCAAGGCCCTTAACCCTCAACTGCTCAGTTGTATAAATGTAAGTTGCTCTGGACAAGGGTGTACCAAATGACTACATCTAACATGACACTTGATTCTCTCCTCTACTCAGTATAAAACAGAATTTTCAACATTCATAGCTTACAAATTTTTATTACATAAAATGTGAAATGCCATTTAAAAAAAAAAAAAAAAACTTTTTACTGAAAGGCAAAAATAAGTCCATTGCACTCACCTGAACACATGAACATAAAAGTCACAGAAAACAGCTATTCAATTTTTGACTTAACGTCCACTTGTGAACCCCGCGCTCCCCTACATACATACATTTTCTTTTTATACTATTGTCAGATGGCTACAAATAAAACACTGAGCCTAGATATTCCAATTTTTTTATTGGTGGAAAAAATTGTTTGTATTTAGATACATTCATTTAGCCCCTGTTAGAAAAGTATAGATCTATAACATTCTCATCATTAATAATATATTAACAAAAAATGATGTCTGCTGAAACATAATGAACCCCTAATTTAAATGCAGCAGGAATTACTTTTGCTGTGGACAACAGACATCTTGCACAAATATGGGAAAATGCATGAAAAATGATGAGTAAAACAAACTCCATCCTTAAATCTTCTCAACACAAAACATACATTTTAAATAATCTGTAAAGACCAAAAAGGTATTACTCAGAATTTTGTAAATTAAATGATTTGTATGTGGGACATTTAATCTTTTCACATATGATCCTTGTATTTTAACATATGGAATGTCTGTAGACATGGCGTTCTGAACCTTTGATTTAAAAAAAATAGCAAGTGATATCCCTTTGTATGTTTTTTTTTTTTTTTTTTGTTTAAACTTAAATAACGGCTGTCCAAGGGCCAAAAACAGAAATATACGAAACATTCCAGCAGTTGTGGGTCTTTTTCCCTCAATAATAAAAAAGGAAATATATATTTGCATTGAATACCAATGAGTTATAGATGCCTCATCAGCACCACTGCTATAGCCTTTAACTCAGGAGCTTCCCTACATGGCCTGGGGTTAATCCACTAAAACTGGATCCTGAAACAATATCTTTCCCCACTTCTTGGCTGAGATTGAGACACTGCAGTTACCAATATCTGCAGGCAGATCGAATAAGAGAATAGATCGGTTTTTTTTCCCCCTCTGGAATAGTGGTTAACACCTCTAATACAGTTCAATTACAACATCCACTGTGAGGTCTAGACAGGCTAGACAGATGGATAGCCAAAGGGAACAAACTTATTTATTACCTACATAAGCCCATCAAAATACCAAAGCTATGAACCAGTACAGTCAGGTATTTATAATTGCAGCATTATTCTGTGGTCCAGTTCTTCTTAATTTTTGACATTAGCAGCTCTTTATTCCTTGCCTTGCTGCCAGAAATCCAGTGTTTCACCAAAATGGATCTGAAAAAGAAAGAGAAAGAAAAACAGATGTGAGACAACAGAGCATGGTCAATAAGTCCGGTTAAACACAGTGACTCTTCATCTGTTTCGTAGCAGCAGTGCCCAATGGAGCCATCAGGCACAAGCAGACCATGACTAAACTCTAATCAAATGTCTGTGTTGTTTTCTGAATGCTCTAACATACTGTTTCTCAGGGATCAGATCATACTGCATTCAAAGAAACAGAGACTGTTAAAGCAAATGGAAAGAGGAATGAAAGTGAATATGGACACTCAAAGCAACTGTTACACTTATCTAGACATGAGAGAGACCAGAAGCATTCAAAGAATGTTGCGCACCCCAGGCACTGCATGGGTGATGGGTGAGGTGGAAAATACTAAAAAAAAAATTTTAATGTATCAGACCTGCCAACATTTACACATTTTGCATAGGTGCTCCGTATTTTAATATCATAACACACTACTATGAATCATCATTCAACAATGCACAAAAGAGCTGTTTTTTACCCAATAAAAATGACAGATGAGCCAATTGACATGTTGATCTGGAATGATTGACAGTTGAACTCTCCAATATTATGACATATATTGAGACACATTATTAGTAATGTTTATAACTGGTGCACTTGTCTGACTCTACTTAAAAAGATGAGCTTGACATGGCACCCTCACTTTCTGTCAAGATGAATAAAGAATGTATCAAATTCATTAACGTGAAATAAAAAAAGGCAACGTATGTTCAACTTAAGCAGTACATAGTTAATATCAGATAAGGGATGCCACCAAAAAATCTCGTCCAAAAACAGTCAAAAACGGCTGAAAATTCTGACTGAAATAAAAATGTAAATGTAAACAGGCCTACAATGAAATGACAAATCTAACACTTTATAATTAATTGTAATGGTAGGATAATTAGAAAATGATTAAAATCCTGTTTGCTATTTGCTTTGCCCTCCTGCACCAGTCAGTGCTCAAACATTTGCACATAACAAGCAAATCAACAGACAAAAATGTCAGCCATGTGGAACCATTTCACGGTTTCTACGAAGGACATTAGACATGCAATTTGTAACAAAAAAAAGGTAATCTCCCCCAGACCACTGTCTATTAAAAGACTCTTATTTTCATGTGGTTCTATTTTATTGCCAGTTAGTAGTAAATGCCCTGGACAGTGGCATTCCCTAGCCTGTTTTTCTATCTATAAACTACTGCAGTAGTTTGAGTACTGACACATTTGTTTTTTATTTGGGGGGTTGGGAAGGTGCTCAAAAAACTGGGAAATAAGTCTCATGGGGAAAAGGTTTGAATATGTCTGCCTTAGACCAAGTGCTGTATGCAAGGACATGGATGATATTTACTTTTTTAAAGGAAGCCCCTACATTGCCTCTCCTCCTGCTTGGTCTGACAGTGTCCACCCCCACAAGACATTTAAACCTTGATGGGATATTGACACTTCTCATTTCTGGGACCTTACAGAGAGAACCACTTTTTTTTTTTTTTTTTGCTGGGTAGAAGGTCTGGCTCCGTTCCCTTATTAAGGTTTGACTACAAGAGGCATAGCAGAGATGGACTGGCCCTGGGAACACATTTACACACCTGTTAGGTTCCTGTCAGAGCTTCAAGTTGGTCCACTCTAAAGAAACCTCCCATTTGGATCTTCATAGCTTGCTCAATTAGCATGTGAGAGGCTGCCTCAGCTAACAGTATAATCACAACTTCCCTCTGTTCAGCAGAACCTTGCCACTCACCAAAGAAGGGACTTTGAGCGTGTGCTCACGCCCACCGTTCTGCCATCAGTCTTGGCTGCATTGCGGTGGCTCCTCTTATGCGACTCCAGGTAGACCTTCTTGGCAAAGGCACGGCCACACATGTCACATGCATGTAATGAGAAGTTCTTGGTGACGCGTACTTCAGTGCTGTCCTGTGCCTCTTCAGCACTGCACATTCCATTTGAGTTCTGGTTGCACATGACAGACGGAGTGTGAAGAGAAAGGCTTTGCCTGCGTGTGACTGGTGGCGATGGAGGTCGAACATCCTGTTTTCGGATTACAGGGGACACAGAAGACGGAGGGCTAACCTTCTGCAGGCTGTGTGATGTGGTGTCTCCTTTGTGATGGTCATCTGGGTCTTTTGGGTGAGCACGTTTTACTGAACTGCCAAGCACGGTTTCAGCGGGCTTCTTCACAGCACGGCTCTCCAGACCCGGCAGGATCTTGGCCAGGTAAGCAGAGTTTTTCTTGTGTACGACAGCGACATGACGCAGCACATCACGCTTGCGGCGGGATTCATAGCGGCACAGGGGGCACCGGTAGAACTTAATGAAAATGTCACCGCCGTTATCTGTGTGCAGCTCGATGTGCTTGGCAAGATTCTGGCGTGAGCTGAACTGCCGCTTACATAGCTTGCAGAAGAGCTGTTTGAAGTCGAAGCCCACAGAGAGCTTGGGCTTGCGCATCACTGGAGATTTCTCATTTTTGTCCTCCTCCCGGGGCCTCTTGAGGCGCTCATGCGTGTGCTTTGTGTCAGCGCCCTCCTCGGATTGAAGCTTTTTGCCAGTTGAAGAGCTGGAGACAGTATTTTTGCAAGCAAGGATCTTGTGAACAAAATGCATGTGCCTCTTGAGTCGTGCCTGCGTGCTGTAACTCCTCTTGCAAAGGAGACACTTGCAGGTGGCCAGGTTGTACTGGGGTAGGGGAGAAACTGTTTTAGGGTTAGGAGAGCAAGGGGCACAGGGCCCAACAGGCATGGCTTCCAGATCACTTGACTTGGTGGAGATATCAAGTGTGATCAGGTCACGCCGGAGGCCACGGTGCACCTCATCGAAGTGGCGCCGGACGTTGGCTTTGGTGGCAAAGGTTTTGAAACAGACTGGGCAGCATTTTCCATTGGGCCCTGGTGAGTGCACTTGGCGCTCCTTCACCACTGACAGCAGGCTGATGGGCACTGTGCGTGTCTCTGTAAACTTGCGTAGCTCCTCTAGCCGCTGCTTGTGCACTTCCCGGCAGTGGCGGCGTACACTGCGCCGTGAACTAAAGTCTTTGCCGCACAGGCAGCATGTGATAGTCACGTCATCCATGCCGCCACCGATCACCTCCTCCTCACCTGCATCCTCCTGTTCCTCCTCATCTTCATCTCCTTGAGCATCTTTGTTTGTGTGTTCTTCGCCATCTCCTTCATTTGCTTCCTCATTCTCGCTTTCTCCACCTGTATTATGTTCCCCCATGTCTTGCCCTTGGTTCTCTGGTTGGTTGTGTTTCCAGTCTTCCATACTGTGGTTGGAGCTTTGACAGGGAGAGTGAAGGTCTAAATCACTCTGTTTAGTCAGATGTTGAAACACAGCGTTCTGGTTGCCTGGTATGGGCTCTAGTCGCACCACATGCTCCTCCTGTTTAGGCCGGGGATAAATAACCTCCAGGAGCTCTTTAATGGCTATACTCTGCCTGCAGTTTCCTGAGGGCTCTACAAAAATGAGATGAGACAGCTTAATAACTCTTTCCATATCATACCTTTCCACTGTAATTATATTACATCCTTTGAACTATTGATACAATCCTCTACAGAGCTGCAGGTGACAAAATCTGAAAATAATTACCTACTTTTCAATTAAAAAAAAAAAGCTGTCAAAGATATAATAAAAATGTGTGGACTTTAGGACAGACCTTCTGGTTCGGGCAGCCTGGGAAAGCAGTAGAACTCCTTATGTGTGATTAGGTTAGGAAGGCCACGGAAAAGGCTCCGACAGAGCTTGCACTCAAATATCGTGTCCACCTCTTTGAGCAATATGTGTTTCAATTGTGTAGTACCTATAAAAGGGCACAAATGGGCGGTTTAAATGCTCTTGAACCATAATCCACATTGCTTTAGCCCCTGGCTCTTCCCCAACTCTAGGAAGGCCATGAGGGTAAACACATTTAAAATAATAAGTATGGTACCTGTGCGAAAACATTCAATGATCTGCTGAATGCCAGACTTGGATGTCTGCAGCTGTCTCTGCAACAATGGAGGATCTCCTGGCTCTATACAGTATGCTGAAATAAACAGAGAGAAACTGTAAAAACTTCCAATACAGAAATTGTGTGGCACCAGCTCTACTGATCATTAATATAGCCCATACACAATAGTTTTGCATTAATATTAATCTTAGACAAGGTTAGGATCCTATGAGACACATTTCGACTGCAGGGCTTTTTTCAGGAACTCCAGGCACATTTCCATTGCAGAAACTAGGGCTGATTTTAATTCATGAGCCATAGCTCTGGGAACTTTTTTGTTCCCGCTGCATTTGACTAAAGGATGCAACTCCAACTAGGAAAAAGCAATGAAAAAGTCAACTCAACTTGGAATTCCTACTCGGGAACTCAGGGTGGTCTCCTCAACCCCAAGTTCAGCAACTGATGTCAAAACATCGTGGCTGCTCACAACATGAACAGTAAACACAGTGGCACTTTTTTTTTTTTACCTTAAAATGAGTTATACTGTACATATGTATTTGTATGTGCACACATAATTTCTTTAAATCCATCAACATACAGACATAATCGCTCGTTAAATCACTGACTATACAGTTCACTGTTTGAGATAAATATACATCACTCATCACACTCATTAGCTGGCTTGCTTTTTGCGTACCAAGCAACAGTAGGATTGTAGAAAGACAAAAATCCTGTGTGACCGCTACTTAGCAATTAGAGGCTCCCACATTTTTTTGCTGACCAAATAGAACACAGTCCTGTCTTGTTGTACAAACAAGAAACAGCTGTCTTGTTTTCTACTGGCTCACTGAGGTTTGCAATTTCACAGGTCAAAGTTCACCTAGGTAAAACTGATCCAAAGCAAAGGTAACTGCTACCAGAAACAAATGCATCTTTCACGTCCCATGTCCTTTCCCCTTTTGTGAACTGGCTTTCCAAGCAGTCAAATTTTATTCATGTTTGGTCTGAGCACAGCTTTAGCTGAAAAAAAGCAGAGAACCACAGTTCTGATTTGTCTCCCGTATTGCCATAGCAAGGGGTCAAAAATCATGCATGCTAAGGCTAACCGGTAGATGTTGGCACTTGTGCACTATTACTCACTGCATAAAGAACACACCATCTCACGGTCATTCGATCATTCTAAACAATCACAATATTAACCAGCCATCCTGATAAGCTATCCATTATCCAATCCAGAGTTATCCATTTCTCATTCACACACACACACACACACACACACACACACACACACGTGTAACATTAATCAAGATTTGACTAGCTCTAAGACAAGTACGTGTACAAATAATTTAGTATTATTAATAAAGCTTGCACTGTTACAGATTAGAGTTTATATAGTAACTGGGTAAGTGACAGCAGTCATTATTTACTAGACTATTCAAGTAGCTTCCTCATCAACAACTGAATGGCTTGAGTCTCTTTTTCCTCAAGGAGTTTTAAGCAGAAAAAAGGTTTGAAAACAAAGCCTTGATGCAAACAATACTGAAAACCTGATCAAACATAATTTCTCTGATCTACTCTAACATGTACCATGGTGATTTGGAAATCACCTGAATGTGTCAATAAGGCATTATTTGTAGGATTTTGATCTAGTGCAGAAAAGGTGGACAGACAGCAGATGGTGGATAAAGCAGAAGATTCAGCAGAAAGATTGATGCAGGAGCAACTGTAGGATTTACAACCTGGTGGTCTAGCTTGAGGCCAGCATGGCCTATGGGTATTTTTTTTAATACTTGAAGTGTTTTATGACTGTGTGAGAGTATTTCTTGGAAGGCTGCCAGCTGGTGGGCAGTGGAATGGACAGGTCCTGGACAAAATATAGACACAAATACAATTCCAGAGAAGAAACTTTAATGTTTCTGAGGGCCTACAATGCCTTGGACAGAACATTGATATTTTTGTTGCAAGTCACATCCTATCATCTGATGCATGTCGGTGCAGTGCACTAGAGTCCACTTCTAAACTCTACCATTCTCCAAAAGGATTTCCCAAGCTTGCCTTGCTGCTAAAGCAGGTAAACAGTAGAGAATAAAAATCAGAACAAGTGAGAGAAAGGTCAGAATCCTTCAATACCACATCAAAATGGACAGTACCACAGGGAGGACACATTCAACCAACTGTACTACAACAGGCACCTCACAGTCAGTTTAAAGAGCAACTCCAGCTAATTTAATAACAATGGGCCTCATTTATCAATCCTTTAGTATTTGGTAGCACTCACAAAACTCCATAAAAGAATTTCAAAAAAAGACTTTCAAAAAAACTCCAAAAAAAAAGACTCTCTCATGAAAGAAGTCGAAATTATTTTGAATCTATGCCAATAAAAAATATGTATTATTTAACAGCACCTGAAACCACCAAAATCTGGAGCCAAAGTAGGGAGTATATAGCACATTGCAGACTGACACATACCTGATCAGTCACTTATCAGCTGAATTTACAAAAACGCTGGGTGTTGGCTTTAGACATGAGTGCCACACCATGGTGTCAGCTCAGCCAGGGAACAAGGCTTATTCACTGCCATGTTCTCAAAACACATCTTTGTGCTCGGCTATCTGACATGAACACGCCCTTGTACCCACCACTAGTGATCGTAAATGTATAGAGTTTTAGAGACCAGGTGATGGGAGGTTTAGCGGTAGGTTATAAATGAGAAAAAGGAGAAAACAGTGGGGATTTTAAAATCCTGTTTCTACTGT
>CM040471.1:10103631-10120469 GCA_022758105.1 Pangasianodon gigas | reverse complement strand
AAAAAAAAAAAAAAAAAAAAAAAAAAAAACAGTTCAGCTTTCAACAGCAAAAATCAAGAAATATAGCCATAATTTCTATTACTGAGCAGGTCAAGCTGGATATCATTCATTCATTGGAGCCCAGAGCTTCATTTCACTGCTCTCACTATAAATACATATACCTGTATTAGACAGTCAAATTATTATAAATGTGCTATGCCAAATAAAGTTTATTAGCTTGACAAAAACAAGCTGAGTGTGGGCAAAGCTACGTTCCACATTTCCGGTTTAAAATGAGCATTTATTAAAGTGGTGGTGGTTATAGGAGCTTTTAACACTTAACCTGTTTTCAGTGCTGTATCAGCTCATAAGTAAATGCATACATGGTGAAAACAAAGACAGGAGAGAGACTGTGTTGTAGAACAGCCAAAGACTTCCGTGATTAAATTTTGCTGAAGGCGTAAACACAGCTGGCTTTATAAAGCCGTGATCAGCTTCAAGGTGTTAATGGACTCACTCATTTTATCTGTCATGTATTGGAGCTTTGAAAATGACCAACACACACACCTCTATATAGCTTCTACTGACAAATAAATAACAGTGTGTTGTTCTGTGGGCAACACCCCACCCCACCAGTAATTACTTTAGGTCAGTCAGTGGCCAGTGACACACATGGTGTTTGAACATGGAGGAATGGCAAGAGGAAGAAAGGCTGCTGGATTTGCTCTTTAACCCTTCACTGCTCTCTATTCCCGACACTGAAACTGATTCGAATGGGAGCAGATCAGAGGCATTAAAGACAACCTGACCTTTTTTTTTTTTTTTTAATAAGCTCATGTCCTTCACCATGTCCTTCGTGCTCATCATTTCAAAAGAAAAAAAATAATTGTCTGTTCATCTTCCACTAAAGCAGCACTTCTGATTTTTGACTGGCAATGTACACTTATAATCCCAATAATAAAAATATAATAACCGGTCATGTCTTGTTACGTCCCTACATCCCTCTTCTCCCTCAAAAAAAATCATCAGAGTGAAAAAGCCAGTATGCTTGCAGGGGGCGAGTACGAATTTTGGTCTCAGCATTGGAGTCACCTCCTCCACAAACCATTATTAAACAACTGTGGTTTTCATTCTTCTAAATAAGACCCTCTAATTAGCTGTAGTGTGACTTACCAGAGCCAAAAGAAAAAGCCTTTAAAAAAAAAAAGACTCAAACACGGATCTAAATCAGTATTTTATACATCACTAACAAAGACGGTACACAAAAGCTGATCTATATAACAACTGGCAGAAAGAAGCTAGTGTCTAGAACCGACGCCATGTTTGTTTTGGAATGCCCAATTTTCACAAGCCAATCAAACTCTGATGAATAAAACAAAAGTTCTGGTCAACCAAATATGCCGCTTCACTTGGAAACATGTCACATTATGAAAGAAAAATGCGTTTAAATTTCACATTTCACATAGTTCAGTCTAATGCCACTTATAGCACTTTTCCAGCATCACTGTTCTTCATGATGGGGAAACCGACACACATTCAGCCAGGACACAGATAGTACTGAATTCTGATTTGTTTCTTAGCTGTGCCATGATGTTCAGTAGAAAAGTGCTAATAATGCAAATCTGGACAGCCAATAGCAGGCCTAATGAATTCCCAAATGAAACAGCTACATTCTAAACGTTCAGGCGACACTCTTTTAAACAGTCTCATATGAGTCACTGGCATCCTGTAAAGAAATGTAACCAAGGGCTGTGATTGCTAGCAAACCACTGAATAAGGTTTTGCAAATCATCCATGTCAGCCAAAGCATGTTGTAATTCACCCACATAAAACTCCACTATGGGTTTAGCTGGATGTGGATTATGCATGAATGTCCATGAGAACGGATCAGCTTTGGCTCAGCTCAGTGCCCAGGATGAGGAGGTTTCAGTTCAATTCAATTAGCTTTATTGGCATTACCAAATGCAGCTACAGTACTGCCTTAGCATTACAGAAAAGAGAAGAGTTGTTACTAACAAGCACATTTAGTTGTACCAGTAAGTATCCATCCATATAGAGGAATGGAGATTAGAGAACAGATATTAATATTAATAATAGTGAAAATAACAGTGACAATCATAATGAAGTCAAATCAGAGAGAAGACAAACAAAGCTGTCTTTGTGTGTGTGTGTGTGTGTGTGTGTGTGTGTGTGTGTGTGGGCATGTTTTTTATCTTAGTGGGAATAGAAATATCTGGCTGGTCCCCATGAGGAACACTGACTTTTTTCTTCTTCTTCTTCTTCTTCTTCTTTTTAACAAAAACTGCAGCTTTCATTTTTCAAAAACCAAGAGTCCAAATGTTTTATTTTTGCTTACTCAGGTTAAGGTTAGGGTTTGATTTAGGTGTGGCATAGGATTATTCAGCTGCAATGATAACTATGTCAGAGGAAGATCCTCACCAGTAATGCTGCATTTGACATGGCAAGTCAGAAGTGGGAAGCTCATAACTACTACATATTTGACCTCCATGGGTTCAAGCTATGGAGTGTGGAAAAAATCCATGGATGCCTCCATGTTTGTCTTTGCTAACTGTGATGAGTGATGTATACAGTATTTACTCAAAACAGCAAACTGTACAGTTAGTGTTATAGATTTAATAAGAGAGTATGTCTGTATGTTGATTGATCTAAGGTAAATACTTTTATATGCACCCATTTAAACTTAAGAGGTGCTACTTTATTTACTGTTCATGCTATGAACAGCAGTAGATTTGATGTCACTTGCTGAACTCGGGGTAGAGGAGACCGTTCCATGTTCCTGAATAGCAATTCTGAGTTGAGTTTTCTTTGTTTTTTTTTTCCTAGGCTGAGGTCAGAAATTAGATGTATTTACCAGGAAATGAAAGCTGAAATTCTGATCTGTTGTGTCAGAATTTCAGCTTTCATTTCCTGGTACGTACATCTAGATGTGTTAAACAACTTGGAACATGGCACCTTTTGTTTGAACCCACCCATTTTTCAAGTGATCAAAAATATGCGAACATGTGATCGACAGGTGTTTCTTGTTGCCCAGTTGGTAACCTTGGCCAAAGTGATGGAAAGGCCAAAGTGTGGAGAAAGAAAGAATCTGCTCATGATCCAAAACATACGAGCTCATCGGTCAAGCTCGGTGGAGGTAGTGTCATGGCTTGGGCTTGCATGTCTGCTTCTGGAACGGGCTCACTAATCTTTATTGATGATGTAACTCATGATGGCAGCAGAAGAATGAATTCAGAAGTCTACAAAAACATTGTGTCTGCCAATTTACAGAGAAATGCATCCAATCTAATTGGGAGGAACTTCATCATGCAGCAAGACAATGACCCAAAACACACTGCCAACACAACAAAACACTTCATCAGGGAAACAGTGGCCAAATCAATCACCAGACCTTAACACAATTGATCAGCATTTCATCTCCTAAAGAGGAGACGGAAGGGAGAAACCCCCAAAACAAACAACAACTGAAAGAAGCTGCACTGCAAGCCTGGAAAAGTATCACAAAAGAAGAATGCAACAGTTTGGTGATGTCAGTGGGTCACCAACTTGATGCAGTTATTGCAATCAAGGGATATGCAACCAAATATTAAGTGTTATTTATATTTTAATTTACTTTAAGACTATCTGTTCTATATGTTTGCTCAACTAAAAATTGGTCTGCCACCAAAGGTGCCATGTTCTAAGTTGTTTAACACATCTAGATGTAAATAAAATGAAAGCTGAATTTCTGATCTATCATCTCATTCATCTTTTGATCTCAAACACAAATGTCTTCAGTGTATAGCAAAAACAAAAGAATTGGCCTTGCTGTTCCAATACTTTTGGAGGGGACTGTATATTGTGTAAGTATATTTTGTGCACGTTTTGAGTTTGTTGCACTTGGTTACAAAGTTTTCACTTGTTGAGTTTTATGCTGAATTTTAGAAATCTGGACTTTCAAAATTACTTCACTCATGTTTCCTACAACATCAGAGCATCAGAGCTAAGTTTCCAAAGTAAGTACACTTAAATTCGTTTTGTAGTTGGGCTGATAGCCAATCCTCTGTGAAGTTCAACAGTGGCATATCCTTCACCAGTGTATGTGTTTTTCATCAAAACGCAAAAACTGTTTCTCACTGCAAATATCTAAAATAGTTTATTTTCCAATGACCAACACCTCATAGCTCAAACTGTCATCACCTGATGAACACCCTGAGTGAGAGAACTAAACACTAACTGCATGAAGGCTAATTTATACTTACGAGAAGATGTACGTGAACATTTCTAAGTGAAAACTGTATGGGTTTATGGGTAATAATAACCCACAGAGGCTTTAAAATGGAGTTAATTAAAAGGACACCGCACAAAGCCGAAAAGTAAAAAAAAATAAAAAAATTAAAAATGCTGGAAAATGACAGATTGGCCAGGAAGACGTATGTTGATAGGTTACTCTTGAAACTACTATAGAAGAGAGACATCTACATGAACTAGAAGTAGAGAGAAATCACTAAATTTCAACAACATATTATAGGTTCTCCTTAATTTATTAAACATTCATGCTTGGTAAGTGCATCACTGCCCTCTTGCGTATATGTCAGGGTTAAGTATATTAAGTAAGTTGGCAGACACCCTGGTGAACTTCAGTTTACCAGGCCTGGTATTTTCAGTCAGCATTCCACAGCTGAAAGGTGTTTGTGTGTATTTGTGTGGAGGATGGAGGGGTGTGACCCAGCATCTGTAGGGGTCAAGAACTCTGTTGGCTCCTTCTGTTCCAGAGACAATAAAGAAATGTCCTGTTGTCCCCTCTGACCCACTTGAGAAAACATGAACTCATGTAGAGTTTTTCCACCAACACCGGTGCCAGTGCTGGAGCCAATTCTGTACTCAGCCCCAGATTAACTCCTCCCTAACAGTGTTTTTGCTTAAGCAAAACAATGATATCTTAGCAAGTGAAGATATGTTGAATAAAGGAAAAGTTATAGGGGTGTAACGACACATTGTGACACAATGTATTGTGATGCAAAAATGTGACGATATGCATCGTGGAAATGTGCAATATCAGCACTCAATTAATTATGCATGTAATGCAATTGCACTGTCTGAACACCAGAGGCCCCAATATGCACAATCCTTAGAGTTAACATATATAGAGAACACACTGGTCATGTGATCACATTCTTTCATGGAGAGCCTGCAAGATTCTCATCTAGTTACCAAGACAGGAATCAACTACACTTGTGAAATGACCAATAGCCTGATAGCTCCGAATTTCAACTACCAACATGCATTATACATTCTACAGTTACATGACCACGTTATAATGGTTGAAAAGAGCTCTTCAGTAGCTTTACACACCACCACTCCCGTGCTTCTATGATCTACGGTGCCCAAGGAAGAGGCCACAGATACCAGGCATTTTAGCCGACTTTGGAGCTCTATTTCTGCTATGGGGCTCGATATGTTTCAGTCGATCATTTTCAAGTCCCCAGGTCAGACACTTTGTTCATTCAATCAAAATTTGTGGGAGAATTTATACATTTTTTTATTTATTTTTAAGATATGGTGAACCTATAGTGCATTTTGCTTACAATATTGTAAGAACTGTAAGCATTGCTACTGTCTGTAGCATTTTTTTATTTATTTATACAGACAAAAATGCACATTGTTTTGCGATGTTTATTATACAGAAAAAAAAATCATGAATCAAACCAAATTGTGATCAAAGTGTATTGTTACACCCCTAAATATTTAGCTCATATTTCACATTATGAGCTTATTATATAACAACTATAAGACCATTAAACCTATTTCTAGACATATTTACTCATTTCAAGCTTTAAATTGTCTTATTCTATTGGCAGATAATTTTGGTTCTTTCTAAAAATAAACACTTGAAACAATCAAAATTATCTGAGACAATTTCAAGCTTGAAATGAGTAAATAATATCTTGAAATAGCCTTATATTTGTATTAAAACAATCTAAAAGGGAAATAAAAGTTGAATTTGCCAGTATTAAAGATATTTTTACTTGATATGTTTTTTTTTTTTTTTTTGCAGTGATGGTAATGGTAGTTATTCTTGTCCTGGCATTAGGATATGTTTTTGGCTGACATTCCTGATAAGGGCATCAGCCAAATGCTATAAATGTAAATGTAAGGATCTAGGGGCAGTAATGAACCACATATCTGCCACATATCTTCCTGCTGTCATGCTGAGAATCACAGCTTCGATTTTTCTGTACAAATGTGAGGAGAATTTCATTAGGTCATGCTCTGGTACCTCCACTAGTACGGGCAGAGGTACTGAACCCCTGCTAACTGTGGGGGGTGGGGTCATTTCATTGCCACTACAAGTGGATCAACTAAAGTTCTTTACTTCACTGCCATTAAAAAACATGTCAATGTTTAAAGTTTTGATTTAGGATGGGAGGCATGATTGGCTGTAGATCAGATTCTGCCAATTTTTGGTCAATGTTTCTTTTATCTGTCCAATACGGCAACCCAATCAATGATGCAAAACATATGAGTCTAATCTCGTGACATGCACTGAGGGGAAAATGGAACAAAAACAAAAATGCGCTGAAGTGAAACGTGTCATCAGTCTGGCAGTTTTCCACTGTCTCAAACCAAGCCACTGCTATTTCCAAAGTTAATAAAAACCAGTGAAGCTCGTGGGGAAACAAAGCAAATAATTTTAGCACCAATAACCTGAAAAAAGAGTACATCATGAAACAGAGTGAAGTAAGTATCAAAAGCTAGCAGAAGTAGTGGAGATGGAGAACACAACACCAACAATGAGCCACCAAATTGTGCATTTCACAGTAGCGGTCTGACAGCTAAAGTAATCAAGACCAAAGTGAAGACATTTACTGCACTACATAACCAGCCAAACTTGAGAATGTGAGGTTCTGCCGATTATTTATCACCTGCTCTATGAGATTCCTAGCTGGAAATACTTTTCAGATGTTGTCCTTCCCAAGTTCTACTAAACAGTTTAGGCCTCCTGAAGAATAATGTTACCTCATTAAGCTTTTCAAGCGATATATGTTTGGCGTCTTTTGCTGCATTCCATTAGAGGTCTCTGACCAGGAAAAACCAAAGAAAGCATCTCCTCAACTAGGAATTCCTACTCAGGAACTCTGGGTGGTCTTCTCAACTCCCAGTTCCTCAGAGTTCAGCAAGTGACATCAAAACAACATGGCTGTTCACAGCATAAACAGTAAACAAAGTAGCATTTCTTACTTTTAAATGAGTTATTCTGTATATACAAGTATTTGCTTTAGCTCAACCAACATACAGACATTCACTTGTTAAATCTATAACTCTGACTATACAGTTCACTGTTTTGAGGAGGAGAGTATACATCACTCATCACAGTTAGCTGGCTAGCTTCTTGCTAACAAAAAAAATGAACATGGAGGCATCCATGTTTTTTTTCCCCCCACTTTGCAGCATGGAGATCGAAAATGAGGTCTCTCCGAGCTCCGACTTTCCACTTCCTAGTTAAGACGAATGCAGCACTTGCTTGAGTAGATAAGGGCTGTGGTAACTGGCCCAGTCCCTGATCTGAATCTGAATCAGCATCAGCCAGTCATGCTTAAAAACAATTGCCAATTGGTATTGACCTCACAGAATGCTAATCAGTCAGTCTCTAGTATGATTTTTTTATGATTGCTGGAAAGAAAGCAAGTCAGTTCTTGGGTTCCTGACTCTGTGTCAGTGATAATGGAGTAAAAGAATAGCCGTGAAATTACATGCATTTAATGTAGCTTGCAATTCAGGCTGCACATCCAGACTGGTCACTGGTGAAAATGTACTTCAAGAGAGCACACTGATACTGTAAACTGAATTCTCAGTTCTCTACAAGTACATTAATCACAGCTGTACAGTAATTGCTCGAGTCTAGCTGTGCACTGCAGTTCTCCTAACCAAGAGCAAAGAAAGAGAGGCCTTACCTGGCATTTGGTTGAGATGCTCTGGCCTAAGCACTGGGGACATTTCGTTCAGCTCATCTGTCTGACATGACTTTTCGTTGCTTGGGATCTCAGCTGTGAGATCCTCCATGTTCTTAATTTGCTGAGGTGAACCTCTGAAAAGAGCAGAAAAAAAAATTGACACCATGCAGGGCTAAACGCTAATGCCACTTCACCGAGAGGAAAATGATACTAGAACATGCTAATGAAACATTCATGACGCAGCATAGGTCAGCACTAAAGGAAATAAGACATGCTATAGCATAATGATTTAATTGTTGAAGGTGGTGGTGGTGAAACAGCTAAAGTGTGACTTTGTTGGTTACATTACTGGGTCTGTTCACAACACTAGAAACGAAACCTGTCATGTTTCACCTCACTGCCTAGAGAGCGGCCAAGCCTGTCAGAGATAAGTGACTCGCAGCGAAGAAATGATTACTGAGTTCTTACTCTAACATTTTCTCTGTGCCTGCTTGTGTCTAACTCACTCTGCTGGAAACTCCCCTTTGCCCTTGAAAACAAAAAAATATCAGCAGCGAGGTCCATTCCTTTATCAGTAGTGCACGCAAATGTACAGACACACACACAAAGAGAAGAACACATCAGATCCGTAAACCATTCACACCCCTGACTGCGACACTGTTATTCAAATTAGCAAGCAATTCAGTCTGATTGTAATGAGCTCAGCTGGGATGAGTGCCTGTTCACTAACAGCCTTCATCAAACCACTTAGTGAGTCTGATTACTTTGAAAATAGCACAAGACACTTGTATGGTGTTTTCTGTTGGTTTTAAATGACCGGATTTGTGGATAAATCTGTACACGAGTTTACTCTAGGACCCTTAGTAACCATCTACAAAAAAACAATCTGGTCTTCAGTCTGTGTGGTTTTTTTTTTCTTCTGTGAAAAAAGCTTTTTTTCTGTTGAAGGGTGTATAAAGGGCATGGACCGAACACCATGGATAATCCATAAAGAGTCATAAGAATTCTTCGGACTTAATACAAGATTCCTGGCAAACATGAACACTAGATGGAGACAAACACCGGTTCCAATTGATTAGATGATCAAGAAAGCAGAAACTACTAAAAACATCATCTATGTAGACCTGCTATGATGTAATTACGGTTTATCGATTATCGATTAATCAGTATACACATAACTGAAGTCAACATTTTTTTTTTGGTGTCTTTATGCCACGTGTGTTATATAAGCATAACAGTAGTGTAATAATACATATGCTAATAACGAATTCTTAGCAACGTTGAACATAAATTTCAGAGATGGCACAAATGTATTATTCTGTACTAATGCACTACACCATCTTGTCTACAGAAAGTTACAGTTAAAGTTATAACTTCACTAAATATAATGATAAACTATACAGAAAATCCTGGAATTTAACAATTAATCCTGATTAGCTCATAACTTTTTGACTATTGTGCAGTAACAGTGACATGCCTGAAGCTATCCAAAAAATAAATAAATAAATAAGTTTTTAAAAAAAAAAAAAAAAAAAAAAAAAAAAAAAAAAAAAAAAAAAAAAAAACAGGAACAGTAACATCAAATCACGCGCTTCCTATCAGAGACTCTAATTGTTAAAAACGAAAAAAATATATAAAGATATCACAATATCCATAATCTCAGTGTGCTGTACTGTAACATAATTTATTGCTCACAAACATTTAACACAATTCAGAGTTTCCTTTTTTTCCCCTTTCCCAAATTTCAGCCTGACTGGAAGCAGCCGATGTGATGTTAAAAAAAAAATTCATATTTTATTTTCTTGCTCCATTTCAGTGATAAATATTAATATTTTATTAATAACAATAAATGTAAATGTATTTGTGTAGACGTTAAATAAAGTATCTTCAAACAGGTTTTTTTTTTTAAATGGAACACCACTGTATTGCCATTCTACAACACCACCTACTGAAGGGCCATAAACGGAAACTATTACTTTTTTCTTTTCTAACAATTAACACCAATAAGCTAGACTCTGAACATAGAATAGGACCTGAAACTATTTAACTGTATGCACTATTAGTTGATAAAATTTATTACAGTCTTGTTTATATTGTTTGTGCATTTGTGTTTGTGAGATAAATATATGTTTATATCAGGGGTATTACATTCACTAGTCACTGCTGTGGGAATGTCAAGTAGTCTGGGAAGTAGTCAGTTGGCATATGGAAATAAATAAATAAATAAATAAATAAGTGCTTTGATATCACTTTGTATATCTTTCTATAAAGTGTATTTCACTTATCAGTTTTATTTTTATCAACTATGGAAAAGATGACTAGTCACCTAGGCCAATAGGTTTTTGAATTAGACCTTCTGGTTGACTAGTAAAAAAAAAATAGTCGAATAGTCATACAACCCCTCATATGTGTTTTCCAACTGCTGGAAATATATAACTGTAAGAAAGAGATTTAAGAAGAACTCACAGATAGTTGTATCTTGCATGTTAAGATCATACATGTCCATCTCTCACGTGTTCTCGCTGCATCAGTTTATTTTTCAGCACATTTCTCTACACTGGGTGATACATTTGACTAAAGACACACTAAAGACCAACACATTCTGAATCTTTTTTTAAATGCGGGTCTGACTTGCATCAAACGCAGCAGACAGGCATCTATTTTGTCTAGAGATAGCACCAATACCAGCACAAAACGGTGGATCGGATATCAGAGAATACCTATCGGACATCGGCTCCTATAACAAATGGCAAAGATCGGAATCGGGAAAGACGTTTATTTTTGGAACTGGAAATGATTACATATGAAGATACTTGACTGGTTTTCTTCTGTTAGGATTGATTTTATTATATTTATACTTTATTATGTTTACAATGTAATTGATTTTGGGGTGAAAGAGTTCAACTGTGAAGTCTTCCAGTTAAAAAAAAAAAAATTAAAGCTTAGTAGTTGTTAAAGAAAACAATATGGGATGGGTAACGTACTGGCATCGGAAAAGAAAAAGTGGTATCGTGCCATCTCTAATTTTAACCAGCATTTCAGCACTGTGAGATGTGAGCCCTTGCGAGCCCTTGCAGTACGCAGGCTGTCACTACGCTGCAGGTCTGGACTGATTTCTACATATTACTACTGCTCTAGTGTGAAAACGTTGAGCACCACGAGCCATTTCAATAGTATCTTTTTGCAAGTTTCTGTATTTCTGCAGGCTTTGAGTTTGACATGTGCATCATTTCAAGGCAGTTCTGTGTAGTCTCATATAGTTCTGTGTTGTTGTGTATAACACTATGGTCCTGGAGGAATGTTATTTCACTTCACTGTGTACTCTACCAGCTGTATATGGCTGAAATGACAATAAAGCCACCTGACTTGACTTTAGAGTTCCATTCTGTCTAACACTACACGTAACATAACTGCTGCAAAAAGATTTTAACCTAACACCAAATTCACACTCAATGTGTCATACTGGCATTTCCTGAGTGTTGTGTATTAAATCCACACTCGTTTAGATTATGATCTGATTGGATTACACACTCAGCCAGTAATACAGAATAATACTAAAAGCATGTGTGTAAGTGTTTACTGGCCTTCATCAGTATATGGGCTTCAACGTACGACACCATCAGAGTGTTAGAGCGGCACTTTGGATGGGGCAGAGCAAGGAAAAGTTGCTCTCCAGAAACTTCCCACCCATGTCCACTGCGATTGGCCAACAGACACGTGAATAAATGGGTAAGAAAACAGCACGTCTCACACACTCTCCTCAAACATACTCATCAGTGAAAGTGAATCTATCAGTTTAACTTCATTCCACATACAGAAGTAGAGTGTGGTTAGACTTAACACAAGCAGCTGCTAAATAATGAAATTACTTTCCTGACCGTGTAGCACAGACAAATGCTACATCCTTTCCTCTTAACATATTCTGCAAGCTTTTGATAGTTAAAGAGGTTGGTTAGTTGGAGCAACTTTCAAAGGGACAAATTGGAAAAGTGATATAGAGCTCTGAGAAAAAATTTAAAATCCTTGAATAATGCTTTAAAAAGTATTCTATAAGCAAAAACCAGGACGTCCTCATCTCAGTCAAGACACATTGCCATTTTATTTTAGCAGACAACAAAAAAATTTGGCGATCTTTTAGACCCCTTTTGCGACTCATCACAGATGCTGGTTATTAAGTTTGAGAGAGCAGCTTCGGTCGACTGACCACCAAAAGCCTGACTGAGATGAGCTTGTGCAAGTTCCCAACAACCAATCACTGATCACCACTGTTCTCAAAAAAAAAAAAACAATCACTGATCATCACTGTTCCCAACAACCAATCAATGATCACCACTGTTCTCAACAACCAATTACTGATCACCACTGTTCTCAACAACCAATCACTGATCACCACTGTTCTCCAAAAAAAAAAAACAATCACTGATCACCACTGTTCCCAACAACCAATGATCACCACTGTTCTAAAAAAAAAAAAAAAAACAATCAATGATCACCACTGTTCAAAAACCAATCACTGATCACCACTGATCCCAACAACCAATCACTGATCACCACTGTTCCCAACAACCAATCACTGACTTTGTCCGACACTGACAATCACTGACACTACTTTATCTACTTACAAATAAACGAGTTCCACACAACATAACACAAAATACAAGATCCACAAATAAACAGTAAGTGATTCATAAACATAAAATGAGATCCACATATAAATAAAATATTTTTGTAATTCACAAATAAGTATTTGGTTCACAGATCTTTTGAAATGCAGCCTCATTCACTGATTGCTCCATGTGCATCTGTGCATCAGGTGGCATTTGTGAAATGGCCTGCATTTATTCATAGATTTCTGAACCTTTTCTCACGTTGACTTGTGCAGTTCAATCCACAAATATGAGTTTTTTTCACCAAGATATTGAGACAACTTTTCACTCACACCCACTTTACTCCAACCACTCACAGCAGATATCTGCTCAACCAATCATCAAGCTCCAGGGAGGGACTTCTGCAGTGCACTCAGAGCAGAGAAACGTTGGGCTAACATCTTAAGTCGGCTTTACACTGTACGACATCCAGCACGATTTTGCTGTTGCAGGCACAAACGCACACCAGCAGCTGATTTAGTACCAATGCGACCAAAGACAGCCGACGAGAAAGTTCTAGCAGTGTCAAAAAATTCTGATTAAAATCTCAGTGTGAACACTCGCCTAAAATCCACCAATAAGACGACAGTTCAGTATTACGCAGAACTCACAGGACAGCTACAAATATGGTAGTGGCAATGGAGAAATATAACTAAAAACATATGGGATGTAAAAAATAAGAGCAGATTGTTGTATGGGCTACTCGCACAAACATGTCTGCGATATAACCAAAACAGCACTTCTGCTTCCGGCTCGTCCGGAAAGCTCCTTCTAGTAAGCTGAAGAAAGGCGTCAGACTGTATGCTTAATCATATATAAACTACTACGAAGGTAAGAAAATATCTATTAATACACCCATGCTAACGTTAGCCCAACACTATGACTTCATTGTGAGAGTTAAAAAAAAAACAACAAAATGTTTTACGTTGCTGTCTTGCTGTACTGTCGAATGTAAACAGTGCTATCAAAGATGTGCGATTCGAACCATTTTAAAACGTAAATACGTCATAGCCCTGAGCGCAAGTAGCCCATCGTGGCAGCAGAGAGAATGTCTCTATAACATCTCATCATAGTCATATCACGAAAAGACAAACAGCAACGCGACACGGAAATAAATAGAGAATGAATTACAGCTTCCAGGTGTGTAGCTAGCTAATTTGCTAGTGGAACTAGTGTTATTTATTTGCATGTTATGCAACAAATATACCCGATAGCCTTAGCTAGATGATTTCACACAATACAAGAAAGTTAATGTATGTTAGTGTGTAACAGAGGCAAGACAGAGAGATGAGTATAGCTACTGCTGTAACTAAAGTATGTCACAACAGTGTCAGTTACTGACTTATTAGCAAACAAATCAGTGGTAAGGTTAACAACATACACTACACAACACAACACCAGAGGCAGCATAGACACCAACCTACAATCAAGCTGATGGGTGTCAGTACAGTGCCCTAAGCCCTCTCATCAGTTACATCATAATGCGAAGAATAAAATCACTTACTGGCCCTTTAAATAATTTCTCGTTAAAAACTGCTATTAAAAGATTTGCCATATGATAAGTGTTACTGTATGTTATCATCTAGCCTTTCTCAGAAATACTTGTACTTAGCAGAAATTCAGTAGAAGACAGATTAGTTAACATAAGAAAACATACTGGTAAGTCGCAATGCACAAATACATCATAACTATTTAATAAACACTCTTTCCTCGCGTCTATGACGTCATCGGGCGCACAGGACGCACAGGCTGCACAGGCTCTTCAGGAAGACTGTAAAGACGTTAAAGAGTTGCCCATGAAGACTTTCGCAATAGCAATCAAACAGCGGCAAAACTGGTCTTAATGTCTAAGTCAAAGTGTTGGATTCACTAATTTAATGAAGAAAAGAGTCTTTGGCAACAGAATAGAGACACACACATACACACACACACGTACAAACATACACAGTATCAGGATTTAACTGTGAAAGTGATACAATGAGTTTCTGCAGCTCGCGCTGGAGGCTGATTATCTGATTAGTTAGTTTGTTACACACCCTGTTCTCCACACACTTTTGCGTAATAAAAAATTTTTTATTCAGTAATAAAACAAACAATTTTTTTTCCTTCTTATTGCTATCATTTTATCGAACTTTTGTAAAAATTGTGTGTAAATGAGTGTAAATGTGTATGTCTGTAATTTAATGTTACCAATGCTTTGGCAATGTAAAGCCTTTTACCATGCCAGTAAAGCTACCTGGATCTGAATCTTGAGAGAGACAGCCAGAGAGACACCGCCAGAGAGACACCGCCAAAGAGACACACACACAGAGAGAGAGAGAGAGAGAGAGAGACACAGAGAGACACACACACACAGAGACAGAGACACAGAGAGAGAGAGACAAAGAGAGAGAGAGAGACACAGAGAGAGAGAGACACACACACAGAGAGAGAGACAGAGAGAGAGAGACACACACACAAACAGAGAGACACACACAGAGAGAAACACAAACAGAGAGAGAGAGACACACAAACAGAGAGAGAGACACACACACAAACAGAGAGAGAGAGACACACAAACAGAGAGGGAGACACAGAGAGAGAGAGGGAGACACACAGACAGAGAAGGAGACACAAACAGTGAGAGACACACAAACAGCGAGAGAGAGACACACAGAGAGAGAGACACACACGGACAGAGAGAGACACACACAGACAGAGAGAGAGAGAGAGAGAGAGACACAGAGAGAGAGACACACGGACAGAGAGAGACACACACGGACAGAGAGAGAGAGAGACACAGAGAGAGACACACACAGACACAGAGAGAGAGACACAGAGAGAGAGACACACACAGACAGAGAGAGAGAGACACAGAGAGAGACACACACAGACAGAGAGAGACACACAGAGACACAGAGAGACACACACAGAGACACAGAGAGAGACACACAGAGAGAGAGAGAGACACAGAGAAAGACAGAGAGAGACAGGAGTGGGTGTTAACACGCCACTGTTGGGTTTGAGTGGGGTTTAGTTGAGGGCGGTACACAGGGTGAGACTGAGCTGTGAGACTGAACTTTGCTACAGAAGTTCTCCTGCGTGCAGTAAACATCAGACGCTATCAGAATGACTCGCTCAACTTCGACCAAAACTTACGATAAACATGACAAATGTTTGTTTTTTCTTCCTGCTGACATGAAGATAACCCCCAGTGTTGTGCTGCACGGAGGCGCTGGTGTGATCAGACCTGCTCGCCTGTTTGCTCGTCACGTACTCCGAGGACGCACGCGCGCACACACACACACGCGCACACACGCGCAGCTAGCTGACCTGCTGAGGCCAAACACATGAACAGCTCGTCCACAACAACCCTGAACTACTTGTTAAATCTTTGTAGAGCTTGGTATTGCGCTGAAGTTCTTCTGGACGGTAACAGAAGCGAGCTGTTGATCTGCGCACAGCGGCGCCGCGCTCGCGCAGCCTCCCTGTACACACTGCTCGTGCTCGTGCTCGCGCTTGCTGGGGCGCTAACTTTGCTCCCACTCTGCTGGCAAACTGCAAAACACAAGCGCAAAGCACTTATCCACTCCGGTGGAGAGGCACGATTTGCATTAGACCTCTTTATCATCCTCTGTTAAATCTTTCACACGCTTGTATTTTCGCTTCCCCCGAACTCAGCAAAGCACCCGCTCCCAAAACACACTCTACAGGATCACAAAGCAGATTAAGTTGCTCAAAAGGGAAAAAATGCCTTTTCCACGCCATGTCAGGGCCTGTTTCGAGACTCCAGCATGGCCGAGAGCGTGGCGTAAAAGCGGGCTGAGCTGCGATAACGAGCGCTGCGCGATGACGCCAGAAATCCTTTTACCAAATAAACCTTACTGTGTGACGCCACCGGAGCGGCTGGAGAGCATATATTTAATCGCAGAGGAGCTGAAAACGCCTTTGTAGGTGTGAAAAGACGCTGCGCTTTGCACCCCGGTGGTCACCTTTTCCAAGCGGCAGCGTGGCGCACAGCACCGGTGACCCTTCCGGCTTTGCGCGTCTTCCTCTCCACTACACGTTTCACTGAGGACGCTCACAAGCAGCCCGGGGATGATGGCAACATTTCGCCCAGTAGCATTCGGTATTCTCAGTCGGCAAAACCGCCAGAAAAGGTTAGTTTAGTTCAGTCGAAACAGACCCTTTCCCCTTAGCTCGCTCAGGCGGAGACGAGAAAACGGTGACGCCATTTTCTGCAAAAAAAAAAAAAAAAAAAAAAAAAAAAAAAAAAAAAAAA